>JAXQQM020087306.1:0-309501 GCA_034641835.2 Pinus albicaulis | reverse complement strand
GGCTCTAATACCCCCCACTTTTTGTGGGCGAGTCTTTGCTGTTACAGAAGTCTGAATTTACAGAGTTTCAGCCCTATTTTTCTCATATCTGATACTTCCTCTTCAAATCCCTTTAGATCAGCTCTTCTCACTCTCAAAACACCTCATATCGTTTTTTTTTTTGTTCACTTCTAAGGCCACCGCCTTATCTCTCCTATTTTTCGCTGATCTCCTCCTTTTTATCAGCAACCTTGCCTCTGCCTATTTTCTATTCTCTGCACCACTTTTCAGTAGATTTACCCTTTAGATCCCAGTCCCTCTGGACCTTAGATCTATTGGCCTCTTTTCAGCGTGCTTTGCCTATTTTTTCCCTCTTATCGACTAGTTTTGGGAGACCCTCCTTCTTGGGTTAGATTGCTGCATTTTTAGTTGTTAATTTTCTGTTCCTTCAGTTTTATTTACTGCAGATTTCTTTTCCATTACGCAACACACTTTTCTTTTTTTACCCTCAAAACGTCTGGGTTTAAACAATTAAAATTAACGCACACCACACACTGACCCTAAGTGAATAAGCGCCTGGTTAACACCGCCTGGAAAATACTTTAAAATAAATTGTCACTACACCTTTCTGCCCTTGACCTCACTTGATTTTGCCCCTCCCTGCCCTTGTCGGTCTTTCTTCTTCCCGTCATCATTGCGCCCCCAAGGCACCTTTCTCAGAGACTTGTTGGCCTTCACCCTCAGTTTCCGCTTGGTCGACTTCCTCCTTCCCATTGTCATCGAGTAAGTCCTCCCCCGAGTCCGCACTCCGACTCTTCCTCTGATTGTTCGGGTTCTCCCCCTCCTCTTGGTTCCCCCCCTGTTACCTTCACCATGTCTAGTTCCGGACCTAGCCCTAACCCCATTTCTACTGCTGGGTCTGTTTCCAGTGGAACCCCTACGGGACCTACCTCGACTGCCCCATTACTCCCTTATATGGCCGACCTCAGTCTCCCCGATTTCAATCAGTTGATTAATGATCCTATTCGCCACGATGTTAGTTGGCCTACTATGCCAACCAAGCTCCCCTTCGACATTCCCAAGTTCGAAGGCCTTGCTAGTGAGGATCCCTCCAACCATATCCGATCCTGCCATATGTGGTGTTCCTCCAATTCCATTACTGATGACTCTATCCGGCTTAGATTGTTCCAACGCATGCTTACATGTGAAGCTTCTAAATGGTATGTTGAATAGGCCACCTCCTCCCATACCACTTTTGCGACCATTGCCCAAGCCTTCTTATCTTATTTCCAGCTCCCTCTCCGATACGACACTGGTACCGAGCTTTTAACCACTTTCTGTCAATCCTCCTCAACGCGCCTTTCCGCTCATGTCCAAGAATGGCAGCGCAGAAGAAGCTTATGCCAAGCTCCCCCCTTTGAAGATCGGGTTTACATGGACTGGTTCCTTCACTCTCTCTTACCTCCCATTGGAAAAGATGTCGCATCCCATTTTCCCCAAACCGAAGAAGCCGCCCTCCAAATCACCTTAAAGTATGACCTTATCTACGCCCAATCTGGTTATGTTTATACCGTTATTCCTGACCTTCCCAAACCCAGTGGCCCTAATGCCTCGAGGACATCTCATTCTGTCGACGATACCGTTGGCACCCTGTCGCATACCTCTGCCCAACCTCCTCCGGGCCATAGTTTTCCTCTAGGGGCCAACCCCTCCAACGTTTTTTCCCCTGCAGGCAGCATGTATTCAAGCTACAGCATGCCTCCTCCTTTTTCCCACCCCCCTTCTTACCTTACTACTCCCCACCCTACTCCTTATCCATATCCGGAACCTGGTGTCCCAGCTCCTCCAAGATTTGGACCTCCCACTCCCTTGCCTTATCCACCCCCACAACCGCACTTACTACCCCCTCTAGGGCAAGTATTTGCATAGCAGGGGGCACCTAATTTTCCTCCTTCTCAAAGAATGAGAAGAGGCAATCAATCCGCTTCTGGTAATCGCAGACCCACTCCTTCCACTATCGACTCTACCACTTCCAACCAGCCACAGGGCTCTCAGTCCAAGCCAGACAGGCCACTTCGGACCAATAAGCCCTGTTCGTGTTGTGGTGTTTATGGTCACTACACTCACGATTGTCCCTTATTACCACAAATGTGGCAAATTTGGGATTCTTAGGCCACCATACAGGGACAACCCTCCTCCCCTACTACCCCTCCCACCCCCGTTACTTCTCAACCTGCTGTATTTACCGATCCTTTCCCGCAATAAGGATTCGTGGCCACTCAACCACCTCACACCCCGGTAACCACTGAACCTTCCCCTTCTGGTTCATCTGATTACCAGATTCTCATGATGGCTTCTGACCCACCTCTCCCTGTCGACCTCCACCTTCAAACTCGGTCCCATCAGTATTTGCCACCTCCTGTTCCGTCTGTCTTTGAGTCTCCATCGTCAGGTCCTACAGAGCCTCTATCGACACCCAATGGTCCCTTGCAACTCCCTCCGCCCAACGCCAAGGTTCATCCCAAGCCTCCTAGGGGACCATTACACCGACATGCTGCATAGTAGATGATCTGGCCCAATCTCCTGCTTCCATTTCAACACTAGAAATCCTCCAGTAGTGTCCTTCTCAAAAGAGGGCTCTACTATCTACCGTGGGCGCTGTAGATCCTGCAGATGACCAATTGATTGCTTTCGATGCCCGTCAGTTAGACCATCCCCCTCTTCCTCCTTCGGTTTCTTTCCAAATCCCAGTCAAAATCCGAAACGCCAATGTTGCTCGGTGTATTATTGATGAGGAGGCATCTACCTGCGTAATGTCCGCTTCGGTTTGGAAACAACTCGGATCCCCTGAGCTGGCCCCTTCCACCATCACCCTTCGCGCATGGGATGGCCATGCCTCCCAGCCCATTGGCCTTTTCCGTAACTGTCCTATCACCCTTTCCAGCAAGATTGTTTTTGTCGACGTTGAAGTTATTGACGTCCCTCTTGACTACAACATCCTTTTGGGGCATAGTTACACCTATGCCATGTCAGTCGTCCCATCCGCAATCCACCGCAAGATGTTTTTCCCTCATAATGGCAAGATTGTCACCATTGACCAATTGACCTACCATGAACCAGAATCTCAGACCTCCCTTGAGTCCACCATCTCTGCTGTCACTAATAAACCAACTATTGATTCTTTAACCAGTGTTTCTCCTGGCGTCTACAAAGATTCCTCTTTTCTTGGAACTTTTCCTGGTTCCCCCCCTCCTCCTGTCTCTGACCCCAGCCTAGCGAATGTTTGCATGATGCAATCGTCTCAGGCTGGCCTTCCACAGCCTGCTCCGGCTAGTCAGCAACCTCAATCTCGCCCACCGCCTCCTGCTCCTAGCCCTTCGCTTTAGTCAACCGAACCTTTTTCACCTAACCCTTCCCATCACACTCAGGAACCCCCCTACCCTCCTGAGACCGTTCCCTCCAGTCTCCACCATATGGGAGTCGTCCCCCCTGGTCATTACCCTGCCGGTCAAATACCTTTCCTTGGCCCCCCTCCCAGCGTCGACTTGGTCCCCGTCATGGCCACCCTTTCCCTACCTAATTTAACCTTGGGAATACCAGTATGGTATCTTACTCCTCTCGTCGAGACCCCACCAGGCCACCCCAAACCATACATAACTGTGACACCAGTGCAACCGATTCCCTTCACTCCTTCTACCGCTATAGTCCCCCTAGCCCCTCCGCAGGACCCTCCCCATGTGGCAACCCCTACAGGCAAGAAAATAAAAACTCGAAAGGGGGCATCCAATGACAAGGCCCCCACACCCGACCCTACCCCTCCCCCTCCCCAACCCGCCAAGCCTTGTGCCTTGTGTGATGGTATCGGTTACCCCACCCATACTTTTCCTTAGTTGCCTCGTATCCAACCCATGGTTAAAGTTGCGTTCCCTGAATCGACAGTCCCTGAAACCTATGTTTATTTCTCATCCATAGCCAAGACCTCAAAGACTCTTCGCACCAACAAACCATGTGCTCTGTGTGGCGTCCATGGCCATTACTCTCACCATTTTCCTCACCTCACGCATTACTGAGCCTCTTTAGAGGTCATTTGTGAGTATGAAATTGAACAAAATCAATCTGCCTCTCCCATCCTTGCTCAATATGCGTTAGGTCTACTCGAAGATCCTCCTGCTACCATTGACATTCCTCCCCCTAATGTTGAAATGTTCGAATCTGCTGCTCCCCTCCTCTACCTATCATCATCCGCACAGCCATCTGAGTACATTCCCCCCGAATCCACTCCATCTGTTCTGCTTCATCCTCCTTCAGACACATTCTCGGGCTCTTCATGTTTTGACCATCTTTTACCTGCTCTTCTGTCATTCCCTGTGATGACCCGTATCTGCACCTCTCTTCCCATACTATTGACTTCGGTCACTTGGCAACGTCATATGGTCCCCTTGACCCTTCCATTCCCTCCCATACTCACGATCATACCATCCGTATCTTCGATGTTCTTCACAGCCTGAGTTCCCACTCTTCATCCCATAGTTCTCATTCATCTCCCTCTCGTCGATCTATGAGTCCTAGACTTCCTACCCAGACTGCTCCCTCCCATAGCCATCAGTGGATGTCTATCCTCTACTCATGTTGTCATTCTTTTTCTCATCCCTCCCAGTTTTTTTCCCGTAACACTATTACATCGGCCCCCTCCTCCACCCATTATCTTGGCTATGCTGATGGGGCAAGTCGGTCTTCCCGGAATCTCGCTTCGGCAGCATGGGCCATCTTTACCCCCTTGCATACCTTGGTTCTTGCAACTGGGGTCTGCATTGGTAATGCCACCAATAATCAGGCCAAATATGATGTCGTGCATGGTCTCTTAGCCGATGCCCTCTCTCATCACATCCTCCATCTGCATGTTCATTCAGATTCCCTGCTTCTTGTCCTACAACTTAATGGTGTCTATCGTGTACTTAACCCTCTCCTGTTTAGACAATATTTACGTGTGAAACTTTTTATACATGCATTTACATCTATTAATTTCCACCATATCCCTCAACGTCAAAATCACTACGTCGATCAAATTGCAAATCATGTTCTAGACTGGAATTTATCACACACAAGACAATAACATTTCACATTACCCACAAACTATACATAAATCATATATATCATATCACATGTGTTTTGAGAGTCCATCTGCTCTAAAACATATCACATGCCCATAGCATGGTACAAAAAGCAAAACTACAAAATGGGGGGCACCACTTGCCCCTACAAAAACACTGGGGGGCACCATCTGCCCTACATCTAATCACTCTCCGGAGGATCCCGAGCCAATGGCTCTACTCCCGCAGCTCGTAGATCACGCACCGTCTGACCGGCCATTGCCATGTGTCGCATGATACCTCGCCATTCCGAGGGTAGCCCAATACATAACTCTATGTACTGGTCATATAAATCCTGCTAACCACACTCCGACACACCAGTCAGCAACCCCTCACATCTACGACGGATGTCCTCCACCAGAGCGGCCATATCCTCGTTTTGTACTGTCCTTGATCCAATCGCACCTGTAGCTCCTGCTGCTACCGGTCGCCCCATATATCTGGCCAGTTTCACCGAAGCTATATCTGCATTCCAAAACATATAACGATTAGTACCATGCATACTAGTCACAAACTCTAAAATGCACATAACAGATTAGTTGCTTGTCCCTTACCATCGGGCCCCCACACTCGACCAGGCGGAAGCGGCAAGTCCGGATCTCCCAAATAACTCATCCCACTATAGGGATAGTCGTCTATGTATAGTGGCATCTGATCCCAATGGGCGAAGAACTCTGGTCGGAACACCCGTCTGACTGCCCCTCCTCCTCCTCTACACAGTAATCGTCCCCACCAACGCATCCGAGGCTCTCTCGGACCTCCATCAGGTAACTGTATACGAGGTCGCCAGGTCGGGATCTTCTCAAAGAAGAAAGAACACAAAACAATCCCATAGGCACAATCATGATTCACTTGTCACTTGCATAGCGACAGCTGTCGTTTCACCAACACTAACATCATCTGGGCCCACCCATAGTAGGTCCCACTTAGCACACTCTCCACAATCATCATCTGCCCTCCAATGATGTGATGGAACGCCTGGCTACCCAAGATCCGCAACACTGCTGCGGCCACTTCCCGGGTCTCCAACCTCTCTAGATCACTAATGGATATCCGAGTCCCTTTGACTTGGATACCTGGTCGACAATGCTGCTCAACAAACTCCATAATGTTACGCCCCCGTGGTAACACTGGCTGTGTATTTCCCACCATCCCTAATGGTGGGAGACCAGTCAAGAAATACAAATCCTGGACCGTCAGTTTGATCCTGTGCCCCTGCACTACAAACGCCTCATGATCTGGATCCCAATAACTGATAATCCGGGCCAACAAGGGCTTTCCAGACCTCATCAACGGGTTCTCCAAAAATTTTAGAACCCCATACCTAGCCAGTGCACGACGGACACCCTGATCCGCCTGGATTTCCGTCCGTAATGTACCTAAGTCTCTCTCTCTCCACTTGATCCATATATCTGCCATATCTGCACAAAAACATCATTTTTGTCAGCCTCCAGATCAACAAAACTGCATTAACTTACACCAAAATAGCATCTCAGCACCTGACAGCACTGAAACCCCCCACATCTCACAGGTCACACTTTTTGGGAAAAACTTGGGCCAGGTCACACTTTTCAGGCCAAAACCTGCGTCCCAGGTCGCAGCTTTTGCCCCAAAAAGTGCGACCCGACCGTAATGATGAATTAGGGGCAGTTACTGAGAATTAAAGCCCTAATCTGCAATTTGAATCCATCAAAAACAAAGCTTAGGATTAGGCCTCTTACCTGCAACTGACGGATCACAATTCAAACGGTCAGTTTTTCCGCTACGATCGCCACAAGATTTAGGGCCTCCTCTCCTCTCCACATTCACCACAGCTACACAAGCAAATGAATGATTTTGGAGGGAAAACGCCCTATTAGAAGAAAACCCTTGTTTTTTCTTTCGCCCGTTGCGACCAAACCGTAGCCCCGTTTGACAAACCGTCTACACCATTGGAAAGCTCTCACCGAGCACTCAAATGGGTATTTGTTAGTTTTTTATGTTTTGATACTTCACCAGGACACATTTCGTCCATGAAGGGTCTATTCACCTCTTCTCAAAATCGCATTTCTTCACTTACGACACTTGTACTAGGGGTACCACTTCGCCTTCTTACTCGTCTTCGTTCGTGTTGATTTTTTCATGAGATACCCTATTGTACTCATGATTTTATGGTTCCCCACTAGACCCTTACTATGAGGCAGCACCATCATGTCGCCCTTGTTTAGAGCATCCCAGTCGAGTCATCATCACATTCATAGAGCCTATTCCGAGTCCCTTTGTACCCCGCTATAGTCCTCCCTCCTATCTTGCTTGATCCCTCTCTCCTGCCGCACATTATGGCCTTCCGCACCCTTGTCCCCTATCCCTCCTGATATCGTGTCAGTTGTTGCCAAGCTATTCATTCCCTTTACACTCTAACAAGGGAAGTTGTCCCACCGCTCCTCCATATCCCTCATTCCATCATCATCATTAGTGTCTCTCTGTTCGTCACTCTACTATTTTCCCTCGTGCCTTAGTTGGGGTTCCCCTATTGCCTCACCTATGGCGAACCTACTTCTGTCGACATCAGCTCATTTACTCCAGAAGCCAGGTCTAGGGGGCAGTGTACCTTGGTTAGAGCTCTTCTCAGCATGATCGTGATATACTTGATGGTCCAGTGATCCAGCATCATCTATTGGTGATTCTCGGGCGTGTGTGAGACATCTCAACCCTCATGAGGGCGTGGCCTTGCAGGTAGTGCCCCACATGCCCGGATGAATTTTTTATTTCCGCCCTTGATGCAGTTCCTCTCATTTGATGATATCGGCCTCAACTGCTTGCAGCACCTCTTCGATTTTCATATATCAGTTTGATGTTGTGAGCCCTTCCCCGTGTGTAGGGGGCATTTGGGTATATTTGTATCTCATGTATTAAAGTCTTCTTGTATAAGTCCCGACAGTTATTCCAGGCATCACATGTATGTGGGATTCATCATTTTATTTATTTGGCTCATGTTTAGGCCAGCATATACTTCATCCTTGCATTCCACAGCTTTCAGAGTGCCTTATTCTTTGTACTATTGTATCGGCGAGCATAGGTATGCCTCCCCCGCCACCTTTCACACTGGTACTACTGCATCACCTAGAGACTTGTTGCACCTGTAAGTCTCGTCTCCTCAGGGTCTAGTCCTTTAGAACATTCGACTACCTTACATTCCTCTCTCTCACCTCCCTCTTGATGCCTAGTGATTGAATTCTTACAACGTACTTCGGTCCTACAATTTTCTCCTAACACTCGTACGTTGGGGGCACCATACATCACATTTTTGTCTATATCTAACCATTGTCATTATTTAACCTGGGCACATCGTGTAAGACCAATGTACTTGCAAATTGCTTTCACCATATAAGATACTATCTATATTTCCTGTCATATTTAAACCTAAAACAAGGGAAATTTACTTTAAATAAATCATTATTTATTTATGATTTGTGAACAAGTTATTCAAATCTCATATTTAAATAATAGTCTTTAGTTAAATTTGACTAAATCATTTTTAAATAATTAAATAAATAATTATTTATTTAATTATATTCCCATCATGTCCCTAAAATAAATAAATCATTGACACACATGAGAAGGAATTGACCTAAGTCAAAAGACCTTTTTCCTCCAAAAAATATAATAAAGATTTCAAGGGTGACTCTAGAATTTGATTAATAATATTTTATTCATGGAATTTGTGCTCCCAGAACACCCCAATATTTTGCGTAGGCTATGGTTTCATTCATTAGTCACCTTCATTGCATTAGATCACTCTGGATCTACTCTTGGTCACCATTTTCCATTTTTCTTTATGAACTCCCATTGAGTTCCATGTTTTTTTTTCTACACCAATAAGAGAGAGAAATTTTCAATCTGAAACACTGAGGACTTCCAAGAACCCATCCCACTAAGGTGAACTGGAAAACACCTTTCTTGTTTTCCTCCCAGGTGCCCCATTCTTTAATATAATACAAATCATTCTTTTAAACACTTTGTTCTTGTCTTTTCTATTGGATGCATGGAACCATATTATATTTTATTTGATTAATGTCTTTTTGTGCTTAGATATGAATTTGTGCAGCAGACTTAAAGATATTTTGTAGCCATAATCGATGTCAGGGCTATTTGTTATGCGTAGCTAAAGTGATCTTTTACGACGAAAGATTCATACTAACACATATGCTTGACATATCCTTCATAATATAATTGATGAGCTCTCTCACCAAGGGTCCCACGCACTATGAGATTACTTCCATGCAAAAGCTCCTCCACAAAAACTACGTTGTCCATCAAGGTGGTCAATGTATCTAGACAAATTTGTTGACTTAGTCAACCTTGACTGAATCTTCATGCCCTGTCCCTTTTCACACTGAAGGTGCCTTCATTTTTTCTAGCTGGATTGATCTCTATTTACATTGAGCTAGCTTTATTTAGGATCCACTTCTTTGAGAATAAATCATGTTGACTTGGTCAAACTTGACCTTGTCCACATAGCTTAGACCTTGTTCACACATGTGGATGCTTGAACTGGTTATTTCATGATCCCCTTTCACATTAGGAGGGATTTTTATTCATACTTGAGAAAATCATGAGCCTCCTTGCCCATTTATTCATCTATCTAGCTTTTAGAAGCAAAATTAATATTCCTATTAGCTTAAGCTAAATTAGGAATATTACACATGCTAACGTTATAGTATCCATCTACGTAGCTGGGTCACTGATGGATTTGATGAGGAATCCGTGAGAATTTAGCTCCACATGGTACTTTTGGCACACATATTCTGCATTGTCTCCTTCATATTTCTTTCCCACCTGCTCCAGTGGGTGTGACCCTTCATGGGAAGGCCCATAATTCTGTGACTCAACACAATGTCAATGGGGACTCTGTCCCGAATCCATAAGCAGCCATCGTGAATTAAGGCAAGCAACTGTCGGGCCAGTCGATCCGTGACGCTGTAATGGCCAAAATGGGGCATCCACAGTAGGTTCAAAAGTCCAGATCTAGCCAACCCAGAGACCCATCGCTGAGGAATAATTGTGACCCCATCGTTCTCATAAACTGTGTCGAAGTACAATGTGGGGGCCAACTCAGGGAAGGCTTCATAATTCGCCAATTCATGATCATCAAATTTGACCTCATGGAGCCTTCCACATGAATCACTAAGGACAGGAACTTATACCAGGGTTAGCTACGTTTGCAAATATGTGATCAAGCCATCAAATGTTTTTGGCATGCGCATTGAGGGCATGCATGGTCGGATGAAGGGAGGTAACCAATTGATCGTATTGGTGGGTAGGGCTTCCTCTTGTGCATCCTGAGCCTGAGGTGTTGTGTGCGGGGACTTGGCATGCCTCAGGGAAGTCCTAGGCTTCCCTGCATCTCATTTCACAACTTTCAGGGGCTTCCCTGAGCCCTATGCTTTCTCTTTTCCCTTCCTTGTGAGCTGCATAGAAAGAAATTCTTCCTCCTCAAACCCAATCTCCATTACCTCCTCAATTTATGGTGCTGAAGGTTCAACAGGGTTCATGGCTGTCATCCTAGTACGGAAAATTAATCCCAACTACAGGTGGCTACTATTAGATGGAAGGGGTTGATCAGACATGAAATGGATAGTGTAGATCCAAAAATTCTTACAACTTAAGTTCGTTCAAGGCAAAGACGATAAGTGCAAGCTATGCAAGTAAGATGGAACCCTTGTCTAAGCTATTCTCCCCTTTTTATAGTGCTTGGGGTCGTCCAACGGTAGGGTATACTTCACCTGGAACTTCCCAATAGGTAATAATTAAAAAATCCCCAAGATTTGCCCCATTAAATGCTAGCGGCCAACTCCTTTCAACGGTAACTTTTTATTTTTACCAGGCATTATTATACCGACGGCTAGTTTTCACACCTCTGTTATACTTAGGTTAAACACCTACACTACCTGTGCCGCATCCTCCCCCAACACAATTTTGTTCCCTGAGTGCTTCAAAAAATGAGACATGCTTTCCTAACATGCGTCATCCCAATAGAACCAGACATATTTTATAAGCAAGTTCCACATAAGTGTTGTGATCAGTGCATATTTTTGAATCAACCTCCTGTAGTAAACTTCATGCCCAAGGACTGACTGCAATTGTTTCCTCATTGTAGGAGTCATGATAAATTTTTCTCCTTTATCCACATCCCCACTTTTAGTCAACGTAGGGTGTGTCATAATTCTACCCGTTCGTAGCTTGAGTGGTCTAGTAGTTGTGCACATCTCGTCCAACTCTGAGCCAGAAGCAGCTTGTGGATCGTCCTTACCTACTTTAGGGACTAGACAGTGCTAGTTGGCCATGCTTGCTACCTGCGTTTCCCATGTGGTCCCTTAAGGTGAAACATACAGGTGTGCTTCACCCAATGCTATAGTTTCAATTTCTTGCAGAGTTACGTGGAGCGCCTTTGTGCCACCTACTAATATATATGTCACCAGAAATTTATCCTTTAATGTCTCCTAGTGGCACGTACGCTGGTGTAGCTCTGCATCTAAATACCATGTGGTGGGAAGTGGTCCCAAGGCATGAATAAACAGATGATTCCATTCTTCCGTAGTCTTGTCACACCATTTCTCCATCCATGCGAACAGGTACTCGTGCGGGTCTTTGGGGCCGATGTATGTTTGGACGTGCATGTGATCAGGCTGTTCAAATCGTAGGACCATCATATCCTAACACTTTTCCTAGTCTCGGAATTCTTCCTTATGTGTGTCCCACCACCGCGCAGGTGTCTTACACATGGTGAGAATAAGGGCCCCTAGCCTTCATCCTGTTGAAACCTCAACTTCAAATGCTCGCAAAAAGTCCCTAATATTACTAGAACCATCAAAATAAGGTAGGTCTCCCACCTCTGAGGAAATGTAGCAGAAGTCCCTTGTGACCCGAAGGCATCACAGTGCAGAGACGTCATGTACCAGTTCTCCATCTCCTCATTGGGGTTGGAGAAACATTCACTTTCCTTTTCCTAGAAGAGTACATCGTTAGCCGTGGGGTTGATCCAATATTCATCCTATGCATCTAGCTTATAAATATGATTCACATCATCTTCGTCGCGCACCGGCTTAGTGTATCATTCACCTTCCACAAGATCTAATGGAACTATCACCCTTGTATCGTTATTCTCAAACACCATGCTTCTCTTCTTCAAGTTAATGATACCTCCCATATCGATGGCACAATCCAAGCCCATGAGTGCAGGATAGGGGTCTGCATCTTCTACTATCTCAATTACCTCAAAGTCTGCCTGGGCATTTACTCACGTGATATCCACCATGATTTTTGATAGTATTCCCAAGGGTAAAATCTTTTGTTTATTAGCCATGCATAGCTGGATAGTGGACCATTCCAACTTTGGTTCTCCCATTCACTGCCAAGTTTGTTTAGGTAACATATTCACATCTGACCCTAGGTCCAAATAACCTAATCCATTTAATAATCACTGATCTATGCAGTCAACCGAATCTCCCTACTAGTGTGTTTATTATATGTATAGTTTATGCACATCCCTGATTTCCGGAGGTAGGCTAGGTGATGTTACACAACTATCCATCAAAGCCTGAAGATTCTCTACAACTGTTGGGTTGTGTAGCAGCTTCATACATGCCTTGAAAATGGACTTCACCTCCTCGTCTATCTTAAGGTTCGTAGGTGTCTGAGAATTAGATGCCTCTACCTTAGCAAAGTCTTTGCGAGCTACGATAAATGTTTATTTTTCCTTGCTTAGGTCCAAACCCTCTTATTTGATAACAACTTGTCGGATCAGAGATTCATTTATAGCCTTCTCCCTAGGTCTTCCGGTGGCCATTCCACTGCGTGTTATGAAATTTACACTCGGATCTTTGTCTTGCAGCTCAGCCTTAACCCTCTGCACATTCTACATATGTGTTGGCTGCTTCTCCTCCATTTTTTCTATCAAGATTGGACATGTTTCAATCGCATGATCCAGCTATCTGCAGTACCAGCGGGATTGCCTCGTAGGATTAAGGAAATCTCTTGCAAAGTTCCTGACCTCTCCACAGTTATAACAGATTAGCTGCCCTCATCCCCGACCTGCGCTTCCACCTCGACCTCCCCCCTGCCCCTGGTTCGGGAGCCACCTATGCCTGCGAGGGACCTTGGTGATGTAGGGTCTAATTGTACCCTATATAATTTTCCGTGATCGATCATCAAATCATATGTTAAGTAGTTTTGTTCATCATGTCCTACTGATCTATAGAACCTACACCATTTTTTTTTACCTTTGGGACATTTGCAGCAAGGCGGGGGCAGTGGTTTGTGTCGTGCAGCCCTGCAATGCGACAATCATCGCACCACAATGCTGGCCCACTTGGCCCTATAATTTCTTTTGGGTGCAACGAGTTAGGTCCCCCGGCCTGCATATAATATGCTAATAGAGGGTAGTTATCCTTGGTGTGCCCATTCACCCTGCATCGTATGCACCACCTTCTAAGGCTAACCTCTGTTCCTCGCTCTTTTCGCAAGTTCTGGATCTCCATGTGCATCGCTTCTAGCTGTCCTTGGATCTATTCAACGCCCAGCTGGGTCTCATGTCGAGGTGCAACTTCTGACTTCATAGCACCCTCCAAGGATTTCTCTTGTGATTCGAACATTTGATGGCCCATATGTACATGCAGGTGAGGCAGCAACATAGCAATGAACCATTTTGCATGCTGTCTATCATCATATTGAAATCCTCCTTCTCTAATCACCTTCTTCAGTCATTGATCGGCCTCCCACACAGACTCAGAAGGTCCTTGATTGAAATATTTTAGATCAACCACTATTTGAGAGTAGGACTTAGGCTTCTTGAATTGTTGCTTCAAAGCATTCCTAATATCCTCAATGGTTGCGTTCGTATGCTAGCCGATGTATCCCATGTGCCAGTCTAGCGCTCTTCCTTCAAAGGCAAGGGATAGTTGTGCCCGCTTCACCACATCACTATCTACATTCTGCATAGTCCATATCGATGGAAAAAACCAAAACTAATCCATGTCTTCATCCCCCACATCTTTAAAAGTCGGAAATTTCATGTGCGCAACCATGTCGTCTCCTAGTGGTGGTGGAGGTGTAGGTGAATTGTTACTCGTATGCTGGCTCAAAAGTGGTGTGCCAGGAGAATTCTGCGCAACTGCTTCTCTTACCGGGATGTAGACAGATCTACCTCATTCTAGGTTGGTCTGATATTATTTGCCACTTCATGTCGTACTTTTGTCTGGATCAGCGGTCATTCACTCGGTGTGGCTACACATAATACTTTTATCGCATAGTAATATCTTGATTAGAAATCGTAAGGTCTTCAGAAATTTATCCCAGAAGCCCTTGAAGAATCTTCACTCTACTTATGAGTAGGAGACGAACTGATCGATGGAAAATTCTTTCATGTACCCTCCTAGCACATTGTCCACCCAGTGGTCTGTTGATCAGCAGTTGTCATTGATGTCAACCCAAGCAGCACCAGGGTCTAGCCTAATATTGCATGGCATTTTTGACCTACAAAATTAATGTACTCTGGGTCAATAAGTCTTTTGATGGTTTCCACTTGTCGAGATGTTTCTGTTGATATATGGCATGCCATGTAATTCTTCACGGTTTGAGAGATATTCATGTTTGAAGTTCGTACCCCGAGTTAGTGGGCTAAAACCCCATGGGGTTGGGGCATGGGCAATTGAAAAGTCATCATTAATATTTTTTAATCTCCTAAAATCACTCTCACGTTCACTTGTTGAAGCCCCTCTCAACTTAAGCATTTATATAAATTGTGATCTTCATTTCCTCCTTAGGCAAGGGATTCGGTCATTGTTGAATTTTCGCTCTAAATTTTTCTCTACGAAGGCTTAGAGGCTGAAATTTCTATTAGGAAAAGCCAAAATCCTAAGGAAGCTGCTGTAAAAATTTCATATCAAGGTGCGCAATATTTTTGGATATATGATCTATGGAGGTCAGGGTTTTTGCAAGCTCCTGAAATTCATCGCAAAGAAGTGACCTTGGTAAATTTGTCATAAGTATTTCTCTGAGTATCGGATTGGAATTATGTAAAAACTGGAAGATATTTCATAGTCTATAGTTTTTTCTCTATCAATTTCAGAGCCAAATGAAGAAAAAGTGACACGCGGAATGCCGTACAAGTGCGCTATGCTGAAACAATCCATAATTAGGGCATTGTGAGAGATTGGGTATAACTCTCTCTTGAAAAATCCAAAGTGGGTCAGACCTATGGCATTGGAAAGAAAACTCAAAGGAATAATAAAGGACCGAAAATAATATATTGAGGATCTGAAATAACAGAGATACACCAGATTCAATATCGAGCTCCTAGAAGGCAAGAAAAAGCTAGATCATGTGCTGTCAAGGGTTGTAAAGGACCAGACTTTCTATAATATAAAAGAAAATCAAGGTGTAGCAGAGGGTAGCATGAAAAGAGCAGAAACCAAGGTGCATAACAACAGTAATAATTTCATCATATGAAGTCTTCAAGTGGGCAGCACTGCATACAATCATTGTAAAGGTATCTTTGTACTAAGTCATTTTAAATACATTATTCTAAAAATTGTACTAGTGTCTATCTGCCAAGGGTTGAAGAGGCACTGTTGGGAGGTCTAGGATCACCATTAGGTGGTTGTGTCAAAGTTGGGGTTATGGTCTAGTATATCTTTTTCTTCTGCATCATTCTATATCATTGTAAATTGGACCATTTTCCCTGGTATGGGAGTCCATTCTTCTTTTATTATTCTATAGGGTGGTAGGGTGGTGCTAGAGTGAGTTGTAGCTCATTGGGTGTTGGGCATCCATTCAGTTGACTACTGAAGAATCTCGGGCGTTTGAGCGTCCATCCAGTGGGAGCTGGAGAAGAATGCTTTTCTAGATTCTAGGAAGTTGGAGCTCTATTTTCAACTGGAGTTGAATATTAAAGAATTATTAGAAAAGCATTAGGTGGTTTTTGTCCCAGAGTGGGTTTCCACCTTAAAAATTGTGTGCATTTGTGTTCCTCTTGTTTGCTGCTATCATTGTACAAAAAATAATAATAATTGAAGATTAAATAATGCTCTAATTGAAAGGAATAATGATTCACCCCCCCTCTTAGTATTTCCAACATGGTCCACCATGCGAGTGATGGTGTTATCAGTCTCCTCTAACTGCTGGATCAATTCAGGGTTCGACTGCGTGACCTATTCTTCCTTCCAACACTTTTGAAATTCGACCAACCTTGCGAGCCACTCCTATAGCTCGATTGAAATTTTTACAAAGAAGATCTCATAGATCTCCGTGACAATGTACTTATTTTTCCACCCCTTAGTGGTAAACCTCTTACTATGGTTTTCTTTCAATGTGAATTCCTGAACTTGTTGGTCGAACCATTCATCAATTTATTTTCTTTCAGGTTTCCAGTATGGCCTTGGAATTATCTGATCCCTCTCTCAAAATTCTCCTATTCCTGGCAACGGAACCATTTTTTAGCTCGAGGGGTCCTGACCCAGGTTCGGAGGTTCAAGGTTTTCCAAAAAACCCCTATACTACTAGTCCTTTCGGTAGTGACCTACTTATGCAGGCGAATGTCTCACCTGAAGTAATATGGGTGGGTGTTGGCACCAGGTTTTCGCACCCTGGGAGAGGATAGGTAAGTCAAGGAGAGCTGTGTTTGATCTTATACTGACCAGATATTATATCACAAAGCCTAGATCTACAGATTTCCTTCACATCCACATGAGAAACATCAATGATATTCACTACAATCAACAGATCATGTACGCATAGAACACTAATGCAGCTATTTCAGTGATTCTTGCATAAAGTAGAACAGAAAAGATTCATATCGCAATATAAATAGATAACGTAGTTGCTTTCATAGCGTGAATCATAAACATAGCAATATGCATCAACTAATCATATATGACAGACTTGCATTAACAATAATTCCAACAGATTCAAATATTCAACAATACTTCTTCATTCATTAATCCTCAGATCCTTCTCACAATACCTAAAAACCTAACCTGCGCACACAGCAGCAGGGACGACACACGGCAGGGTATAGAATCTCTACGCACATAGCAGCAGGAGTCCTTCCCCAAAAACCCTAACTATATCTATCAGTTCGCACTTAGCATCCATCTCTATTCCAATTCTATCTTACAACTCAAAAAGGTTCAACTACTTACACTATTTTAGCTTATGCATCCAATGGTTCGTAAACCATGGTTTGCGGACTCTTGGTCTACCCTTGACCTATTTACAATGCATTAGCTGCTTTGACCCATGCCAAAACCCCTCTGTTAAACTATATATAATCGAAAATATACAAAATGGACCAGTTTCACAGCTTGTAGGAGACCCTGTTCCAACAAGAAGCCATCATGGATAAGTCCCAGCAATTGGCGAACAATGAGGCTAGTTATGTTGTAGCATCCAAAATGGGGAAGGCACAATAAGTTTAGGATGCATGCCCCACCTAATCCTGTGACCCAAAGCATTGGCTCGACTTTGGGTACACCATCTTCGACCACCTGTTCCAAGTACAATTGGAGATCTAACGAAGGAAAATCATCCAAGTTCCCTAGGTAATGGTCATCAAACTTTATGTTAGGAAAATTTTGAAACATATCTCCCTGCTGGAGCACTTCTTCAGGGACCAAAGGCATCTGAAGATAGGAACATGCGACATCTACGTTGGGAAAATGGGTTGTTGTTCTGCGTGGCCGAACATAAGGGGGTGACCAGGTGAGCGGAGTCACTTGCATGCCTTCTGCTACGAGTTCCATAGGGTTCGTGGGTGCAGTGGGAAATCGTTTCTTAGGCACCTTCTGGGGGGGCACATCGAATTTTAGGGGAAGTACAAGGCTCCCCACTGGCCCATTTCAATTTTTTAGCATTTCCCTTTTACTTCTGGGGTGCTAAAGTCAAGCCCATTTCTTCTACTACAGGGGTGACTTCTCATACCTCATTAGAACATATTTCTTCGGACATTATGTCAGGGAGAGGTGCATTCAGGTCGGTAGTGGTCATCCTTGCCTAAAATATGAATTCAATGTGGCTACTATCAGACATCGAAGCTTGCTCAGTCATACGGCCAATAGATAGTCAGAAACAATGGTATATACAAGAGAGGATGAGGTGTTGCAAACATGAAAAATAGTTGAATCTCATAGAACAAACAGTCCTGACCTTATAGCGTGCGTGAGAGAGAAATGGTTGTCGGACCCTTAATTTCCTTCTATCATTACGAAAACGGTAAAAATTTCTCGTAAATCACCTCATTAATTGCCACTTACCTCTCTGTCCCAATGGATAGTTTTGTCCATTGCAGGCAACAACTACTCCTATCTCACACCCACATGTGATGCCAGTCATGCGCATCACCACTGTGCATCCATGCTTGTGCACCCTCCTTGTGCATCCATTCCTGTGCATCCTCCATGCGTGCAGTGTCCATGGTACAACTACTCCAGCCATATAGTCATTTAATCCGCACCATGGAGTCCCGGTAGGGATTTAGCTAGTTTCCATTAACATATCTAGGTAGGGACTCACCATGCAGTGTAGATAGTCTGATCGCTTCACCGTTGGTAATTTATTTGACCAAATATGGATCTAGCCAGTGTTGTTGGATCTAGCCAGTGCTAGTCTGTTATATAATAGGAGCAACGCTTCCTCTGAAAATTCCTTTTGCTGGATATGGTGGTCGTGCCACGCTTTCTCCCCTGCCTTTTGAACCTATTTGTGGAATTGGGCAATGAACCAGTCTTCTTCTAGTGCTACCAGCTACACCAAATTCTCCTCCATAATGTCAGGATGGGCCATATTTGTGAAGGCTGAGATGCGCAAGATAGGAACAATGTATTCCATAGGCATAACATCTTCCTTTATGTAGACAAGGTGAAAGGGTGTTTTTCTCGTGAGCTTATTACACGTGGTTCTATAAGCCCAGAGGACAGAGGGGATGTGCACATATAAATCACTCTTTTGTGCAATACAGACCTTGGTGAACGCTTGTTCAAAAATTTTGTTCAATACCTCTATGGTTCCATTTTCCTGCTGATGATACGGGGTACTTTTGGCATGGTGGATCTGGAATTCCTCAGTCAGAGCCTTAATTGTATCGTTAGTGAAATGCATCCCTCTATCACTCATTAGGACCCTAGGGAACTCAAACCTAGTTAAGATATTCTCAAATAGGAAGTGTGCCGCTGTACCCGCAGTGCAATCCTTGACAACTGCAACTTCAGCCCACCTAGTAACGTAATCTGTGGCCATAATGATATATCGATAACTTTTCCTCTTACCAGGGGGGTTAATGGGGCCTACGAAGTCAATGACCCACTTATCAAATGCCTGTAGGGCTATCTGTGGTTACAAGGGCATATCGTCCCAGCGCGAAGGTCTTCTTGTCCATTGGCACGAGTCACAGTCTTTACAATATGCGTGGGAGTCGCTATGCAATGTGGGCCACCACAACCCAGCTCTTAGTATCTTCTGTGTAGTTTCTTTTCTGGCATAGTGACCTCCTGCCACTCCTACATGGGCTTCTACTAAAATGGTTTGCCTTTCATGCTCCAGTACATACCTTCGCAGCACCTCATCAACTCCCAGCTTGTACAATTGGCTCGTAATGATGGTAAAGTTAGCGGCATGGGTGACCAGTTCTCTTTCTTGTTGTACTGAGTAGTCTTGAGGCACCATCCCCGTAGTTAAAAATTGAATAATATCTCCAAAGTGCTCGTCAACTACCTTAATAGCAAATAATTGCGCATCGGGAAAGCCTTCTTCTAGGTTATTTGGCTCTTCACCACTCTCAATTTGGGACAAGTGGTCTAGTCCAACATTTAGTCTCCCTAGCTTTACAATTATCTCAAAATCATACCCTTGAAATAGTAATAACCATCGGCAAATCTTCCCCCCCAACACAGGATTATTTACTAGGAACTTCAAAGCTGAATGATCCATGAACATCACGAAGTACCCTCATAGTAGATAGTGTTGGTATGTTTGCAGGGCATACACCATGGCCAGCCCCTCATTTTCAGTAGTGGGGTAATTACGTTATGCGCTAGAAAGTTTTCTACTAGCAAACACAACTGAGTGGTCAATGTCCCCTTCCCCGAGCTACATAAGGACAACGCCTAGGGAGATCCCTGAGGCATCCACATGAACATGAAAAACCTTCTTCTAGTCAATAAATATGAGGATAGGTGTAGAGATCATCCTTTCCTTTAGCAGCTCAAAAATATTCTGACACTCCGCGTTCCAGAAGAAAGATATGTCCTTCTTTAGCAGCTTCTCCATTAGTGTCATGATCATTGCGTACCCTTGAATAAATTTCCTATAATACCTAGTGTGCCCGAGGATGGAGCATAGATTCTTCTCAGTTGTGAGGATTGCTAAATTGATGATAACTACCACCTTTGCTGGGTCAACCATCAATCCTTTCCGACAGACCACATTTCCTAACAAGATCCCGAAAGGTACACAGAATATGCACTTCTTAGTGCTTAGGGAAATTTGGTGTGTTTTGCATGCATCCAACATCATGCCTAGGTTTGATACATGGTTCTTTACCAATCCAAACACTATCCAATCATCAAATTATACCTCCAAAAACTTTTGAATGAATTCGTTGAACACCGCCACCACCACTCGTGAAAATATGGTAGGGGCATTTTTGAGCCCAAAAGGCATGATGGTGTATTAGAAGGATCCCCATTCAGTGGCGAAGGTGGTTTTTTTGTGATTTTCGGGTGCGATTCTGATATGATGGTAGCCCGAAAACCCGTCAGTGACTGAGTATGCTTCCTAACCTCCCACACTTTCAAGAATTTCATCAGAGAATGGTGTAGGGAATGGATCATGTATGCAAGAATCATTCAATTTGCGCAGGTCTACGCAGATTCTAATTTCCCCTTTTTCCTTATTTTCTGCGACCACCATAGGGCTTGCCCAATCAAATTGTTCTACTGGTTAAATGATACATGCGACTATCATTTTATTGATCTCTTCTCTGACTTTCTGCTTATATTTGGGTTTCAATCGGTAATGTTGTTGCTTGAAAGGACACGCGTATGGTTTTAAGGTGATCCGCATGACACCCAAGTCCCCTATAATACCTTTGAGCTATGAAAATTTGGTGGGAAACAGATACTGGTATTCAGTAAGTAGTTCTGCGATTTTTCCAACGGTATCATCATACCAGTAATCCCCAATTCTAGCCATCTTGGGTTTTTATTCCATTCCAATGTTGACTTCCTTTAATTTGAGAGGCCTATTAAAATCTACTGCTTGTAATGGGGGTCTAGCAACTGTGTATTCAACCTGAGACTCTGGGAGAGTGATATTTCATGGATCCTCATCACACTCTTCTATTGATAGATTCTGACAGTTGGAAATATCTTGCATCTGTGTATCCCAAGCTGGTTCCTCACATTCTATATGAGGGTGTGATTCATCAAAGACTAGAGCATCTATGTCCTGCAAGGCTATGTCTAATTTCTCAGTCCTACCTACCAATCCAAATGTCCCCAAAAAATCTTCCCTCATGGTGTCCTAGTGGTGAGGGCACTGATGTGTTAGGTTCCCGTGATTTGGCCGATTGGTGAGCCAAATGACGATGTAACATCAAACCAAGCTTTGGAGCCCAAGGACCTAGCCTTCCTGGACTCAGAGAGGGCTCTCTCTATTATATGTAAAAGATATCAGTGTGTTTGCTTATGTTGTTCTGATATTAGGCTAGTTATGGAGTATGTTTTTTGGTTTTGGTTTTTTAAGTTGTGAGGGATGAAACTAATCAAAGATATGAAATAGGTAACAAGATGTTAGATTAACTTGGCTATGGGGTCAAAAGGCCAAGAAAGCTATTAGATGACGATGCAAGGCTATTGAAGGGCCGATTTGATTCAAGGTAGAAAGGATCTTTGGGAAAAATGGAGTAAATGGACATCAAGTTTGTGAACAACAAAGAGTTTCAAGCATCACTGGTTCAATAGATAACATAAACATGGTAAATAAAACCCTTAATCATGCAAAATGTAACCATAAACTAATCGACACATAGAAACAAACATTCAAGCCATGCATAGAAGTATAAGACCCTCTAACTTTGGGAAATGGCTATCAGACTTTGGGGAAAACACATAAGATAGACTAAAAACTCAAAACACTATGCCGGAACGCCTAAACACAGCACTTCAAGTTATTGGGCACTTTAAACAACAAGATTCGCATAATTTTAGACAAAGGGCTAGATCGGGACTAGGCCTCCTTGGTTCAAACAAAATGATAATCTTAATAAGTCAAAGAGATATTTTTATGGCTGGAACTATGGACAGTCATAGGTAAGCAGGGCACACGATACATCCTACTCAACATGCATAGAACTATGAATGAAACTAGAAACAATATCCTCAAGTTATTAAAGAGCAGTTAAGAATTCTTTAATGCAACTAAGGAAGAAGAAAACATAAAAGCTATGAAGATTCAGGAAATTTGAGGTGCCTCCATGGGCATATCTCAAATTTATTCTCCACTGATCTATAGCAAGTAAGAAACATGTATCATGAATGAAAACTAGAAGACAACAACAAAGCAAGAAACACTATACCATTCTACCATGTCATGGAATCCATCAACAATCCTTCATCATCCATCCAAGAACATTCAAGAGGCAATCCAAAAGCATAACACAATTATTTTCTCCAAAGCTCATATGACCATATATTGCTTCTCTTCTCAAGTTCAGCCATGTTTATAAATGAGAGCTTGTGGAATAAATAGGCTCAAGTGAGGAAAACCTCATGGTTCAACTTCCATCCTCATTGGCCTAATCAAAATATCTAAACTTGTCCTTGAGGCTTTGCAAAGCCCAAGGCACAAAAATATCTCATAAAATATCTAAAAATTGCTAAAAAAGGAAATTTAATTGACTTTGCATCATTTTCCAAGTGCAAAAATAGCTAAACGCACATTTGGAAAAAGCAGATTTTTGAGGTTCAAAAATTACAAAAATACTTCAAATTTATATCAGAAAAAGGTCCCCTGACTTTCCGGAAACATTTGGAAGCCTTCCTGATGTCGAAATGAGGCTCATGATAGCTCGTTGGAAAGCTCTGAGCATCTACTTTGCGGCGCAACTGAAATTTCTTCAATTCGATACCCAAAACTCCTCAAAATCTGCACTTGTGTGTAAAAAGCCAGAAAATTACAGTCTGCTGATAGACCGGGCAGAGTGTGCAAAATGCGAGCCTTTTTCGCTGTTTTGAAGGGGAAAATGATCTCCAAACGCTCTAAAAATCACTGAGGACATGCTCATGAAATTATGGCATCTGATGGTACCATTCTCCTCCCTTGAAAAATCCCCAAAATGAAATGGAGAATTTATGAGTTTTTGACCAAAAACCCAAAAATGCCAAAAAACCAAAAGTTGTCAAAATGGGCCCAAAATTGGTATGCATGACCCTCAAGGGTCCTTAGCAACATGCTCCGAATTTGAGGCCAAAATATCAAGTGCTGATTTTCTTTTCTTCTCTTTCCGTGCCGGGTGCTTCCCCTTTTCTTCCTTCAGTTTCTCTTGGGTGGCCTTTAGCTTGCGTCGGGCAAACTGATTCAACTTTTGATAGTGCTGTATCATCTTCCTTTGTAGCTCCAGGTCTCTTTTTTCCTTTTCAAGCTTCATCTCCAAGTGTTTATTGGCTCTTTCTAGCCATGCCTCCTTATTTTCTTCAATTTCTTGCTCAAGTAGTGCAGTGAGGGGAAAAGATTGAAGATGGGCCTGTTCTTCTTCCTTTTGCTTTTCCAGGGCTCTTTTAAGCCCTATGGTTCTAGGCCTCTTCCGCCTAGGCTGGTCTTCTTCTTCATCTTCATCAAACTCACCGATGAGCTCCTCTATCCTTATGTGTGCTTTAGCTGCCTCATTCTTGTATTTGATAGCTCGTGCCTCATGGGCAGCCAAATGGACATTCATTTGTTTATTTTGGATCTCCAAAAAGTGATTGAAGGTCTTTGCCCGATGAAGGTCATTCTCCAATGCTTCAATTTGACCCTCTCGATGGATTAGAAGGTTTTCAAGGATGCAGGCTTCATTATCACTGTCATCACTTTGGATTGGAATGACAGCTAATGCACCTCCATGTTTTTGACTTTCTCCAATCTTGCCTTTCCCTTTGAAGGCCAATATTGCACTCTTCCTTCTTGGCATACTAGTGAGAGACCTCCTTGGTGATTTTCTTTTGCTAGGGACAACTCTTGTCACTTTTGGAGTGGCAGCCTTAGGCCTTTTCTGTCTTGTTGTGCTGGACTTTGTTCCTTTAGGAGAAGGAGACACAATTGCTTTACCCTTGTCAACTTCTTGAAACTGCTGCTCTCCTTGAGGCTACTGTGTGTCTTCTTTAAGTTGCTTCTGCCCCTCAATGTTATGATGTTGATCTGCCTCAAATTCTTTTTGACCTTGATCATCAACATTATGCTGCTGCTGTCCTTGGATTTCCTGTTCATTTTGTGGCTCAAGTAGCTGCTCAAATTCCTGCTCAAACTGCTGTTCATGACCTTCAATATCAAGCTGCTGCTCTTCCTCTTGTCCCCGTTGTTCACTTTCACTGAGATGCTACTGTTCAACACCTTTTTCTTCTTCCTCCTGTTGTTGCTCTTCATCTGCAATTTGCTACTCTTCACCCATCTCTTCTTGCTGTTCTAACTGCTGCTCCTGTTCACCAACATCAAGCTGCTGGTGTGTTTCCACCTCATGCTCACTGTGTGGCTCAAGCTACTGTCCTTGACCATCAAAATCATGCTGCTGGTCTTCATCAGTTTCTTCATGCCTATCCTCTTCCTCTTCTACCTATTCATGTCCTTCTTCTTCATGTTGTCCTGACTGTTCTGTGGTGATCTTGAGCCTTCTTGGAGTAGGCCTGCTGGACAAAGGTACAGGGCGATGAATAGGCTAGGTGGGAGATATATGGACAGGAGGAACAGTAGAGAAATCTGGGTGACTGATAAACACATCCCATGGAACCTCTTTCTTCTCTAGCTGGTGTAGGATGATAATTTTGATCAGAGAATGATGTAAAAGGGAAGCTATTTGCAGAGATGGAGTCTTCTTCTAGACTGTGGATGCCATCTTCTCGATGCTCTTGTATAAAAATTAAGGGAGATTTAGCTACCTAGTTCTAGTGAAATGCATCAATAGTCAGACATGGTAGGAATAAACTTGAGTAAATCGCCTTTCACAAGTAAAATAATTCATTATGACCTTCATTAGAGGAGCATAGCTGTCGAGAAGATAAGAGAAAGGAAAAATAGTAGTGCAAGTATCTCTATGCTCGGGCTTGATGAAAGGCTTGTAGTCATCCAAGTCTAGATGGGTCTGTTTGAACCATTTCTCGCCATGATATGGAATTTTGGTGGATTTAGACACTGACCTCAGGGAAATCTTAAAATCAAGGTCTGCTACCTGGAAATGCTTGCTTTGGAACCTCAGGGCGCATAGGTGTGTCAAGGGCGAGAAACTTTTGACCTCCTGTACCTTCTGGCAGAAATCTAAACAACCTACCTCATGAAATTTGAAGAGGATGGATGGATGAGCATTGACCTCCTCTGTAGAGATTGGCTCATATCTCTTATGCAAACCACTTCTGCTGCCTTGCCTAGGCGGCATTTTGGGCTAAATAAGCTCTTGAAGAACCAAACTGCCTCACTGTCCTTAAACTGCCTTCTTTAAGGTCAACTCTGTCAATTCACTGTTTTGATAGTGAAAAATTGTCTTTGAATGACTTCAACAAGTTTCCTCACAATACAAAACCCCTGATCTTTCAAAAAGTGGCCTTTCCACCTTTAAAGTATCTCAGCCAGTAGACTTTTTAATAAGAGACCACACAGTGAAAAGGAGACAAACTGTTAGGTGAAATTTCTGTGTAAAGTGTCAAAAAATCACCTTGCTCTTGTGAAGTTTGGAGGTCAACAACACATTTTTATCTTTGTCCAAAGTAAACTTCCTAACTCCACCATCCTATCCCTGTCTGGTGTGTTAATTAATCAACATAGTTCACATCATATACAGTCAATCCTGAGTGTAGTCATATAGTCAATTTCACAGTTATGGAACAAAGGTGACAGAGTTAAAAATGCTCCAAAATTTTTTGAAATGCCTTCCTTTGACATAAGACCCTGTCCCTTCAAATTAAAGCCCTTTCTTGCCTTTGTATATTAATTAGAAAATATTCATAAAGACATACACAGTCAATTAAAAAGAACACAGTGAAGGTACTTTCCTGTGTTGGTGGTAAGAGAACTCTGTTTTTTTTATGTTTTATGATATGGAAACCAACATTTATCATTCAAACTATATGAGAATCCTCTCACATGACAACTACCTTTCCTTTGTATCACTGCTTCTCATAATTATTTGACCCACACACCCTCCAAATGTCCATGGAAAACTTCTGATTGTTTCAAATAATGCACATAACATGACAGTTTCAACCTGGCTTCATCACAGTAGTGAGGGCAACTGGATATTCCTTTTTTTTTAAATAAACTTACAAGCATCTGATGTTTCACCAACCACATCAAACTTGTTTCTTCACATAAATCCTGCACCTATGCTTCAAACATTTACTTTTAACCTTTCATCCTATCACAAAAAAATTTTAAGGAGCAAAAAGGCGTATGAAATACCTCTGGATTGATGACAAGGCCCTTTCAGAAGATTTAGCAGCTTCACATGTGTTTTGAAGACGCGTTGGAGGCCACAACTGTGCGCGATGCGTTTAGAAGGAAGGGCACCGCGCAAAATGGGTTGTTGGGTCATCTGTTGGGTCGACAGGACCCGAGGCATAGGCGTGCCGCGCCACCGTTATGCGCCCGTGTAATTTGTCTTCTGAGCGCGCCGTGCGCTTTTCCAGGCATGCCGCGCAGCTATAAACAATCAAAAACTCCTTCAAATCGCTCAAAATCTCTTTGTTTGATGTTGAGGGCAGCGAAGGGGTTTAGCACAGAGTTGGGAGACTTCAAAATGGAAAGGCAACAACTTTGATCCCTTTTTAAAGTAAAGAGAAAATAACGGTCCTTTTGATATTTGATTTTGAGAGGGTTTCTTTTTAAAAGTTTTTAACAACGTCTTTGTTCTTAAACAACAGTTGAACCTTCATTCTTCTAAAACCTAGTTCGATACCTTTTGTTTGAATATGTGTCACAGCGGGAATAAGCAGCTCTTTCATGCACCTGACCCTCTTTTGAAATGAAAACAACCCCTTTGAGATCTTGAAACCTTGACTGCTTCTTCTTTTAAGGAACAAAAGGGTCCTCTTTTTTTTTAATAGCTGTGCTAGGGAGGGAGATCTTTTTTGAGCTACTATTAAGGATATTGCAGATGCGTCTTTTGAGGGCAACCACCCTTTTTGGAAAAACTTAACTGTGGTTTCTATATTCCAGTGCCTCCTCCTATCTTGGTGGTGATCATTTGCTATCATTTTGATAAGCTCCTAGTTACCATTTCCTACTCCAGATACTTATAGGTATGGACATGTTCACTGTGGAAACTGAATGAGGTGGCAAGTGAGTTTGAGCTGTTCTCATGACTATGAGTGCACAACTTCAGTGGCATTCATTTAGACTTTGCCAATCTTATATTGATTAAGAAAGGCACTTTTTCCAATATATTGTCTCTTCTCAGAACATATTACTATGATATCTCTGTCCTTTGAAAAATGAAGAACTGCATTTGTTTCAAGCTTCCCAAAACTAACAGTATGTCAAATGGCCCCCTTTTACTCATTTTAACAAAATTTTCAGTGATGATGTCTCATGGTAATAAAGCCTAGATTGCCTTTGCCAGCTGATTGTCTTTTCATGCCTTTCAAAGGTTTCAAAACTCAGCTCATAACCTTTTGGAGAAACATGTCTTTTGAAACTTTGACTGTTTCTCACTTAGAGGAAGAAATGTCTCTTTTTGTAGCAGTGGCATTTAGATTTTTCCTTTGATGATTTCCAGAACCTGAAACAATATGCCAAAGCTCTTTTTGTACTTGATGAGCTTGTATACCTGTTTGCAAGAGACAAACTAGATCAAATACATTTTTGCTCTGGGTATTATGATAAAATCTTGTTTGTAATGTAAATCTAATCAGGTGACAAGTGTTGCTTGGTTGTAGATGCAACTGCTAGGTGTCTTTGAGTTTTCCTCTTTGACTGTGGGTAGAAGAAAAAACAGGAGATGATACACCAAAGTCAAAAAGTGAAATAAGGAGAGCTACCCTTTTGTTTCCTGTGAAGGAGGTCTTCATTGTCTCATTGCAGTGCTCTTTGCTGAGGGGAAACTGAACTATCACCCACTTGCCCTGGTCAACTTATGATAAGTCATTTGAAAGATAACCTCTGTGAGTAGGGAGATTAGTACTCTTTGAAAAACAACCATCATTTCTTTTGCCTGTGTAATGACATGACTTGTCAGCCTTTCTTCAATTTGGCTTTGTTGGAGCAGCAGGCTGTCTAAAAATAGAATTGTTTTTAGTAATGACATGTCTCCCCAAAGGTTTAAAACTTCATATCATAACCTTTTTATACCTTTGTGTTGAGAAGATAAGTATGTGAGATGTGAAAAAGCAGCTATAATTACTCACAGACACTAAGGTTCCTTTTGGCCACTTTCTTCTAATGGAGCTCTGAAATCACCAAACCTGCTGCATCTGAAGGATACACTTGTCTTTGTGGTGGAGTGTAGATTGCAACAACTGGACTTACACTGGCGCTTTGAATGATATCAAGATGTCTCATGTCTGGGACTGTGTATAACTTGCCTGCTTTTTACCTATGTGTTTCGGGGAAAATCACCCTAGAGGTTTGTTGGGTTTAAACCTCCACAGAGAAGGGCATGCTACTTAAGAAGGACTCACACAACCATACATGTTCATGAAAAACTAAATAAATTAGATCGAGGAAGTTACCCGTAGATCCTATGGTTGAAGCAGATCCCGCAGGGTCCAAACCCCCAGCAACCCTTCTTCCTTCTTAACCTGAAAGACAAGAAGAAACAAGCACGAAGAACTGGTTGTATATCATATATCTACTCTAAATGTTAGTGAAATCCATATGAAACATTAGATAAACCATAATGAATGCTTAAATAACAATAATCTCATGTATGCAAGCAGACACTAACATGTATATTTTGGGAACAAGATGGTACTTATGTATTATAAATAGCATGTACAGAAATAACGAGTGGAGAGATCACCTGAATCCTTCCACGATTTTCGATCAGACCGTCATCCGGATCCGTCCCACCCTTGCCTCGCTAAGATTCCTTCTAAACTGGTGCATACGAGATGACATATAACGAGATGAGCATCTCCAGGAAGTAAGGGTTTCCTGTAATGAACTGGGAAGTGCAAGAGGCACGGGAATTCAGACTTGGATAGGGAATACCAATAGATCATAATATCAATAAATTCTCTCTCTCCCTTAGGCCATGCACATGAGGGGCTTTTATACTCCCTCAAAGTAGTTTCAACAGTTGGAAATAGTTGGCCACGTGCTGGGGTAGTTGAACTACCAGAGTAACCATCAAACTAGCCCGAAAATAGGCATTTTTTATATATTTTTTAATGATTTTAATGGCATACGCGGGAAATTACATGTGGACTCGCGTATACATGCGGAAAAGTCTGGGCATAACCGCGTATGAGGAATTTAACACTGTTTTTTAGTGAATTTTGTTCAAGTCTGTAGGAATGGGTGCCCAAAGCCATAAAAGCAGTCATGAATCATATGAAGGTGAGAAATGATGCTATAACACTATTTTTATCTAGAAACCATGGACTGTATTCCACAACTCAACAGGAATATGAGAGTACACAGAGGTCCCTTTTATTGAAATAATTTCCTGCTCAGTACTGATTTGGGCCATTCATACTAACACCCCTGCAGAGATGTTTAGTTATGATAGCTTTGATCAAAGGAGTCCTTTTTTGATGCACCATGATGATTATGCTGGAAATTTCAATTTATCTTATTTCTTAGGAGATAAGACCAAAAACCATGCTTTATTTTGTCTTGCACATTTCAGATCTTAGCCCTGTTTTGATCATTACTTTCCTTCAGAAACCTTGAATCACTGTTTCACTGTCTAGAAGAAACAAACCTATGCTTATAGTCAGTTTTGTAATTTCTTCAAGTCAATATTGGCCAGCGCCCTCTGCTTGTAGATGAAGGAGGCGCCTTAACCCTCTGCTTATAGATGAAGGAGGTTTTTGGCCATGACAAATAACAAGTTTGTTTGACAGTGTTGTCTTTCTTTTACTGTTCTTATCAGGCTGAATGAAGCTGTAAGAATTTGATGAGTAACTCCTTACCCTGCAGATGTATCTCAGGGTCATGTTAACATTGAGAAGCAGCTGTTCTTCTAAATGTAGATTCAAGAATTTTCTCCTGAGATTATGACATGTTTCCTGTCCTCGTAAAATCCATAAAACACTGTAAAATACCTAATAATCAGCTTGAGACTGTGGTCTATGTAGTGCTGAGACTTAGGGGTGTGTAAGTGGCGCGACTTAGGGCTGTGATCAATTTAATTTGCAGAGTGGAAGGTATGTCATGATTGGTCTGTATCAGATGGAGGTTTTTTTGGCCTTTTGATGGTTGCCAAGGGTAAAATGCCTTAAAGCGCCACTTACTAACTTAGGGGAGGCTTTTGAAATAGTCATTGGATTTCCCTTTTAGAGATGATGGGTAGACCCGTAGGGCTAAAGCTAGATAGGATAGTGATAATGAGGTTTAGCTTTGACATGGGCGAACTGAAAAGTAGGAGGGTGGAAAAACGTTTTATGAGGGTTTTCCAGACGACAAATTGACATATGGAGATCAGCTTCTACAAAAGTCAGCTATGGATCTAGTCATCATTAACCAGTGAAAAATACTGATGACTAACAGTGGCTCCATTTGGGGAGGGCAGCTCCTCATCAGGAGGTGTCCAGAATTCAGATCTTTGGCTTATGAAGACCGGTGCCTTACCCATTGGCACAAAATTTCACCTTTCTTTGATGCTATTTCTGAAAAGTGACAGCATGGTTAACATCAATGATACTTCTACCTACCCCACTATTTTTCCTAACATTTTTTCTTCTCTTTGGCGCATTTGAACCAGCAGCCTTTTGACAATGTATATTTTTCTTTTTGCAAAATGAACCTATCTATTTCTACTCTTATATCTGTCGGGAGTTCAGATTAAACTGATGAAATCCTTCATTACTCTACCTATACTAGATCGACTATCAAGATTAAGTAGTTTGACAGGATTTTGTTCTCTAATCTAAAACATGAAATTTAAAATGATCAAATCAGGATTAGATAGTCTGATTTGTCATGCATTTGCGGCATAAAAGACAAGCTGCACACAAATATTCTTTTACAACAAAAGGAAAACTTAGACAAGCAGGGCTAAGATGTACAATGTATTTTTCATCCCTCACTTCTCTCTTTGGTTCTGTTTTAGGCATGTGGAACCAGAATCTCTCCCTAATCTAAACTCTATGATAAGTCAATCTTACACAATGTTGACTATCTTTTGCACTCACTAACTTATCAGCAAATACATTTAAACATGCTCAGCTATGATTAGGCTAGATAGCTGAACAAGACATTGAAGTACTAGTAGCAGCATTTAGGCTTGCTCGCTTTCCGAAAGACTATTTTTTTGGAACATGGGGCCTCTGTTCTATCTTCACTCGCCCTCTTTTCTAACTTTTACTGTTTTTGACTTTTTTTTTTTGTTTTTCTATATTTCAAGCAGTGGTATGTACAATGAATGAAAGTGTTTCAAACTCAGAAATCTTGGAAATGATGAAACTTAAGCATCTTATCCTCGTAAGGATCTCCTCTCACCCTTGGCCCACTCAAGTCCTGAAAAGAGAAATTTGGAAATTTTTCTCTCTCTAACATGACATAGGGATTCATGCAAGAATCTCTGAACAGACCGGTATCTTCCCGATGTACCTCTTTGAATATCTGATTTCCACTCATTTTCTTACTGTACATCCTCCTCAAGTAATGCATGTACTCTTGGTTATTCTTGAAATAGATAATGACATCATCAATGTATGTAAAAATGCAGAAATTTAAAACTGGGAACATGGTCTTCAAGAACATATTTCTGATATTGGGTGGTTTTGCAATTTTGATTTTGAAATTAGATCTACCTCCTGCAAACTGAAAAAAATCTTTAAGCTGTCTACTTTGCAAGGGAATATTTTGAACCTGACCTGAAACATCATCTTGCGAAAACACATGATTAAAAGCACCTTTAATTGGTAAATCATGGTCTTGGGTAGAAAAAACATAATTTCTGTTATAGGGAGATACAATAATATTTCTAAAATCGAAATAGACTCTATGACCAGCTGTTTTATCCTTGATTATTATAGTCTAGTTCAGATTGTTATGTTTTATCCTATCTAGGTTATTCTTTGAGGAAGAAAAAGTATCACAACATTTTCCATTGTTTTTCCTATAGAAATTGGTATTCTGCATGAGATTTCTGATTTTAGCATTTCTGAGTTCTTCATGAAAAGAAAGAATATGAGCCAATTTCAGTAGCTCAGGTATGCTGGGACTGTATCTATCATTCTTGCTCATAAGAATTTTATCAGGCATTTTTTCTAGATTTTGAGTTGCTAAGGCTATAGTCAAGGTTTCATTTGTAGTGGATGATCCATATGATGGTAAATCTTTGAGGTATGGTAGAAACATCAAACTCCCTTGCTCCCGAGTTCCAAACAAGTTTATGATGTGTAAGTCTTCTAAAGATTTTACCCTGAAAAAATTTCCGCAGGTTACTGCTGGTGTTTGACTTGGGTTAGAGTAATTCGCTTGATAGTACATAAGGGTTTGCGCTTCTTGCTCTAATCCCACCTTAGAAGGGACATACTTACTTTCTTCATGACACAGTTGTTCATGATCATGGTAGTTTTGAGTGTCTAGTTCATCATAAAGCAGCAGGGATAGCTGATGTGGTGGATCTAAGTTTATTTCAGTTTCTTCTGACTCTTCCTCCATGTTTTCATCAATATTCATAATGAAAGAGTTCAGGTCGGAACGCAAGGAATACATTGGAATGTTGTCTAGCCTATCTTGATTTCTAATCATGTATTTCATGTGTGATTTTCGGTAGAGTATTCTGGTCTGGCCGAACACAAGAATGGTGGCGTATGACATGTCCAGTTGAATATTCCCTTGGAGTTTGGCTCCCCAAGATCTGGATAGAAGCATCCCGTACTTGGGAGGGATGTTTGCCACTACTATATCCATGATTAGATGTTTTGCAGGTATTTGGGCCAGACTAAAACAAAGGTCTTTGATCAAACCCAGGCATTTGACTCTACTTGAATCAAATGAATACAAGTCTTTGTATGGTCTTGTGATTTCCAGGCCTAGTCTTTCCATTACTACCTTCAGCATAAGATTATGTGAGGCGTCGGAGTCTAGCATGGCATTGTGGAGGATTTGGTCGTGGATGTTTAGGCTAATGTAAAATGGAAGAGTAGTTCCTTCTTGGAATTTTCCCTCTATCTTCGGACCAAACAACACTTCAGGAGTGTCATCAGCCAGATTAACAGTGTTCGCATCATTCCCTAGATTTAGGACCTTTAGCACTTGCGATTTATAAGAGTTTTGGGCAATGAGTTTAGTAAGAGGCATGGTGATCTTGATCTTGGCGATTTTTCCTTCAAAGCTAAAAGGCAGCCGAAGTTTAGATATGTTTGTTTCAGCTTTATCAGCCACGACCCTCTCCATGTTCTGAGTTTGTCGGATTTGTTTCGGGATTTTGTTTGCCATAGTTGCTTCGGTAACTTTTGTGGAAGTACTCGGAGCAGCTGAGTTAGGACTAGTTTGGGTAACTTTAGCTTTGTTTTGGTCACTCTTTTCGACCTTGATTGTGTCACTTATTACTGCTTTCTTGAGGATGGTATCAGGGGTTTTAGCAGTATCTGAGTTACCTTTCTTGGAATTATCTTCGTTTATTTTTCTTCTAAGGTCATATTGCCAGTGAGCTTCTATTATGGCATTTTGAAAATCTATGGCAGGGTCGTTGAGATCTTCATAGTTGGTCTCATCTTGATTAGGAGAAAAGAACGCTTGCTCTTCTTCAGTGAGGTATGCCTCACTCTCATTATCAGATCCTATGAGGTTTAAATGATGTTCATCAAGAGGTTCTGTATCCCTGTCATCCTCTTCCACATAGTTTTCATTGAATGGTGGCCTAATTTGTTGGTCATTTTGCCTTGGTTTGTTTTGAGGCGGCTCCCTCCTAAAATTTTGGTTTCGATTTATGTTTCGAGGGTTTGGCTGGTTCTACCTAATAGGGGCCTTTTCATTTATCCTTTCCCACATTTTGGCCATGGTTTTGACTAAGTCATCTATTCTAGGATCTAGGGAAGGCGATGAAGTGGAGACCTCGTCTTTATATGTGACTTTTCTTTTTAACCTAGTCCTAGCGCTTTTTTCTGCTAAGTTGGCATCTTCTTTTATTTTTATTTGTTGCATTTCTTCTAAGGTAGGGGGGTCTTTGTCTCTCAGATGATATGTCATGTCCAGATCGAAACCCTCGGGGAATTTTGCTAAGGCTAAACCAAGTGGGGGTTTGAAATGACGTGGGAGGGAATTATACACACTGTTGAACCTAGTGCAGTAAGCCTGGACACTTTCCCCATTTTCCCGTTTTAGGTTGCTATATTCTGACAGGATTTGAATAAGGTTCCTTCGGATTTCCCACCTATTTCTGAAGATTTGATGTAGTTATGGGATGTTGTGGATGCTGTTTGGAGTCAAGCTTTTGAACCATGTTTTGGGTTCATCACCCAGGCTTTGGGCGAATATTCTCATTCTGACGGTCTCATCCTGTACCTCCAGGTATTCATAAGCATCAGTCATCCTACTTATATGCTGTTGAGGTGTGGTGGTGTCTTCTCCGGTAAAGTGTGGGATTTTATCTTGATATTTATTTGGGAGAGGAGCCAAAGGCGGTGGCAACACCAAAGGTATGTACTAGGCTTCCATGACGAGAGCTAATGGATGATGTACAAGATGAGGACTAGTGGGATGAGATGAGGTGGTTTGAACAGTGGTGGTTCGGATAGGTGTGGCGGATGAACTTGGACTAGTGATCTCGTTTTGATAGATCTGGGATGGTGGGAGCCAAAGTGATAGAGAAGCTGAAAGTCGGGGGGGTGGAAGGTGAGGCTTCTCTACTATGACTGTGTGATTGGTCTAGGGTTTCAAGATCGTCAAATTTTATCTTACTATGAGATCTGCTTCTGAAAAGAGTTTTTGACGACTCTAAGACGACTCTAATTCAAAAGGTGAATCTGGTAGGATAGTGAGATGTTCAGGTACTAATCTTGTTTTACGGATGGATCTACCAGTAGCTAGATGGTCAGTTTCGGAAGCTTTCCACAAAATCTTCTCTGGGTCATCTACTATGATAGGGGGATTTGGGTATGGATGAGATCTGGTGTTGATTCTTCATGAAGCCAAATTTTGGATCTAGAGTTTAGAGAGAATGGTATTGGTGAATGTTCTGGATGAGTGGTCTCTCTAAAGTTCTACTAAGGTGAAGGACGGTCAAAATAAAAGGGATGGACTAGTGGAGTCGCCAGGTGGAAATGGGTTGTTTTTGTAAAGATGGCTATGGTCCACCACCAGTAACTAATCTGGGAATGTTTTGGATTTTTCTGAATTTATGTGCAGCCTATGGTTTGTTAAATTATCTTGTTGGTCACTTTAATTGTTTTTACAATTCAAGCTCCACATAAATTGTCAAGCCGAGGAAGTATGTTTATTCCAAAGACAGTAACGCACTGGATATGCTCAATTTCAAAAGAAAAAACAATGTTGTAGTAAAAAGCCACACAATTATCAATCATACAAATCTAATTATTCACACTCTGTTTAATCAAAGCTGAAGTTACTTATGTTATAGCAGAAGTAATTCCTATATTGCAGTTTAGAATCCGAATAAAGGGAAATCAATCTGCAGGAAAGGAAACCAATCAACCATAACAGGAACAGGACCCTATTCCTTTAAATAGGAACTTCAGCACCTGCTGCCTGACACTAATCACTCTATAGAAAAGATAACTCAAGAGAACAGGACCCTATTCCCATGAACAGGAACCTTCAGCACCTGTCTCCTGTTTCTAATCACACTGCAGGAAAAGAAAGGCAATCAATGGGAACAGGACCCTATTCCTTTGTACAGGAACCTTCAGCACCTGCTTCCCAGCATCATACATTCAAACAAATAACAGAAATAGATCTCTCAACTTCTTAAGAATGAATGTACTAAACACATGCAGTGTTAAGGAAACAGAATACTCAATAAACTACAGAACTGTGTAACTGGTGTTTCAGTAAACAGAATTAAAGTAAAGTGTGAATATCATAAAGAAATCAAACAAACTACAGGAACATTTGGGTGAATCGTGTGAGGAAGGCGGACCCTTTCCCTCTCACAAGATTCCCCAGGGAAAGAATTAAATTGGAGCGCTCAAAAGGAACTTTTATTCATCTGTCAAAAGAAATGATGCATTACAAATGGAGTCTAGCTCCTGTCCTCTCAAACACAATGTTCTCCTGTAGCTTTCGAACTCGAATTACCTTCTAATGATGATGTCTCCTCTTTTTAAAGAGGAGACATCTTTTACAATTACATGAGAGAAAATCTACGTTTATCCCAAATATGTTCTTCTTTCTTAAAACAGGCTATTCTGTTCTTCCATAAAAAGATATTGTTACAACAGATACAAAAAGAGTACTATCTTCAGAATAATCCGTGTAACCACGTCTTCATGTTGTTGCCATTGTTCCAAAAATACTCTTCCAGAATCGCAAATTACGGGTAGTGACGGAATTTGCGTGTCTGTTGGCTGTTTCAGCAACGGAGTCGACTATTTCAGCAACAAAGTCAACTGTTTCAGCAACAAAGTTTGATTGTTTCAGCAACGACCGATTGTTCTAGCACAACATATAACTTATCTGCGATCTTTTAGACTTATGTTAGCAACAATCTACTTCGATTAATGATGAAATATAAGAGTAATATGGAATTATATGTAAACAGATTAAATATATAATAAAGAAGAGGATTTTATATACCTTTGGATAAAGTGAATGAAAATGATGATGGAATCCTTTTTAAACATGGTTATAAAGGTAAGGTGGTGCCCAAATATATAGTAAAAATGATACATAGTGAGGTCCTAACATCCCCCCCAGCTGAAAGTGTTGCATGTCCTCAAGCAACTCCTAGTCTGAGTCAGAGTCTAAGTACTGATTCTGGGCATGCAAGTTGCTCAAGCAGTAGCTGGAGAAGGTGGCTTCTGTCGGACCTCGGAATCCTTGATTGTTCTGCAATTGCTGCCATGCTACAGCTTCATCTCTGTCAACCAATTGATAGTGACAATGATATTTCTCTTAAGGCATCCATAGAATTGGAAAATGAAATTGGTAACCAATCCAGTTTTCTCCACAATGCCGAATACATCTGATATAATTAGGTACCCTGGAAAGTGCAGCTTGAAGATTATCAGGGCTAAAAGGGTGATAGTCTTGTCTTTCCTTACATGACTGCTACCAAAACATAGTGTTGGCCTTCAATGCAGCAACCTCCTTTACTCTGATTTGCTGTTGACACTTTAAAAGTGTTGAAGCCTGTAGTTGTTGTATGTACCTATGCATTCCTGGCTTCCGCAAGAATTGGTGATATTGTGCTACAAACATGGCCGGACTTAAAGGTTTTGGTCTAATCCAAAGGAGCCTATTCTCCTCATTATGACTACTTGCAATAAACTTAGTTTTCCAGGTGAGCTGATTGGCCAGAAATGAAACAAATGCCCTTATTTGTACATCACCTACAATTGGAGTGAGATTGACTCTTCTATTCTCAGGTATGGCCTTGTTATGGAGATAAAGTTCGCACAACAAATGTTGGTCACTTTCAGGGGCCTCAGCAAAAGTCTTAACAAATTGTTCCGCAGTAAGAAATTCATGAGGTCTGCCATCCTTTATTGCCTTCAATTGAAAATAAACCAAATGTTCAGAAAGGAAGAGAGAATAATTCACAGAGGGTTTTCGGGTAGCCATCAAATTTTGCACTAATGAAAACATCAAAACCAATTTCTCCTTTGATTCCTTGACTTCCTTCTTGGAATCCCTGAGTTGTTGCAATGTCTATTCCTAAATATCCCAGTTGGCATACATGTGATTCTGCCATGCTAACTTATGCTGCTGTAATATTTTATCTTGATCTATAGAATATTGTTTCTTCCAGTTGTTCATAAGTTCTAATTGGTTCCATGGCAGGGTCTGTGTCCCGGCATTAGAAGTACTGGGTTGGGGCATTGTCTGAGTGGCTGAACTGACTAACTCAGGGCTAGATATCTGTGGTTGGGGCATTGTTTGAGTGGCTGAGCTGACTAGCTTAGGGCTAGATATCTGTGGTTGGGGCATTGTCTGAGTGGCTGAGATGACTAGCACAGGGCGAGATATCTGTGGTTTAGTTTATTTTTCCAGACTTTTTGAGAGCCCTACTGGTTCTTGTGGAGCAGTAGGGCGTTCTTCTTTAATTGCAGCTGATGTAGATGCCTCAGATACCTGAATTTTGACTACTTTGTATCCTGCCTGTTGGTAAATATTACCATACTCATGGCACATGTATTCTCTGCATGGATCCCTATTTTGTGCTGATGCTGTGTGTGCTAGCATGTAGAGATTCAATTCTCTATCAAAGGCTTCTCGTGCCATGATTAATTCATTCTTATAGGCTTCTAGTTCAGACTTCAAAAACTCATTTTCCTCCAATAGAGATGCATTAGTGTGTGAACCCTGTGTGTTGGTTGATTCTGTTGGGGTTGCCTGCTGATCCACAGCTGTAGCTGGTTCTTGTGGAGCAGCTACAGCTGGTTTCCCTGTATTATCATGCTTGGTGTATGATTCTTGTACCACAGTGGTTGGTTCTTATGTTTCAGCCTCTGGCTAAGTGACTGGTTCTTGTGTGGTAGTCACTGTTTGAGCCATAAACAATGTCATGTTATCCCGGGGCACTGGTTCTTGTGTGGCAGTGCCACCGGATGAGACGGGTTGGGGAATTTGAAATGGAGGTCAGGATTGAAGTTTTAATAGGATAGTGGCGGGATCACGGGAAATGGGAGTAACTCCTGTTTCAATAGTCATTTTCATTTTCCTTTTTGGTAGGAAAGCAGAGAAGTCACTGTCTTTCCTTTTCTTTGTAGGGGAAGATTATTTTCTGGGGGAAGGGCTTTCGGAAGAAGTGAAAATTTGGAATGTGGCCCTTGTTCGTCGTTTTCAGACAGAGACTGTTGGGGTTCGTCTCTGTTGATGCCCCGAAAATAGTTACATCAACATTGGGGGATAACCACCCGGTCCGGACCTTAATACAACTCCTTTTCCATTTGGGATAGTGGCTGTGACTGGATATAATGGGACCAGTTTCCCAGTAATGAATAAAAGGGGTGGATGAATGATTGGTTTTCTAATAAGTGATAATGAATGGAGTACTTAATCTATAAGCGAAAATGTAAATGACTATTTTATCCCGGGAAGCTTCTATTCTTAAGTGCAACGTTTGGTGATCTGTGTTCGTCGATAGGCATATAGATGACACTATTCAATAAACAAAGACATTTGTTTAAATAATAATTACTTCGTTCAAGTAGTTGAACGAAGTAATTGATAAAACATTGTTACACTTATCTTTTTATATTACTAATACATGAATGATTAGAAGAATAGCAAACTGTTAAACATCCAGTAGTGGAAAGTATAAAGATTGCTGTTAAAACACATTCATATAATCAATAATAGCAAGAATAATCAAACAACAATTTACATAAAAAGAATGAATTCAGACATAGATAATAGTACCATATGAGCTACAAATCTTTCCCAACGTCAATCGCAATTTGAATTCCTTCTTCCGACTCAGAAATACTTTTAAATAAAGGCAGTAGTGCACATTCACATAAAAGCTTCGTTATCAAAATTTGGAAAAATTGGTCCAGTTTTCATAAAAAAAATATGCCTGAAGTACAGTAGTGCAACTTCAGGTTTCAGTCATATACAAAAACTTACGACCCTTTCTAAATACATGAAAGGGTCTATAAATACTAAATTAAACTAACAAACTACAAAATTAAAAGGCTACCAAATTGGTATAACCCGATCTTGAATATATCCTCTTCAGCAATCTGGTAATTGGCAGCATGACTCATCATTCTGACTCTTTGCTTTTTGTCCTGAGTTGGCATATCACTATCATTGGTTCCACTTCTTGAGGGCGGCTGAGACGAGAATTGATTTGAGCAGCATAGGTGGCATCATGTATTTCGGGAATGATACACCCGATTGCATCTGTTAAGCACTTGGGGGCGGCTTTCTGGCTGTATGGTTTTACTAGGAACAACCAATAGGTGTCCCAAGTTAAACTTGTAATTCCTGTAATCAATTTCCCATTCTTTTCTAGCTCTTTGACAACATGATTGTTCCAATGTCTTGGGTGATAATAATTTACCTGGTGTACATTGAGAGATCATGTTAGACAAATAGAGAGTATTATTAATTAAGTCAATCAAATTGTTCGTAGATAATCTGCATCTAGAAACTTCTCTCTCTGCTTTCATTAACTGGGACTGCCATTCCATGAACAGAATTTCTTTATGGGATTCTAAGATTTTAGGCAAATTTGCTGTCTGACCCTCATTAGTGTTCTGCCAAGTAAGAAAATCTGCTAAAGTCTCATCGGATTGTTCTAAGTCCTGCCTGGCATCAACTGATTTGTTTATTAAAGATGTTGTTATTTCACACAGAGGTTCAACTTGGGCAATTTGATGACACAACAATCTTATTTGTGTTATGAGTGCCTTATTAATCTGTATTGCTTCTTCTCTGAAATTGGCAGGCTGGGGAAGATTCTTGAACTTCTCTACTTGAGCTGTTAATTGAGCAATTTTCTCATCTTTTGTTTTTACCATCTGTTCATTCATTGCTTTCAATTTTGCTAATGCCTCCGATGATTCTTTCTGTTTCTGAATCGCTTCTAAATCTGCTTTCTGTTGTGCCTCCAATAGTTGTGTTTGTAGTGAAGCGATCACTTGATCCTTTTCTTTCAACAAATTGCTCACCTCCGATGCCTTGTCCATGGTGGCCGCCAAATAGGCACCATCATATTGGGACAGCTTTGTCAGGTCATCGGAGGGGTTGAATTCTTCCTTCCACACTACATTGGCTGTTACTGTTTGTTCAGGAAACAGGGAAGGTTGATCAATCCTTCTCCTTTTTCGTTGTTGCTTTATTACAGCCTTGTGTTTTGGGCTATAGAAAACATCCCATGGAGGAACCAAAATAATTTGATCTGAGGGATCTTTGGGAATTATTTCTAATCCTGTAGGGGGTAGACCGCTGGTTTCTTTACTTGAAACCCTTTTTGATATTGTATCCTGTGTATTGGCCGCTTTGGATGTATCAGCATTCTTCGAGCTCTCAAGATTGCTTATAATTGAATCGAATTGCTGCCATTCCTGGAGCAATCTTGGGTCAATCTGAGTGTCAACATTCACCTTCTTGCTGCTCTGCTCTTGCTGCCTTTCCTGTTCCTGATCACGTATTCTCTGTGCTTCCTCTTGTTCTTTCCTCTTTGTCTCTTCCTGTTATTTCCTCTGGAGTTTCTCCTGCTCTCTTCTTTTAACTTCTTCAGAGATTTTGGATGTAGTAGGATGTTTGCTGGTAAGCTGCTGCTCAGACTCGCTTGATTGTATCATCGGGGCAGTGGCTAACAAATCTAGAGGCAGAGTTTGCAACCTCTGCTCTCTAAGTTTGTTAAATTCAACTAACCCGTCATCATGGTATCTAATCTTAGCTATCTCTTGAACCTGAAATATTGACTCTGCCGAGGAGAAAAGGTCATCAAACTCATCTTCCTTATGTTCAAATTTAGTGAGTTTGGCCTGATCTAGAACATTATAGACGACCTTTTTCTGATCAAATCGTCTATTAGGCAGAGTGGCGAGTTTTAACATATTAATCTTTTCTGCTTCTTTTTCAGCATGTTTATAATCACACAGAGTATAGACGCCGCACCTTATAGGGAAAGGAGGCCAGACTTGTTTCTTTGAATTCCTGAGAGTTTTTGTAGCTGATGCGGATGTAAGCTGATATGCTATCTCTCGAGCTAAAAGCTTGTTTGGTATATACAAGGGGAGGACATGAGGTCTAGCATGGCTGCCAAAAACTCTTATATAAGTGAATTTCTACTCTCCGAACCAGGTTCCTAGGGCTGTCAAGTCAATCTCTGCTTGAGAGGAGATCTTAGGAGTAGGTCTAGCAAAAATTGCATAATAAATAGGTATCATGAGTCCATTACAGAGTTGATATAGGTGGTGTTTATAATGGGCTTTCTATAATTTCTGATGGTATATATGAATGGGCATGGGGTCTTGTGGAGTCCATCTCCAACCTAATACAGGAAACTCGGAATTAAAACAGAGGGTATCTAAAATGTAGGCACTATAGTAAAATGGAGGGATAATTCTATAAGTAGCACGGGATTTGCCTCTGAAGTCAAGAATAACATTTGCTAACTTATCTGATAATATATTTCCCCAGTCCATAATTTCACTATTACATGCTTCTTGCATTAAAGGTACCATCTCTATGGAAAATTTTGAAGAATCATGCAATCCCCACATTCGACACATCATAGCTCCAGCATAACAATAAGGAGAACATAAGGAACTGACGGAGTACTTACCCGAAGAATCATGTTTGTGTTTTGCTGGGTTTTGTCTCCATTCTCGTATAGGTTCTGAATCAATTTCATTTTCATCTCTAAACTTCTCCAGGAATGCTTTATTATACTTCTTCTCTGGTTCGGGCAAATGGTACATTTGTCTCAAATCATCAGGCTGAAATGAACCAAAAACTCTGCCATCAATAGTGCAGAATATTCTGTTGGTAATTGGAATTTCTTCAATGGCCCATCTTACTACATCTGTATACGGAAGAATTTGCTCCCGAGATGCTATTCTGTGCAGGTAAGAATCAGCCAAATATTTCAGAGTAGCGTCAGATTTCTGGCTCGCGTCTGCTGAAGCTTCTACCGTTGTTTGCTGAGGTTCCTCGGCTTTAACCAGGTTGTAAATGCTCTGCCAAGTAGTATTTCCGAGACCAAGACATGTGGTATCTGAGATTAATCCTTTTTTGCTTGATCCTGGATCGGCGGCAAGTTGTTCTGTTACTACAGAAGCTGCAGCTGTGCCCGGTTTCTTAGATTTCTTCCCCATTTGGTCTGAACTTGTTTCTGCGGAGAAGCTCTGCACAAAAGATAAAATGAACGTAATGCGAAGAATAGACGACAAAAACTGGTACAAAAGACTTATGTCAATCAATAAATAATGGAAAATAATCATAAGACTCTCGCGTATGTAATCTCTGAAGGGATTTTAGGCGTAACTGCTCCATTAATTGGCCGTTTGAACCTGCCAATCTATTAAATGCTCATCATGTCCTTTATTCTCCCGAATAGCCTCATTAAACGTGGATTTGATTTTTATTTGGCGGTTGGGCTTAAGTCAATTACCATTGTATAGTGAGAAGGCTTTTTAATAATAATTAACATAATATGTTGAGCCGCCATAACAATCCTTTTTGAAAGTCGCGCTTATCTTTATCGCTATCGGCGATCGGAGGAGAACTTAAGCAGTTTTTTGAGTTTTCGAACAATCCCCGATCGCCGATAGCGATATCGCTTAACTCGTATCGGGAGATTTTAAGGCAAGGTTCTATTGCATTCATATCGCAATCCCCGATTGCCGATAGCGATATCGCATCGGAGCAAGGAGAGGGGCCTTTATTGGTGATTGTTTTATTTCCGATTGCCGATGTTTTATGAATTCAAAAGGTTTTATAATGATTTTTTGTTTGTTTTTGGATTTTTAGAGGAATGATGAGTTAATACCAATTTAATCTAAAAAAGGGACCCATTTCATATTATAATTTTCTAAAGTAAAATTTTATGAAATGGGGGGTTGTTGTATAGCACAACAATTGGCGATTCGCTGGAAGAAACAGTTATCTCTAAGAAATATTGGAATATTTAAACTTTCTTTATATAGAAACTTTTATCAACAAGAAAGGGAAATTCTAATATAATTAAGTATACATACATTCTGAATATAATAAAGGATAATTTGCTAATTTCTCCTCTTGTTAAAATTAAATACATTCTAAGTTTTAAATTGGCCTCTATTGGTTGATAATGATAAAACAAAACACCTTTCCAACTTAGCCTTTTTGATTGACTCCTTTGTCATAGGTAGAGCCTCTGCTGCCAGCAAACGTTCATAGTTTCGACAGGGATACCTTTTAACCATTTGATTGTCCATGACCCCTCCCATCTCAGAGTATGATTAAAAGAATGAATTCAAAATATGTTTTCATATTTTTTATTTCTTTTCTTTTCCATTATTTTGTAAGACAAAAAATCCATTTTCCTGGTTTGGTTGCCAACTGTTTGACAATGCCATTCACTGGTTGTAATCTAATCGAACAAGCTGGCTCGTGATGAGACCCCTTGTCTTATGCTTATAAGCCATTACCCTGTTTTGGTATGCAGTGTTGGTAATGTCGATTAGACTATTTTCCGATGATCATGGTAAGCAGGCTTGTGATAAGACCCCTTATCTTTATATCAGTTTTTTAGAATTACACTCTGAGTAATCATAAACTTGGATGAATGGGATGGACAATTTTCTCCTTAAGAGAAAATGGATGACAAGGAAAGAGTTGAAGATACTAAGATTGAATCAGTTCCTGTTTTGATATTGATAACCCTTTTGTGGCTAGTTTAAAACATTAAAATGATTTACAGTACTTCTAAATCTTGAGGAGATTTCACAAAAATAAAATGAGTTTTTCAGAAATGTGAATATAACTAATTCCATAGAAATTGTCTTCCCTTTTTCTCTTTAAAGGCTTCTATTTTTAAAAGTAAATATTAAAAGAACTTCTTTAGAGCAACTTTTCAATATAGCAACGGCCAATAGAAGCTATTTTACAACTTTATTTCCTAATGGTCCTAAAAACATAAATCCTACTAAAACTAAAGGAGAAGGGGTTACCTTCTCAATTGAAGAATTTCTTTAAGATGAGGCCATTAACAGGAAGAGAGTCCCTCTTTCCTGATAGATCTTGTAACATGAATGTCGAATGGCCTATCTTCTCGCTGATCTGAAATGGTCCAAGCCACATCTTTTGGAACTTGGTGTGTTTACCTTTGTCTTCATGGGCTTTATCCCATTTCAGAACTAGATCACCAACCTGCAACTGTTTAGAACTAGATGAAGTTGAATCAAATGATTTTTTGATTATCTGCTGATGTTTTGCATGAGTAATTTTGGCCTTTTCTCTTTCTTCTTCTAATTTTAAAATTTGATCATGTCTAAGTTGGATAGAAGAAGAGGGACTTTCTTCAATAAACTGAACTAGGGCTAGAGAAGGAAGTGCTAGATTGGTTGGTAGTATTGCTTCTTTCCCATATACAAGATTGAATGGAGAAGTACCTATAGAGGCCTTCTGCGTTATTCTATCAGCCCATAGTGCGAATATTAAATATTTATGCCAGTTTTTATGATTCTGTTCAATAGTTCACTTAATTATTTTAAGTAGATTTTTATTGGTAGACTTACTAGACCATTACCCTGCGGATAGTAATTTGCAGAATATTTCAATTTAAATCCTCTTTTAATAGCGAACTCAAACATGGAATTTCCAGAGAAATAAGATGCATTATCAAAAACAAGAGCATTTGGGACACCAAACCTGGTAATGATGAATTGATCTATAAATTCTATAATTCCTTCAGAGTTTGTTGTTTTTAACGGAATTGCTTCAACCCACTTGGTAAAGTAATCAATATCAGTAAGGATATACTTATGTTGTTTGGAGGACTGTGGAGAAATTTCTCCAATGATATCCAATCCCCATTGTTCAAAAGGTTGCTCAATGTTGACTGGTTGCAAAGGGAAAGCTGATTTTCTTTGTCTTCCACTGGAGGTTTGACAACTTTGGCATTTCCTTACATATTCGTGAGTATCTCTGAATAAAGTGGGCCAATAATACCTAGCATGAATGATTTTGTGAGCTGTAGTGTCAGCTCCAAAATGTCCTCCGGCTGGTCCATCATGTAGCTCCTGCAAAACCTTTTGTGCTTCAGGTTTTTCTAGGCATCTTAATAAAACTGAATCATAGTTTTGTCTAAAAAGTACATCATCAATGATTATGAAGTTTTTTGCTTTTAATCTAATGGCCCGTTTGTTTTTATAAAAAAGATTAGGAGGTGCATATCCATTTTTCAAATAAAAGATTAAATCTGCGTATTGAGATTCAGAATTGGTAATACTTATCTGATTGATTTCTTCCATATGTTCTGTGTCACTTGATTCCGGAATATTGGATGCTCCTGCTAACAACCTGCAAAAACCTTGACCCCTAACAATCTTTGCTGGCTTGATTTCCAAGTCATACTCTTGAAGTGCTGTAACCCAATTTGCCCTTTTCTCACCTAATTCCCTTTGGATCAGTAATTGCCTTACTGTAGAAAAAGGAACTATAACTTTTGTATGAGCTTTTAAAAGGAAGGGCCTATAGTGTTTAATGGATTTATACACAGCAAAGGCTTGTTTTTCAACTTCGGAGTAATTTAGTTCTGCACCCTGGAAATTTGAACTAAAAAATGAAATCGGTGCTTCCAAGTCGTGATTATTAATCTGAGTGAGTACCGCTGCATAAGATGAATCGGACGCGATATTATACAATGTGAAATGATTAGTAAAATTGGGAGTGTTTAAAGCGGGGGCATTGATTATTGATTGTTTGATTAAATCAAATGCTTCCTTTTCCACAGATCCCCATCTAAACACTGAATTTTTCTTAATCATGGTTTGTAATGGTAAAATGATCTGAGAAAAATCAGGAACAAATCTTTTGACAAAGTTGATCTGACCTAAAAATGACTGCATGGATTTTTTGTTATGAGGAAATGGGATTTCAGAAATTTCTTTAATCCTGTCAGGATCAATATAAATACAATCTTTGGAAACAATAAAGCCCAAGAGCTTTCCTTGATCTAGAGCAAAGAAGGATTTTTTGGGATTGAGTGAAATACCATATCTTCTACAACGTTGAAAGATTTGATTTAAATCATGTAAATGGCTGGATCTCTTTTTAGAAAATACAGTAATGTCATCTAAATAGACGACTATTGTTTTATTGATTAATCCTTTGAAGGCTATATCCATTGCCCTTTGAAATGTAGCTCCTGCGTTAATAAGTCCAAAAGGCATTTTCTGATAGGCATAAGTTCCCCATTTTGTTCTGAAAGTAGTTTTGAGTCTGTCATCAGGATGGACCAGAATCTGGTTGTATCCTGAAAAACCATCTAGAAAGGACATTAGCGTAGAACCTGCTACTGAATGGAGTATCTGCTCCATGGTAGGTAATGGAAAATTATCTTTTTGGCTTGCCTTATTCAGATTTCTGAAATCTATACAAATCCTGATGTCACCATTTTTCTTCCTAACAGGCACCATATTGGAGACCCAGTTTGAATGCCGAACAGGAAAAATAATATTTGCTTTCAAGAGTTTATTGAGTTCTGATTTTATCTGACTCTCTAAGTTTGGATGTATTTTCCTCAATTTTTGTTGAACTGGTTTTTGTTCAGAAAGCATTGGAATGGTATGCTGGATGATTGATGTATCATATGTTTTTAAGTCATCATACTTCCAAGTGAAGACATTTTTATTCTTTCTTAATAATCTAATAAATGCTATCCTTTCTTCCACAGAAAGCCCTAGTCCTAAATTGACATTTTGAGGATTGTGCTCAGTACCGAGATTAATCAATTCAAATCTTAAAGTAGAACTTTGGAGTTTTGAATTGGTTACCTGTTTGAACCTGTCTTTAATATCATAGAGATCTTCCAGTTTAACCACAGGTTTTGGTATTGAGTTTTCTTCATGCTTTTCCTTCATCTGAAGATCATGATCGTTTTCATCAATGATCTGATCATTGTAGGACTCATCGGAAGTTAAGAAATGTAGGATGTCTTCATCGTGATTAAACACTCGCCAATTAGTAACATTGTCAGGAATTGATGGCCTAAAAATCAACTCTACTGAAAATCTATCTGGGCTATAATCTTCGGAAGGTAGGAGTTTAGAAGCAACATTGGCTAACAAGTCAGCTGCTGCATTCTGGTATCTGGGAATGGGTGAAATATTGAATGCTAAGAAATGAGATATGAGTTCTTGGACTAAGGACTGATAGTGTTTGAGATGATTAGAGAGACAATGGATTGTATTTTAAACTTGTTTTATAACAATCTCTGAATCACCAAACACTTTCAAATATTGGACTTTTAGGCCAATAGCTTTATATAGTCCTTGCACCAAGGCCTCATACTTAGCTGTATTATTTGTGCATTCAAATTCTAACCTACAAGAAAGAATTGTTTTTTCTCCCTCAGGGCTGACTAGAATACACCCTGCTCCTGCTCCTTCACTGGATTTAGAACCGTCAAAATATAAAGACAAAAATAAAGAATTATCAACAATTTTATTTACAAAATTCTCAGTAACATTAACACATCTTGAACTGTCAGTTTGTGAAAAAATTTCAATTTGGGATGTGAAATTGTTTACTAAGAACGGAGATGGTTGGGCAATATAATTGCCGAAGAATGATTCAGAAGAATAATTTCCCAATATGTTATTATTAAATGCAATTGGTTGATTCTCTTGTTCGAACTCTGTGACAGTATGGGTCATGTGTTTCTCCCGATTAATTTTTATTTGATTTGGCTTTCCCCTGTAGGGAAGCCACATATGAGACCAATCGGTAGAAATATATCCATGGAGCTTCTCAGACCAATCCCTACTCAAGATTAAACCATAAAACTCAGGTATATCAGCGATTAGGATATCAATTATTTGAACTACTCGTGGATCAGATGCTAACCTGATAGTAACAGAATAAATTTCCCCTAAGACTTGGACTTTAGTTCTATCTAACTGCACAATGTGAATTGAAGACTTTTGGGGTTCTATGTTCAGTTTCGAACAAAATGAAGCTGGAATTATATTAGATGATGCCCCCGAGTCAATTAAACAGTTGTGTAGATTTCGATTGTAAATTTCAAAGGTTAAGAGGAAAGGTGGGGTATGGGAATTTGATTCTGCTCTCCATTAGAATCGTATCGCAGCCTCAATTCAATCAAGGTGGTTGTCCTAATTTTTTGGTACTAGCACTAGGAAGAGGCGCAGGAAGAATTGTGATTTAGTTAATGGTAGAAGAAATTTCGTTGATGTTTTAATCTCATCGAGTCTAAACATGCGTTGTTCTCCCTTAGTCTTCTTCATGTCATCAATAACATTGTAATCCATTGAATCATATCTACCAACGTCTTTGATGCTGTGATGCTAATACATATTTGAAGACGATGGTTAGTTTTGAGGGACCTGCGGTAGCAGTTTCCTCGCAGGTGCCTTTTCTGCAGATATGACTGCATCTCTTTTCTTGGATTTTGCTTGGACAAATTAAAGTACTTTTACTCCTAGTAGTCACAGGAAAAGCTTCTTGTTCAGTCTCGGTGTCGGAGTTAGGCAATATGAAATCCCACATTCCATGGCATTCAACGACTTCCTCTTCTTCAATTTCATCGGATGATGTAATTGTTTCATCTTCTTCTTCTTCCTCAGGGTCTGAATCTGAATTGGATATAATATTTGGTGGTTTTGACTCAGTTTTCTTAAAATTCCTAAATGGTTTCTTTGTTGAAGTTTCTGCTACTTGCTTTTTAATTTCAACCATTTCATTTGACATTGTTTTGAGGACCTTTTCAAGACCCTCCATATCGTATGGATCTTTGGTGTTTTTCTTCTTTGAATCGTCCTTGAAAGACACTTTCTTGGATTTCCTATCTTCGAGAGCAGCTTTCTTTTCCAAAGCGGTTATACGTTTTTCCACAGCGATGGCTTCTTTCATGTTTTCGGGCAGAGTTGGTTTCGCGGCCCTATCAACAAAAATGGCTATATTTGAAGGTAAGGCTGTGATATACCATTCGCTTCTAACTTGTTCACTTGGCTTGGAATCGGTGGGAATTTTATTCAAGAGCTTATTGAATCGGGAGTTAAACTCCTTAATTGGTTCTCTTGACTCAATTCTTAGATTTGAAAGATCATTGATGAGCGTGGCCAAGGATCTATCGTCGCCATATTTGGTAAGAAACTGTTCCTGAAAGATATTCCAACTGGTAATGGATCTAGAGGGTAAGGAAAAATACCAAGACCCAGCTGATCCTTGTAACGTGTAGGGAAAAAGTCTCACTACAACATCTTCTTGTGTTACTCCTTTTAGATTAACTGACAACATGAAATTATTTATGTGTTCCTCAGCTAATGTTCCAGCATCTGGATTAAACTTTGGTAACCATTTCTCAGGATAATCTGGTAATGGATGTAATGGTGCAGGCATAGTGACTGCACCAGGACTATTCCATGGGTTTTGAGCCATTTTGGAAGTACCAACGTTTGACTGTGATGTTCCAGGTGATTGGGGAGGAGGTAATAATAAAGACTGTAAAGGTTGTGATGTTGAAGGTGGTGACCCCTGGTGAACAGTAATATGTAATGGGGAAGTGGGTGTTTGACTTCGCACTGGAGATGATGAGATGGAAGATGATGGAGAAAAGGTCTCACTATCAGAACCTTCAGTGTTCTTTTTTGCCTTTTTACTTCGTGGTAAAGGTAACTCAGCTGGTTCAATGCCAAGTTTTTCGCTTTGAAGTCTGGTGAGATGATGAGGTAGGTGGAATTGCGAAGTCTGACTGCCTTGAGATACTTCAGATCTCTGAGGTGATATGGAGAAGCCTTGAAGTTTCTGGATGATAGACTGAACTTCAGGGGACTCCGGACTTAAATGTTCTGAAGTATGGTGTGATTGAGCAGTGATAGTTGATCCCTCTTCTTCTCTTTTGGACACTGGTAATTCAGAATGCAAACGGGATGTCTGAGGTGAGGTGGAGGGTGATTTACTCTGAGAATGGTCTGTAGGTTTTGATTTACTCGCCATTCGGAGGTTCAAGCCCTCCTTCTAGCGCCAAAAATGTTGATGCCCCGAAAATCGTTACATCAACATTGGGGGATAACCACCCGGTCCGGACCTTAAACAGCTGCTTTTCCGTTTGGGATGGTGGCTCCGACTGGATATAATGGGACCAGTTTCCCGATAAAGAATAGAAAGGGGTGAATGAATGATTGGTTTTCTAATAAGTGATAATGAATGGAGTACTTAATCTATAAGCGAAAATGTAAATGACTATTTTATCCCGGGAAGCTTCTATTCTTAAGTGCAACGTTTAATGATCTATATTCGTTGATAGGCATATAGATGACACTTTTCAAGAAACAAAGACGTTCATTTAAATAATAATTACTTCGTTCAATAAGTTGAACGAAGTAATTGATAAAACATTGTTACACTCATCCTTTTATATTACTGATACATAAATGATAAAAGAATAGCAAACTGTAAACATCCAGTAGTGGAAAATATAAAGATTGCTGTTAAAACACATTCATATATTCAATAATAGCAAGAATAATCAAACAACAATTTTCATAAAAGAATGAATTCAGACATAGATAGTAGTACCATATGAGCTTCAAGTCTTTCTCAATGTCAATCGCAATTCTAATTCCTTCTTCCGACTCAGAATTACTTTTAAATAAAGGCAGTAGTGCACATCCACATAAAAGCTTCGTTATCAAAATTTGGAAAAATTGGTCCAGTTTTCATAAAAAAAATATGCCTGAAGTACAGTAGTGCAACTTCAGGTTTCAGTCATATACAAAAACTTACGACCCTTTCTAAATACATGAAAGGGTCTATAAATACTAAATTAAACTAACAAACTACAAAATTAAAAGGCTACCAAATTGGTATAACCCGATCTTGAATATATCCTTTTCAGCAATCTGGTAATCGACAGCATGACTCATCATTCTGACTCTTTGCTTTTTGTCCTGAGTTGGCATATCGCTATCATTGGTTCCACTTCTTGAGGGCGGCTGAGACGAGAATTGATTTGAGCAGCATAGGTGGCATCATGTATTTCGGGAATGATACACCCGATTGCATCTGTTAAGCACTTGAGGGCGGCTTTCTGGCTGTATGGTTTTTACTAGGAACAACCAATAGGTGTCTCAAGTTAAACTTGTAATTCCTGTAATCAATTTCCCATTCTTTTCTAGCTCTTGACAACATGATTGTTCCAATGTCTTGGGTGATAATAATTTACCTGGAGTACATTGAGAGATCATGTTAGACAAATAGAGAGTATTATTAATTAATTCAATCAAATTGTTCGTAGATAATTTGCATCTAGAAACTTCTCTCTCTGCTTTCATCAACTGGGACTGCCATTCCATGAACATAATTTCTTTATGGGATTCTAAGATTTTAGGAAAATTTGCTGTCTGTCCCTCATTAGTGTTCTGCCAAGTAAGAAAATCTGTTAAAGTCTCATCGGCTTGTTCTAAGTCCTGCCTGGCATCAACTGATTTGTTTATTAAAGATGTTGTTATTTCACACAGAGGTTCAACTTGGGCAATTTGATGACACAACAATCTTATTTGTGTTATAAGTGCCTTATTAATCTGTATTGCTTCTTCTCTGAAACTGGCAGGCTGGGGAAGATTCTTGAACTTTTCTATTTGAGCTGTTAATTGAGCAATTTGCTCATCTTTTGTTTTTACCATTTGTTCATTCATTGTTTTCAATTTTGCTAATGCCTCCAATGATTCTTTCTTTTTCTGAATTGCTGCTGAATCTGCTTTCTGTTGTGCCTCCAATAGTTGTGCTTGTAGTGAAGCGATTACTTGATCCTTTTCTTTCAAAAAATTACTTACCTCCGATGCCTTGTCCATGGTGGCCGCTGAATAGGCACCAGCATATTGAGACAACTTTGTCAGGTCATCGGAGGGGTTGCATTCTTCCTTCCAAACTACATTGGTTGTTACTGTTTGTTCAGGAAACAGGGAAGGTTGATCAATCCTTCTCCTTTTTCGTTGTTGCTTTATTACAGCCTTGTGTTTTGGGCTATAGAAAACATCCCATGGAGGAATATCTTCTACCTGCAAAATAATTTGATCTGAGGGATCTTTGGGAATTATTTCTAATCCTGTAAGGGGTAGACCGCTGATTTCTTTGCTTGAAACCCTTTTTGATATTGTATCCTGTGTATTGGCCGCTTTGGATGTATCGGCATTCTTCGAGCTCTCAAGATTGCTTATAATTGAGTCGAATTGCTGCCATTCCTGGAGCAATCTTGGGTCAATCTGAGTGTCAACATTCACCTTCTTGCTGCTCTGCTCTTGCTGCCTTTCCTGTTCCTGATCACGTATTCTCTGTGCTTCCTCTTGTTCTTTCCTCTTTGCCTCTTCCTGTTCTTTCCTCTGGAGTTCCTCCTGCTCTCTTCTTTTGACTTCTTCAGGGATTTTGGATGTAGCAGGATGTTTGCTGGTAAGCTGATGCTCAGGCTCGCTTGATTGTATCATCGGGGTAGTGGCTAACCAATCTAGAGGCAGAGTTTGCAACCTCTGCTCTCTAAGTTTGTTAAATTCAACTAACCCGTCATCATGGTATCTAATCTTAGCTATCTCTTGAACCTGAAATATTGACTCTGCCGAGGAGAAAAGGTCATCAAACTCATCTTCTTTATGTTCAAATTTAGTGAGTTTTGCCTGATCTAGAACATTATAGACGATCTTTTTCAGATCAAAACGTCTATTAGGCAGAGAGACGAGTTTTAACATATTAATATTTTCTGCTTCTTTTTCTGCATGTTTATAATCACGCAGAGTATAAACGCCGCACCTTATAGGGAAAGGAGGTCAGACTTGCTTCTTTGAATTTCTGAGAGTCTTGTTAGCTGATGCGGATGTAAGCTGATATGCTATCTCTCGAGCTAAAAGTTTGTCTGGTATATACAAGGGAAGGACATGGGGCTTAGCATGGCTGCCAAAAATTCTTACATAAGTAAATTTTTTCTCTCCGAACCAGGATCCTAGGGCTGTCAAGTCAATCTCTGCTTGAGAGGAGATCTTAGGAGTAGGTCTAGCAAAAATCGCATAGTAAATAGGTAGCATAAGTCCATTACAGAGTTGATATAGGTGGTGTTTATAATGGGCTTTCCATAATTTCTGATGATATATATGAATGGGCATGGGGTCTTGTGGAGTCCATCTCCAACCTAACACAGGAAACTCAGAATTAAAACAGAGGGTATCTAAAATGAAGGCACTATAGTAAAATGGAGGGATAATTCTATCAGTAGCACGGGATTTGCCTCTGAAGTCAAGAATAGCATTTGCTAACTTATCCGATAATATATTCCCCCAATCCATGATTTCACTATTACACGCTGCTTCCATTAAAGGTACCATTTCTATGGAAAATTTTGAAGAATCATGCAATCCCCACATTCGACACATCATAGCTCCTGCATAACAATAAGGAGAACATAATGAACTGACAGAGTACTTACCTGAAGACTGATGTTTGTGTTTTGCCGGGTTTTGTCTCCATTCTCGTATAGGTTCTGAATCAACTTCATTTTCATCTCTAAACTTCTCCAGAAATGCTTTATTATACTTCTTCTCTGGTTCGGGCAAATGGTACATTTGTCTCAAATCATCAGGCTGAAACGAACCAAAAACTCTCCCATCAATAGTGCAGAATATTCTGTTCGTAATTGGGATTTCTTCAATGGCCCATCTCACTACATCTGTATATGGAAGAATCTGCTCCCGAGCCGCTATCCTGTGCAAGTAGGAATCGGCCAAATCTTTCAGAGTAGCGTCAGATTTTTGGCTCGAGCCTGCTGAAGCTTCTACCGTTGTTTGCTGAGGTTCCTCGGCTTCAACCAGATTGTAAATGCTCTGCCAAGTAGTATTACCAAGACCAAGACATGTGGTATCTGAAATTAATCCTTTTTTTCTTGATCCCGGATCTGCGGCATGTTGCTCTGTTATCACAGGAGCTGAAGTTGTTCCTGGTTTCTTAGATTTCTTCCCCATTTGGTTTGAACTTGCTACCGCGGAGAAGCTCTGTACAAAAGATAGAATGATCGCAATGCGGAGAATAGACGGCGAAAACTAGTACAAAAGACTTATGTCAATCAATAAATAATGGAAAATAATCATAAGACTTCGCGTATGTAATCTCTGAAGGGATTTTAGGCGTAACTGCTCCATTAATTGGCCGTTTGAACCTGCCAATCTATTAAATGCTCATCCTGTCCTTTATTCTCCCGAATAGCCTCATTAAACGTGGATTTGATTTTTATTTGGCGGTTGGGCTTAAGTTAATTACCATTGTATAGTGAGAAGGCTTTTTAATAATAATTAACATAATATGCTGAGCCGCCATAACAATCCTTTTTGAAAGTCGCGCTTATCTTTATCGCTATCGGCGATCGGAGGAGAACTTAAGCAGTTTTTTGAGTTTTCGAACAATCCCCGATCGCCAATAGCGATATCGCTTAACTCGCATCGGGAGATTTTAAGTCAAAGTTCTATTGCATTCATATCACAATCCCCGATTGCCGATAGTGATATCGCATCGGAGCAAGGAGAGGGGACTTCATTGGTGATTGTTTTATTTCCGATTTCCGATGTTTTATGAATTCAAAAGGTTTTATAATGATTTTTTGTTTCTTTTCAGATTTTAAGAGGAATGATGAGTTAATACCAATTTAATTTAAAAGGGACCCATTTCATATTATAATTTTCTAAAGTAAAATTTTATGAAATGGGGGGTTGTTGTATAGCACAACAATTGGCGATTCGCTGGAAGAAACAGTTATCTCTGAGAAATATTGGAATATTTAAACTTTCTTTATATAGAAACTTTTATCAAAAAGAAAGGAAGATTCTAATATAACTAAGTATACATACATTCTGAATATAATAAAGGATAATTTGCTAATTTCTCCTCTTGTTAAAATTAAATACATTCTAAGTTTTAAATTGGCCTCTATTGGTTGATAATGATAAAACAAAACACCTTTCCAACTTAGCCTTTTTTATTAACTCCTTTGTCATAGGTAGAGCCACTGCTGCCAGCAAACGTTCATAGTTTCGACAGGGATACCTTTTAACCATTTAATCGTCCATGATCCCTCCCATCTCAGAGAATGATTAAAAGAATGAATTCAAAATATGTTTTCATATTTTGTATTTCTTTTCTTTTTATTATTTTGTAAGATAAAAAGCCATTGTCCTGGTTTGGTTGCCAGCTGTTTGACAATGCCATTCACTGGTTGTAATCTAATCGAACAAGTTGGCTCGTGATGAGACCCCTTGTCTTATGCTTATAAGCCATTACCCTGTTTTGGTATGCAGTGTTGGTAATGTCGATTAAACTATTTTCCAATGATCATGGTAAGCAGGCTTGTGATAAGACCCCTTATCTTTATATCAGATATTTTTTTTTTTTTTTTTTAGAATTACACTCTAAGTAATCATAAACTTGGATGAATGGGATGGAAAATTTTCTCCTTAAGAGAAAATGGATGACAAGGAAAGAGTTGAAGATACTAATATTGAATTAGTTTCTGTTTTGATATTGATAACCTTTTTTTGAGGCCAGTTTAAAACATTAAAATGATTTACAGTAGTTCTAAATCTTGAGGAGATTTCACAAAAAATAAAATGAGTTTTTCAGAAATGTGAATATAACTAATTTCATAGAAATTGTCTTCCCTTTTTCTCTTTAAAGGCTTCTATTTTCAAAAGTAAATATTAAAATAACTTCTTAAGAGCAACTTTTTAATGTATCAAAAGGCCAATAGAAGCTATTTTACAACTTTATTTCCTAATGGTGATAAATCCTACTAAAACTAAAGGAGAAGGGGTTACCTTCTCAATTAAAGAATTTCTTTAAGATGAGGCCATTAACAGGAAGAGAATCCCTCTTTCCTGATAGATCTTGTAACATGAATGTCGAATGGCCTATCTTTTCGCTGATCTGAAATGGTCCAAGCCACATCTTTTGGAACTTGGTGTGTTTACCTTTATCTTCATGGGCTTTATCCCATTTCAGAACTAGATCACCAACCTGCAACTGTTTAGAACTAGATGAAGCTGAATCAAATGATTTTTTTATTATCTGCTGATGTTTTGCATGAGTAATTTTAGCCTTTTCTCTTTCTTCTTCTAATTTTAAAATTTGATCATGTCTAAATTGGATAGAAGAAGAGGGGCTTTCTTCAATAAACTGTACTAAGGCTAGAGAAGGAAGTGCTAGATTGGTTGGTAGTATTGCTTCTTTCCCATATACAAGATTGAATGGAGAAGTACCTATGGAGGCCTTCTGTGTTATTCTATCAGCCCATAGTGCGAATATTAAAGATTTGTGCCAGTTTTTATGATTCTGTTCAATAGTTCGCTTAATGATTTTAAGGAGATTTTTATTGGTAGACTCTGCTAGACCATTACCCTGGGGATAATAATTTGCAGAATATTTTAGTTTAAAACCTCTTTTAATAGCGAACTCAAACATGGCATTACCAGAGAAATAAGATGCATTATAAAAAACAAGAGCATTTGGGACACCAAACCTGGTAATGATGAATTGATCTATAAATTCTATAATTCCTTCAGAGTTTGTTGTCTTTAACGGAATTGCTTCAACCCACTTGGTGAAGTAATCAGTAGCAGTAAGAATATACTTATGTTGTTTGGAGGACTGTGGAGTAATTTCCCCAACGATGTCCAATCCCCATTGTTCAAAAGGTTTCTCAATGTTGACTGGTTGCAAAGGGAAAGCTGATTTTCTTTGTCTTCCACTGGCGGTTTGACAACTTTGGCATTTCCTTACATATTCGTGAGTATCTCTGAATAAAGTGGGCCAATAATACCCAGCATGAATGATTTTGTGAGCTGTTGTGTCAGCTCCAAAATGTCCTCCAGCTGGTCCATCATGTAGCTCCTGCAAAACCTTTTGTGCTTCAGGTTTTTCTAGGCATCTTAATAAAACTGAATCATAGTTTTGTCTAAAAAGTACATCATCAATGATTATGAATTTTTTTGCTTTTAATCTAATGGCCCGTTTGTTTTTATAAGAAATATTAGGAGGTGCATATCCATTTTTCAAATAAAAGATTAAATCTGCGTATTGAGATTCAGAATTGGTAATACTTATCTGATTGATTTCTTCCATATGTTCTGTATCACCTGATTCCGGAATGTTGGATGCTCCTGCTAACAACCTGCAAAAACCTTGACCCCTAACAATCCTGCTAACAACCTGCAAAAACCTTGACCCCTCACAATCTTTGCTGGCTTGATTTCCAAGTCATACTCTTGAAGTGTTGTAACCCAATTCGCCCTTTTCTCACCTAATTCCCTTTGGATCAGTAATTGTCTTACTGCATAAAAAGGAACTATAACCTTTGTATGAGCTTTTAAAAGGAAGGGCCTATAGTGTTTAATGGCTTTATACACAGCAAAGGCTTGTTTTTCAACTTCGGAATAATTTAGTTCTGCACCCCGGAAATTTGAACTGAAAAATGAAATCGGTGCTTCCAGGTCATGATCATTAATCTGAGTGAGTACTGCTGCATAAGATGAATCGGATGCGATAATATACAATGTGAAATGATTAGAAAAATTCGGAGTGTTTAAAGCGGGGGCATTGATTATTGATTGTTTGATTAAATCAAATGCTTCCTTTTCCACAGATCCCCATTTAAACACTGAATTTTTCTTAATCATGGTTTGTAATGGTAAAATGATCTGAGAAAAATCAGGAACAAATCTTTTGACAAAGTTGATCTGACCTAAAAATGACTGCATGGATTTTTTGTTATGAGGAAATGGGATTTCAGAAATTTCTTTAATCCTATCAGGATCAATATAAATACCATCTTTGGAAACAATAAAACCCAGGAGCTTTCCTTGATCAAGAGTGAAAAAGGATTTTTTAGGATTGAGTGAGATACCATACCTTTTGCAGCGTTGAAAAATTTGATTTAAGTCATACAAATGATTGGATCTCCTTCTAGAAAAGACAGTAATATCGTCTAGGTAGACAACTATTGTTTTATTAATCAATCCTTTGAAAGCAATATCCATTGCTCTTTGGAATGTGGCTCCTGCATTAATAAGTCCGAAAGGCATTTTCTGATAAGCATAAGTTCCCCATTTTGTTCTGAATGTGGTTTTAAGTCTGTCATCAGGATGAACCAAAACTTGGTTATATCCTGAAAAACCGTCTAAAAAGGACATTAATTCATAGCCTGCTACTGATTGGAGTATCTGCTCCATAGTAGGTAATGGGAAGTTATCTTTAAGGCTTGCTTTATTCAGATTTCTGAAATCTATACAAATCCTAATGTCGCCATTTTTCTTTCTGACAGGTACCATATTAGAGACCCAGTTTGAGTGTCGAACGGGAAAAATAATCTTAGCTTTCAAGAGTTTATTGAGTTCTGATTTTATTTGACTCTCTAAGTTTGGATGTATTTTCCTTAATTTCTGCTGAACTGGTTTCTGATTGGGAAGCATTGGAATGGTATGCTGGATAATAGTTGTATCATACGTCTTTAGATCATCATATTTCCAGCGAAGACATACATTTTTCTCAATAATCTAATGAATCTTTATCCTTTCTTGACTGACCTAGTCCTAAATTGACATTTTGAGGATTCTGCTCAGTACCGAGATTTATCAATTCAAATCTTAAAGTAGAACTTTGAAGTTTTGAATTGGTTACCTGTTTAAACCTATCTTTAATATCATAGAGATCTTCTAGTTTGACCATAGGTTTTGGTATTGAGTTTTACTCATGCTTTTCTTTCATCTGAAGATCATGATCATTTTCATCAATGATCTGATCATTGTAGGACTCATCGGAAGTTAAGAAATGTAAAATGTCTTCATTGTGATTAAACACTCGCCAATTGGTGATATTGTCAGGAATTGATGGCCTAAAAATCAACTCTATTGAAAATCTATCTGAGCTATAATCTACGGAAGGTAGGAGCTTAGAAGCAACATTGGCTAACAAGTCAGCTGCTGCATTCTGGGATCTGGGAATAGGCGAAATATTGAATGCTAAGAAATGAGATATAAGTTCCTGGACTAAAGACTGATAGTGTTTGAGGTGATTAGAGAGGCAATGGATTGTATTTCGAACTTGTTTTATAACAATATCTGAATCGCCAAACACTTTCAAATATTGGACTTTTAGGCCAATAGCTTTATATAGTCCTTGTACCAAAGCCTCATACTCAGCTGTATTATTCGTGCATTCAAATTCTAACCTACAAGAAAGCATTGTTTTTTCTCCCTCAGGGCTGACTAGAATACACCCTGCTCCTGCTCCTTCACTGGATTTAGAACCGTCAAAATATAAAGACCAAAATAAAGAATTATCAACAATTTTATTTACAGAATTCTCAGTAACATTAACACATCTTGAACTGTCAGTTTGTGAAAAATTTTCAATTTGGGATGTGAAATTGTTTACTAAGAACGGAGATGGTTGGGCAATATAATTTCCGAAGAATGATTCAGAAGAATAATTTCCCAATATGTTATTATTAAATGCAATTGGTTGATTCTCTTGTTCGAACTCTGTAACAGTATGGGTCATGTGTTTCTCCCGATTGATTTTTATTTGATTTGGCTTTCCCCTGTAGGGAAGCCACATATGAGACCAATCGGTAGAAATATATCCATGGAGCTTCTCAGACCAATCCTTGCTCAAAATTAAACTATAAAACTCAGGTATATCAGCGATTAAGATATCAATTCTTTGAACTACTCGTGGATCAGACGCTAACCTGATAGTAACAGAATTTATTTCCCCTAAGACTTGGACTTTGGTTCTATCTAACTGCACAATGTGAATTGAAGACTTTTGGGGTTCTATGTTCAGTTTAGAACAAAATGAAGCTGGCATTATATTAGATGATGCCCCTGAGTCAATTAAGCAGTTGTGTAGATTTCGATTGTAAATTTCAAAGGTTAAGAGGAAAGGTGGGGTATGGGAATTTGATCTGTCTCCGATTAGAATCGTATCAGTAGCCTCAATTCTACCAGAAGGTGGTTGTCCTGAATCATTTGCAGCTTTAGCACTAGGAAGAGGCGAGGAAGGTACTACATTTAGTTCCTTAAGAAGCAATTTATGTTGATGTTTTAACTTACTGAGTTTAAACATGGTGATGTTTGCCTTAGTCTTCTTCATGTCATCAATAATATTGTAATCCATTGAATCTGATACTACCAACGTCTTTGATGTTGAAGGTATATTTGAGGATGATGGTTGGTTTTGAGGGACTGTTGCGGCTGGCTTCCTTGTGGGTACCTTTTCCTTTGCAGTATTAGTACCTGCACTCCTTTTCTTGGAACTTGCCTGGGCAGGTTCAGGGGTACTTTTGCTTCTAGTAGTCACAGGAAAAGCTTCTTGTTCAGTTTCGGTGTCGGAGTTAGGCAATATGAAGTCCCACATTCCATGGCATTCAACGACTTCCTCTTCTTCAATTTCATCGGATGATGTAATTGTTTCATCTTCTTCATCCTCCTCTAGGTCTGAATCTGCATTGGATATAATATTTGGTGGTTTTGACTCAGTCTTCTTAAAATTCCTAAATGGTTTCTTTGTTGAAGTTTCTGCTACTTGCTTTTTAATTTCAACCATTTCATTTGACATTGTTTTGAGGACCTTTTGAAGACCCTCCATATCGTATGGATCTTTGGTGTTTTTCTTCTTTGAATCATCCTTGAAAGACACTTTTTTGGATTTCCTATCTTCAAGAGCAGCTTTCTTTTCCAAAGCGATTATACGTTTTTCCACAGCGATGGCTTCTTTCATATTTTCGGCCAAAGTTGGTTTCCCAGCCCTATCTACAAAAATGGCTATATTTGAAGGTAAGGCTGTGATGTACCACTCGCTTCTAACTTGTTCACTTGGCTTGGAATCGGTGGGAATTTTATTCAAGAGCTTATTGAATCGGGAGTTAAACTCCTTAATTGGTTCTCTTGACTCAATTCTTAGATTTGAAAGATCATTAATGAGCGTGGCCAAGGATCTATCGTTGCCATATTTGGTAAGAAACTGTTCCTGAAAGATATTCCAACTGGTAATGGATCGAGAGGGTAAGGAAAAATACCAAGACCCAGCTGATCCTTGTAATGTGTAGGGGAAAAGTCTCACTACAACATCTTCTTGCGTTACTCCTTTTAGATTAACTGACAACATGAAATTATTTATGTGTTCCTCAGCTAACGTTCCAGCATCTGGATTAAACTTTGGTAACCATTTCTCAGGATAATCGGGTAATGGATGTAATGGTGCAGGCATAGTGACTGCACCAGGACTTTTCCATGGGTTTTGAGCCATCTTGGGAGTACCAACGTTTGACTGTGGTGTTCCAGGTGATTGGGGAGGAGGTAGTAATAAAGACTGTAAAGGTTGTGATGTTGAAGGTGGTGACCCCTGGTGAACAATAATATGTAATGGGGAAGTGGGTGTTTGACTTCACACTGGAGATGATGAGATGGAAGATGATGGAGAAAAGGTCTCACTATCAGAACCTTCAGTGTTCTTTTTTTCTCTCTTCCTTCGGGGTAAAGGTAACTCAACTGGTTCAATGCCGAGTTTTTCGCTTTGAAGTCTGGTGAGATGATGAGGTAGGTGGAATTGCGAAGTATGAATGCCTTGAGATACTTCAGATCTCTGAGGTAATATGGAGAAGCTTTGAAGTTTCTGCATGATAGACTGAACTTCAGGGGACTCCGGACTTAAACGTTCTGAAGTATGGTGTGATTGAGCAGTGATAGTTGATCCCTCTTCTTCTCGTTTGGACACTGGTGTTTCAGAATGCAAACGGGAGGTCTGAGGAGAGGTGGAGGGTGATTTACTCTGAGAATGGTCTGTAGGTTTTGATTTACTCGCCATTCATAGTTGGGCCCTCCTTCTAGCGCCAAAAATGTTGATGCCCCGAAAATCGTTACATCAACATTGGGGGATAACCACCCGGTCCGGACCTTAAACAACTCCTTTTCCGTTTGGGATGGTGGCTCCGACTGGATATAATGGGACCAGTTTCCCGATAAAGAATAGAAAGGGGTGAATGAGTCATTGGTTTTCTAATAAGTGATAATGAATGGAGTACTAAATCTATAAGCGAAAACGTAAATGACTATTTTATCCCGGGAAGCTTCTATTCTTAAGTGCAACGTTTGATGATCTGTGTTTGTCAATAGGCATATAGATGACACTATTCAATAAAAAAAGATATTAATTTAAATAATAATTACTTCATTCAATTAGTTGAATGAAGTAATTGATAAAACATTGTTACACTTATCTTAATTTATATTACCGATACGTAAATGATTGAAAGAATAGAAAACTGTAAACATCCAGTAGTGGAAAGTATAAAGATTGTTGTTAAAACACATTTAAATATTCAATAATAGCAAAAGTAATCAAACAAAAATTTACATAAAAAGAATGAATTCAGACATAGATAATAGTACCATATGAGCTGCAAATCTTTCTCAACGTCAATCGCAATTTGAATTCCTTCTTCCGACTCAGAAATACTTTTAAATAAAGGCAGTAGTGCACATCCACATAAAAGATTCGTTATCAAAATTTGGAAAAATTGGTCCAGTTTTCATAAAAAATATGCCTGAAGTACAGTAGTGTAACTTCAGGTTTCAGTCATATAAAAAAACTTACGACCCTTTCTAAATACATGAAAGGGTCTATAAATACTAAATTAAACTAACAAACTACAAAATTAAAATGCTACTAAATTGGTATAACCCGATCTTGAATATATTCTTTATAGCAATCTGGTAATCGGCAGCATGATTCATCACTCTGACTGTTTGCCTTTTGTTCTGAGTTGGCATATTGCTAGCATTGGTTCCACTTCTTGAGGGCGGCTGAGATGAGAATTGATTTGAGCAGCATAGGTGGCATCGTGTATATCGGGAATGATACACCCGATTGCATCCGTTAAGCATTTGAGGGCGGCTTTCTGGCTATATGGTTTTACTAGGAACAACTAATAGGTGTCCCAAGTTAAACTTGTAATTCCTGGAATCAATTTCCCATTCCTTTCTAGCTCTTGACAACATGATTGTTCCAATGTCTTGGGTGATAATAATTTACCTGGTGTACATTGAGAGATCATGTTACACAAATAGAGAGTATTATTAATCAAGTCAATCAAATTGTTCGTAGATAATCTGCATCTAGAAACTTCTCTCTCTGCTTTCATCAACTGGGACTGCCACTCCATGAACATAATTTCTTTATGGGATTCTAAGATTTTAGGCAAGTTTGCTGCCTGTCCCTCATTAGTGTTCTGCCAAGTAAGAAAATCTGTTAAAGTCTCATCAGCTTGCTCTAAGTCCTGCCTGGCATCAACTGATTTGTTTATTATAGATGTTGTTATGTCACACAGAGGTTCAACTTGGGCAATTTCATGACACAACAATCTTATTTGTGTTATTAGTGCCTTATTAATCTGTATTGCCTCTTCTCTGAAATTGGTAGGCTGGGGAAGACTCTTGAACTTCTCTACTTGAGCTGTTAATTGAGAAATTTTCTCATCTTTTGTTTTTATCATCTGTTCATTCATTGCCTTTAATTTTGCTAATGCCTCCGATAATTCTTTCTGTTTCTGAATTGCTTCTGAATCTGCTTTCTGTTGTGCCTCCAATAGCTGTGTTTGTAGTGAAGCGATCACTTGATCCTTTTCTTTCAACAAATTGCTCACCTCTGATGCCTTATCCATGGTGGCCGCCGAATAGGCACCAGCATATTGGGACAACTTTGTCAGGTCATTGGAGGGGTTGAATTCTTCCTTCCACACTACATTGGCTGTTACTGTTTGTTCAGGGAACAGGGAAGGTTGATCAATCCTTCTCCTTTTTCGTTGTTTCTTTATTACAACCTTGTGTTTTGGGCTATAGAAAACATCCCATGGAGGAATATCCTCTACCTGCAAAATAATTTGATCTGAAGGATCCTTGGGAATTATTTCTAATCCTGTAGTCGGGGGTAGACCGCTGGTTTCTTTGCTTGGAACCTTTTCTGATACTCTATCCTGTGTATTGGCCGCTTTGGATGTATCGGCATTCTTTGAGCTCTCAAGATTGCTTATAATTGAATCAAATTGATGCCATTCCTGGAGCAATTTTGGATCAATATGAGTGTCAACATTCACCTTCTTGCTGCTCTGCTCCTGTTGTTCTTTCCTCTTTGTCTCTTCCTGTTCTTTCCTCTGGAGTTCCTCCTGCTCTCTTTTTTGGACTTCTTCAGAGATTTTGGATGTAGCAGGATGTTTGCTGGTAAGCTGCTGCTCAGGCTCGCTTGATTGTATCATCGGGGCAGTGGCTAACAAATCTAGAGGCAGAGTTTGCAACCTCTGCTCTCTAAGTTTGTTAAATTCAACTAACCCGTCGTCATGGTATCTAATCTTAGCTATCTCTCGAACCTGAAATATTGACTCCGACGAGGAGAAAAGGTCATCAAACTCGTCTTCCTTATGTTCAAATTTAGTGAGTTTGGCCTGATCTAGAACATTATAGATGACCTTTTTCTGATAAAGCGTCTATTAGGCAGAGTGGCGAGTTTTAACATATTAATCTTTTCTGCTTCTTTCTCTGCGTGTTTATAATCACGCAGAGTATAGACGCCACACCTTAGAGGGAAAGGAGGCCAGACTTGCTTCTTTGAATTCCTGAGAGTCTTTGTAGCCGATGCGGATGTAAGCTGATATGCTATCTCTCGAGCTAAAAGTTTGTCTGGTATATATAAGGGGAGGACATGAGGTCTGATCTGGCTGCCGAAAACTCTTACATAAGTGAATTTTTGCTCTCCGAACCAGGTTCCTAGGGCTGTCAAGTCAATCTCTGCTTGAGAGGAGATCTTAGGAGTAGGTCTAGAAAAAATTGCATAGTAAATAGGTAGCATGAATCCATTGCAGACTTGATATAGGGGGTGTTTATAATGGGCTTTCCATAATTTCTGGTGATATATATGAATGGGCATGGGGTCCTGTGGAGTCCATCTCCACCCTAACACATGAAACTCGGAATTAAAATAGAGGGTATCTAAAATGTAGGCACTAAAGTAAAACGGAGGGATGATTCTATCAGTAACACGGGATTTGTTTCTGAAGTCAAGAATAGCAGTTGCTAACTTATCCGATAATATATTCCCCCAATCCATGATTTCACTATTACATGTTGCTTCCATCAAAGGTACCATCTCTATGGAAAATTTTGAAGAATCATGCAATCCCCACATTCGACACATCATAGCTCCAGCATAACAATAAGGAGAACATAACGAACTGACGGAGTACTTACCCGAGGAATCATGTTTGTGTTTTGCCAGGTTTTGTCTCCATTCTCGTATAGGTTCTGAATCAATTTCATTTTCATCTCTAAACTTCTCCAGGAATGCTTTATTATACTTCTTCTCTGGTTCGGGCAAATGGTACATTTGTCTCAAATCATCAGGTTGAAACGAACCGAAAACTCTCCCATCAATAGTGCAGAATATTCTGTTCGTAATTGGAATTTCTTCAATGGCCCATCTCACTACATCTGTATATGGAAGAATTTGCTCCCGAGCCGCTATCCTGTGCAGGTAGGAATCAGCCAAATCTTTCAGAGTAGCGTCAGATTTCTGGCTCGAGCCTGCTGAAGCTTCTACCGTTGTTTGCTGAGGTTCCTCGGCTTCAACCAGGTTGTAAATTCTCTGCCAAGTAGTATTACCGAGACCAAGACATGTGGTATCTGAGATTAATCCTTTTTTGTTTGGTCCCGGATCGGCAGCATGTTGTTCTGTTACCACAGAAGCTGAGGCTGTTCTAGGTTTCTTCGATTTCTTCCCCATTTGATCTGAACTTGCTACTGCGGAGAAGCTCTGCACAAAAGATAAAATGAACGTAATGTGGAGAATAGACGGCGAAAACTAAGTACAGAAGACTTATGTCAATCAATAAATAATGGAAAATAATCATAAGACTCCCGCGGATGTAATCTCTGAAGGGATTTAGGCGTAACTGCTCCATTAATTGGCCGTTTAAACCTGTCAATCAATTAAATGCTCATTATATCTTTCATTTGCCGAATAGTCTATTTAAGCGCGGATTTGATTTTTATTTGGCGGTTGGGCGTAAGTGAATTACTATTGGAAAGCGGAAAGGCTTTTTAATAATAATTAACATAATATGCCGAAGCCATATGAATCCTTTTTAGAAAGGCCGTGCTTAGCTTTATTCGTCCTTGTCAATTTAAACGTGATTTATTTGAGTTATCATGCAAATCTGTCGCGATAGCGATATCGCTCTTCGCATCCGGAGCTTTTGAGAGCAGTTCTGTATTCATATCGCATCCCAGATTCTTGGAATGGTAAAATGTATCGGGTGAGAGAGTACCGTGTTGTGATTATTTTTTTTTCGATTACTTAGATGATGTTTTAACTCAAAAGTTCTATAATGTTTTTGTTTGTTTCGGTTTTTAGAGGAATGATGAGTTTATACCAACTTAATCTAAAAAAGGACCAGCTATATTATAGTTTTCTAAAGTAAAATTTTATGAAATGGGGGGTTGTTGTATAGCACAACAATTGGCGATTCGCTAGGAGAAACAGTTATCTCTGAGAAATATTGGAATATTTGAACTTTCTTTATATAGAAATCTTTATCAAAAAGAAAGGAAGATTCTAATATCACTAAGTATACATACATTCTGAATATAACAAAAGCTATTTTTTGCTAATTTCTCCTCTTGTTAAAATTAAATACATTCTAATTTTTAAATTGGCCTCTATTGGTTGATAATGATAAAACAAAACACCTTTTCAACTTAGCCTTTTTAATTAACTCCTTTGTCATAGGTAGAGCCTCTGCTGCCAGCAAACATTCATAGTTTAGACAGGGATACCTTTTAACCATTTGATTATCCATGACCCCTCCCATCTCAGAGTATGATTAAAAGAATGAATCCAAAATATGTTTTCATATTTTGTATTTCTTTTCTTTTTCATTATTTTGTAAGATAAAAAATCCATTGTCCTGGTTTGGTTGCCAGCTATTTGACAATGCCATTCACTGGTTGTAATCTAGTCGAACAAGCTGGCTCATGATGAGACCCCTTGTCTTATGCTTATAAGCCATTACCCTGTTTTGGTATGCAGTGTTGGTAATGTCGATTAGACTATTTTAAAATGATCATGGTAAGCAGGCTTGTGATAAGACCCCTTATCTTTATATCAGATATTTTAGAATTACACTCTGAGTAATCATAAACTTGGATGAATGGGATGGACAATTTTCTCCTTAAGAGAAAATGGATGACAAGGAAAGAGTTGAAGATACTAAGATTGAATCAGTTTCTGTTTTGATATTGATAACCCTTTTGTGGCCAGTTTAAAACATTAAAATGATTTACAGTACTTCTAAATCTTGAGGAGATTTCACAAAAATAAAATGAGTTTTTCAGAAATGTGAATATAACTAATTCCATAGAAATTGTCTTCCCTTTTTCTCTTTAAAGGCTTCTATTTTCAAAATTAAATATTAAAAGAACTTCTTTAGAACAAATTTTCAATATAGCAAAGGCCAATAGAAGCTATTTTACAACTTTATTTCCTAATGGTCCTAAAAACATAAATCCTACTAAAACTAAAGGAGAAGGGGTTACCTTCTCAATTGAAGAATTTCTTTAAGATGAGGCCATTAACAGGAAGAGAGTCTCTCTTTCCTGATAGATCTTGTAACATGAATGTCGAATGGCCTATCTTCTCGCTGATCTAAAATGGTCCAAGCCACATCTTTTGGAACTTGGTGTGTTTACCTTTATCCTCATGGGCTTTATCCCATTTCAGAACTAGATCACCAACCTGCAACTGTTTAGAACTAGACGAAGCCGAATCAAATGATGTTTTGATTATCTGCTGATGTTTTGCATGAGTAATTTTAGCCTTTTCTCTTTCTTCTTCTAATTTTAAAATTTGATCATGTCTAAGTTGGATAGAAGAAGAGGGGCTTTCTTCAATAAACTGAACTAGGGCTAGAGAAGGAAGTGCTAGATTGGTTGGTAGTATTGCTTCTTTCCCATATACAAGATTGAATGGAGAAGTACCTATAGAGGCCTTCTGCGTTATTCTATCAGCCCATAGTGAGAATATTAAAGATTTGTGCCAGTTTTTATGATTATGTTCAATAGTTCGCTTAATAATTTTAAGTAGATTTTTATTGGTAGACTCTGCTAGACCATTACCCTGGGGATAGTAATTTGCAGAATATTTCAATTTAAATCCTCTTTTCATAGCGAACTCAAACATAGCATTTCCAGAGAAATAAGATGCATTATCAAAAACAAGAGCATTTGGGACACCAAACCTGGTAATGATGAATTGATCTATAAATTCTATAATCCCTTCAGAGTTTGTTGTCTTTAACGGAATTGCTTCAACCCACTTGGTAAAGTAATCAGTAGCAGTAAGGATATACTTATGTTGTTTGGAGGACTGTGGAGTTATTTCCCCAATGATATCCAATCCCCATTGTTCAAAAGGTTGCTCAATGTTGACTGGTTGCAAAGGGAAAGCTGATTTTCTTTGTCTTCCACTGGAGGTTTGACAACTTTGACATTTCCTTACATATTCATGAGTATCTCTGAATAAAGTGGGCCAATAATACCCGGCATGAATGATTTTGTGAGCTGTTGTGTCAGCTCCAAAATGTCCTCCGGCTGGTCCATCATGTAGTTCCTGCAAAACCTTTTGTGCTTCAGGTTTTTCTAGGCATCTTAATAAAACTGAATCATAGTTTTGTCTAAAAAGTACATCATCAATGATTATGAAGTTTTTTTCTTTTAATCTAATGGCCCGTTTGTTTTTATAAGAAAGATTAGGAGGTGCATATCCATTTTTCAAATAAAATATTAAATCTGCGTATTGAGATTCAGAATTGGTAATACTTATCTGGTTGATTTCTTCAATATGTTCTGTATCACCTGATTCTGGAATGTTGGATGCTCCTGCTAATAACCTGCAAAAACCTTGGCCTCTAACAATCTTTGCTGACTTAATTTCCAAGTCATACTCTTGAAGTGTTGTAACCCAATTTTCCCTTTTCTCACCTAATTCCCTTTGGATCAGTAATTGCCTTACTGCAGAAAAAGGAACTATGACTTTTGTATGAGCTTTTAAAAGGAAGGGCCTGTAGTGTTTTATGGCTTTATACACAGCAAAGGCTTGTTTCTCAACTTCGGAGTAATTTAGTTCTGCACCCTGGAAATTTGAACTAAAAAATGAAATCGGTGCTTCCAAGTCGTGATCATTAATCTGAGTGAGTACCGCTGCATAAGATGAATCAGATGCGATAGTATACAATGTGAAATGATTAGAAAAATTGGGAGTGTTTAAAGCGGGGGCATTGATTATTGATTGTTTGATTAAATCAAATGCTTCCTTTTCCACAGATCCCCATTTAAACACTGAATTTTTCTTAATCATGGTTTGTAATGGTAAGATGATGTGAGAAAAATCGGGAACAAATCTCTTGACAAAGTTGATCTGACCTAGAAATGACTGCATGGATTTTTTGTTATGAGGAAATGGGATTTCAGAAATTTCTTTAATCCTATCAGGATCAATATAAATACCATCTTTGGAAACAATAAAGCCCAAGAGCTTTCCTTGATTTAGAGCAAAGAAGGATTTTTTGGGATTGAGTGAAATACCATATTTTCTACAACGTTCAAAAATTTGATTCAAATCATGTAAATGGTTGGACCTCTTTTTAGAAAACACAGTAATGTCATCTAAATAGACGACCACAGTTTTGTTGATCAATCCTTTGAAGGCTATATCCATTGCTCTTTGGAATGTAGCTCCTGTGTTAATAAGTGCAAAAGGCATTTTCTGATAGGCGTAAGTTCCCCATTTTGTTCTGAAAGTAGTTTTGAGTCTGTCATCAGGATGGACCAGAATTTGGTTGTATCCTGAAAAACCGTCTAGAAAGGACATTAGCTCAGAACCTGCTACTGAATGGAGTATCTGCTCCATGGTAGGTAATGGAAAACTATCTTTTTGGCTTGCTTTATTCAGATTTCTGAAATCTATACAAATCCTGATGTCACCATTTTTCTTCCTAACAGGCACCATATTGGAGACCCAGTTTGAATGACGAACAGGAAAAATAATCTTTGCTTTCAAGAGTTTATTGAGTTCTGATTTTATCTGACTCTCTAAGTTTGGATGTATTTTCCTCAATTTTTGTTGAACTGGTTTTTGTTCAGAAAGCATTGGAATGGTATGTTGGATGATTGATGTATCATAAGTTTTTAAGTCATCATACTTCCAAGCGAAGACATGTTTATTTTTTCTCAATAATCTAATGAATGCTATCCTTTCTTCGACAGAAAGCCCTAGTCCTAAATTGACATTTTGAGGATTGTGCTCAGTACCGAGATTAATCAATTAAAATCTTAAAGTAGAACTTTGGAGTTTTGAATTGGTTACCTGTTTGAACCTGTCTTTAATATCATAGAGATCTTCCAGTTTAACCACAGGTTTTGGTATTGAGTTCTCTTCATGCTTTTCCTTCATCTGAAGATCATGATTGCTTTCATCAATGATCTGATCATTGTAGGACTCATCGGAAGTTAAGAAATGTAGGATGTCTTCATCGTGATTAAACACTCGCCAATTAGTAACATTGTCAGGAATTGATGGCCTAAAAATCAACTCTACTGAAAATCTATCTGGGCTATAATCTTCGGAAGGTAGGAGTTTAGAAGCAACATTGGCTAACAAGTCAGCTGCTGCATTCTGGTATCTGGGAATGGGTGAAATATTGAATGCTAAGAAATGAGATATGAGTTCTTGGACTAAGGACTGATAGTGTTTGAGATGATTAGAGAGACAATGGATTGTATTTTAAACTTGTTTTATAACAATCTCTGAATCACCAAACACTTTCAAATATTGGACTTTTAGGCCAATAGCTTTATATAGTCCTTGCACCAAGGCCTCATACTTAGCTGTATTATTTGTGCATTCAAATTCTAACCTACAAGAAAGAATTGTTTTTTCTCCCTCAGGGCTGACTAGAATACACCCTGCTCCTGCTCCTTCACTGGATTTAGAACCGTCAAAATATAAAGACAAAAATAAAGAATTATCAACAATTTTATTTACAAAATTCTCAGTAACATTAACACATCTTGAACTGTCAGTTTGTGAAAAAATTTCAATTTGGGATGTGAAATTGTTTACTAAGAACGGAGATGGTTGGGCAATATAATTGCCGAAGAATGATTCAGAAGAATAATTTCCCAATATGTTATTATTAAATGCAATTGGTTGATTCTCTTGTTCGAACTCTGTGACAGTATGGGTCATGTGTTTCTCCCGATTGATTTTTATTTGATTTGGCTTTCCCCTGTAGGGAAGCCACATATGAGACCAATCGGTAGAAATATATCCATGGAGATTCTCAGACCAATCCCTGCTCAAAATTAAACCATAAAACTTAGGTATATCGGCGATTAAGATATCAATTCTTTGAACTACTCGTGGATCAGTCGCTAACCTGAGAGTAACAGAATTTATTTCCCCTAAGACTTGGACTTTAGTTCTATCTAACTGCACAATGTGAATTGAAGACTTTTGGGGTTCTATGTTCAGTTTAGAACAAACTGAAGCTGGCATTATATTAGATGATGCCCCTGAGTCAATTAAACATTTGTGTAGATTTCGATTGTAAATTTCAAAGGTTAAGAGGAAAGGTGGGGTATGGGAATTTGATCTGTCTCTGATTAGAATCGTATCAGTAGCCTCAATTCTACCAGAAGGTGGTTGTCCTGAATCATTTGCAGCTTTAGCACTAGGAAGAGGCGAGGAAGGAACTGCATTTAGTTCCTTAAGAAGTAATTTCTGTTGATGTTTTAACTTACTGAGTTCAAACATGGTGATGTTTGCCTTAGTCTTCTTCATGTCATCAATAATATTATAATCCATTGAATCCGATACTACCAACGTCTTTGATGTTGAAGGTATATTTGAGGATGATGGTTGGTTTTGAGGGACTGTTGCAGCCGGCTTCCTTGTGGGTGCCTTTTCCTTTACAGTATTAGTACCTGCACTCCTTTTCTTGGAACTTGCTTGGACAGGTTCAGGGGTACTTTTGCTCCTAGTAGTTACAGGAAAAGCTTCTTGTTCAGTCTCGGTGTCGGAGTTTGGCAATATGAAGTCCCACATTCCATGGCATTCAACGACTTCCTCTTCTTCAATTTCATCGGATGATGTAATTGTTTCATCTTCTTCTTCCTCAGGGTCTGAGTCTGCATTGGATATAACATTTGGTGGTTTTGACTCATTCTTCTTAAAATTCCTAAATGGTTTCTTTGTTGAAGTTTCTGCTACTTGCTTTTTTATTTCAACCATTTCATTTGACATTGTTTTGAGGACCTTTTGAAGACCCTCCATATCGTATGGATCTTTGGTGTTTTTCTTCTTTGAATCGTCCTTGAAAGACACTTTCTTGGATTTCCTATCTTTGAGAGCAGCTTTCTTTTCCAAAGCGGTTATACGTTTTTCCACAACGATGGCTTCTTTCATGTTTTCGGGCAGAGTTGGTTTCGCAGCCCTATCAACAAAAATGGCTATATTTGAAGGTAAGGCTGTGATATACCATTCGCTTCTAACTTGTTCACTTGGCTTGGAATCGGTGGGAATTTTATTCAAGAGCTTATTTAATCGGGAGTTAAACTCCTTAATTGGTTCTCTTGACTCAATTCTTAAATTTGAAAGATCATTAATGAGCGTGGCCAAGGATCTATCGTCGCCATATTTGGTAAGAAATTGTTCCTGAAAGATATTCCAACTGGTAATGGATCCCGAGGGTAAGGAAAAATACCAAGACCCAGCTGATCCTTGTAACGTGTAGGGGAAAATTCTCACTACAACATCTTCTTGTGTTACTCCTTTTAGATTAACTAACAACATGAAATTATTTATGTGTTCTTCAGCTAATGTTCGAGCATCTGGATTAAACTTTGGTAACCATTTCTCAGGATAATCTGGTAATGGATGTAATGGTGCAGGCATAGTGACTGCACTAGGACTATTCCATGGGTTTTGAGCCATCTTGGGAGTTCCAACATTTGACTGTGATGTTCCAGGTGATTGGGGAGGAGGTAGTAATAAAGACTGTAAAGGTTGTGATGTTGAAGGTGGTGACCCCTGGTGAACAGTAATATGTAATGGGGAAGTGGGTGTTTGACTTCGCACTGGGGATGATGAGATGGAAGATGATGGAGAAAAGGTCTCACTATCAGAACCTTCAGTGTTCTTTTTTGCCTTTTTCCTTCGGGGTAAAGGTAACTCAGCTGGTTCAATGCCAAGTTTTTCGCTTTGAAGTCTGGTGAGATGATGAGGTAGGTGGAATTGCGAAGTCTGACTGCCTTGAGATACTTCAGATCTCTGAGGTGATATGGAGAAGCCTTGAAGTTTCTGGATGATAGACTGAACTTCAGGGGACTCCGGAATTAAACGTTCTGAAGTATGGTGTGATTGAGCAGTGATAATTGATCCCTCTTCTTCTCGTTTGGACACTGGTAATTCAGAATGCAAACGGGAGGTCTGAGGTGAGGTGGAGGGTGATTTACTCTGAGAATGGTTTGTAGGTTTTGATTTACTCGCCATTCATAGTTGACAAGGCCCTCCTTCTAGCGCCAAAAATGTTGATGCCCCGAAAATCGTTTCATCAACATTGGGGGATAACCACCCGGTCCGGACCTTAAACAGCTCCTTTTCCGTTTGGGATGGTGGCTCCGACTGGATATAATGGGACCAGTTTCCCGATAAAGAATAAAAGGGGTGAATGAATGATTGGTTTTCTAATAAGTGATAATGAATGGAGTACTTAATCTATAAGCGAAAACGTAAATGACTATTTTATCCTGGGAAGCTTCTATTCTTAAGTGCAACATTTGATGATCTGTGTTTGTCAATAGGCATATAGATGACACTATTCAGTAAACAAAGACATTAATTTAAATAATAATTACTTCGTTCAATTAGTTTAACGAAGTAATTGATAAAACATTGTTACACTTATTTTTTATATTACTGATACGTAAATGATTAAAAGAATAGCAAACTGTAAACATCCAGTAGTTGAAAGTATAAAGGTTGCTGTTAAAACACATTCATATATTCAATAATAGCAAGAGTAATCAAACAACAATTTACATAAAAAGAATGAATTCAGACATAGTTAATAGTACCATATGAGCTGCAAATCTTTCTCAACGTCAATCGCAATTTGAATTCCTTCTTCCGACTCAGAAATACTTTTAAATAAAGGTAGTAGTGCAAATCCACATAAAAGCTTCGTTATCAAAATTTGGAAAAATTGGTCCAGTTTTCATAAAAAATATGCCTGAAGTACAGTAGTGCAACTTCCGGTTTCAGTCATATAAAAAAATTTACGACCCTTTCTAAATACATGAAAGGGTCTATAAATACTAAATTAAACTAACAAACTACAAAATTAAAATGCTACTAAATTGGTATAACCCGATCTTGAATATATTCTTTACAACAATCTGGTAATCGGTAGCATGATTCATCACTCTGACTGTTTGCCTTTTGTTCTGAGTTGGCATATTGCTAGCATTGGTTCCACTTCTTGAGGGCGGCTGAGACGAGAATTGATTTGAGCAGCATAGGTGGCATCGTGTATATCGGGAATGATACACCCGATTGCATCCGTTAAGAATTTGAGGGCGGCTTTCTGGCTGTATGGTTTTACTAGGAACAACCAATAGGTGTCCCAAGTTAAACTTGTAATTCCTGTAATCAATTTCTCATTCCTTTCTAGCTCTTGACAACATGATTGTTCCAATGTCTTGGGTGATAATAATTTACCTGGTGTACATTGAGAGATCATGTTAGACAAATAGAGAGTATTATTAATCAAGTCAATCAAATTGTTCGTAGATAATCTGCATCTAGAAACTTCTCTCTCTGCTTTCATCAACTGGGACTGCCACTCCATGAACAGAATTTCTTTATGGGATTCTAAGATTTTAGGCAAGTTTGCTGCTTGTCCCTCATTAGTGTTTTTCCAAGTAAGAAAATCTGTTAAAGTCTCATCGGCTTGCTCTAAGTCCTGTCTGGCATCAACTGATTTGTTTATTATAGATGTGGTTATCTCACACAGAGGGTCAAATTGGGAAATTTCATGACACAACAATTTTATTTGTGTTATGAGTGCCTTATTAATCTGTATCGCTTCTTCTCTGAAATTGGCAGGCTGGGGAAGACTCTTGAACTTCTCTACTTGAGCTGTTACTTGAGAAATTTGCTCATCTTTTGTTTTTACCATCTGTTCATTCATTGCTTTCAATTTTGCTAATGCCTCCGATGATTCTTTCTGTTTCTGAATCGCTTCTGAATCTGCTTTCTGTTGGGCCTCCAATAGTTGTGTTTGTAGTGAAGCGATCACTTGATCTTTTTCTTTCAACAAATTGCTCACCTCCGATGCCTTATCCATGGTGGCCGCCGAATAGGTACCAGCATATTGGGACAATTTTGTCAAGTCATCGGAAGGGTTGAGTTCTTCCTTCCACACTACATTGGTTGTTACTGTTTGTTCAGGGAACAGGGAAGGTTGATCAATCCTTCTCCTTTTTCGTTGTTGCTTTATTACAGCCTTGTGTTTTGGGCTATAGAAAACATCCCATGGAGGAATATCTTCTACCTGCAAAATAATTTGATCTGAAGGGTCCTTGGGAATTATTTCTAATCCTGTAGTCGGGGGTAGACCGCTGGTTTCTTTGCTTGAAACCCTTTTTGATATTGTATCCTATGTATTGGCCGCTTTGGATGTATCGGCATTCTTTGAGCTCTCAAGATTGCTTATAATTGAATAAAATTGTTGCCATTCCTGGAGAAATCTTCGGTCAATCTGAGTGTCGACATTCACCTTCTTGCTGGTCTGCTCCTGCTGCCTTTCCTGTTCTGATCCACGTGTTCTGTGGTTCCTCTTGTTCTTTCTCTTTGCCTCTTCTGTTCTTTCCTCACGGAGTTCCTCCTGCTCCTCTTCTTTTGGCTTCTTGATTTTGGATGTGGCAGTGTTTCTTTGTGAGCTGCTGCTGAGCTCGCTTGATTGTATCATCGGGGCAGTGGCTAACAAATCTAGAGGCAAATTTTGCAACCTCTGCTCTCTAAGTTTGTTAAATTCAACTAACCCGTCGTCATGGTATCTAATTTTAGCTATCTCTTGAACCTGAAATATCGACTCAGCCGAGGAGAAAAGGTCATCAAACTCATCTTCCTTATGTTCAAATTTAGTGAGTTTGGCCTGATCTATAACATTATAGACGACCTTTTTCGGATCAAAGCGTCTGTTAGGCAGAGTGGCGAGTTTTAACATATTAATCTTTTCCGCCTCTTTCTCTGCGTGCTTATAATCACGTAGAGTATAGACGCCACAACTTAGAGGGAAAGGAGGCCAGAATTTCTTCTTTGAATTCCTGAGAGTCTTTGTAGCTGATGCAGATGTAAGCTGATATGCTATCTCTCGAGCTAAAAGTTTGTCTGGTATATACAAGGGGAGGACATGAGGTCTAGCATGGCTGCCGAAAACTCTTACATAAGTGAATTTCTGCTCTCCGAACCAGGTTGCTAGGGCTGTCAAGTCAATCTCTGCTTGCGAGGAGATCTTAGGAGTAGGTCTAGCAAAAATTGCATAGTAAATAGGTAGCATGAGTCCATTGCAGAGTTGATATAGGTGGTGTTTATAATGGGCTTTCCATAATTTTTGGTGATATATATGAATGGGCATGGGGTCTTGTGGAGTCCATCTCCACCCTAACACTGGAAACTCGGAGTTAAAACAGAGGGTATCTAAAATGTAGGCACTAAAGTAAAATGGAGGGATGATTCTATCAGTAACACGGGATTTGTTTCTGAAGTCAAGAATAACATTTGCTAACTTATCCGATAATATATTCCCCCAATCCATGATTTCACTATTACATGCTGCTTCCATCAAAGGTACCATCTCTATGGAAAATTTTGAAGAATCATGCAATCCCCACATTCGACACATCATAGCTCCAACATAACAATAAGGAGAACATAAGGAACTGACGGAGTACTTACCCGAAGAATCATGTTTGTGTTTTGCTGGGTTTTGTCTCCATTCTCGTATAGGTTCTGAATCAATTTCATTTTCATCTCTAAACTTCTCTAGGAATGCTTTATTATACTTCTTCTCTGGTTCGGGCAAATGGTACATTTGTCTCAAATCATCAGGCTGAAATGAACCAAAAACTCTCCCATGAATAGTGCAGAATATTCTGTTCGTAATTGAAATTTCTTCAATGGCCCATCTTACTACATCTGTATATGGAAGAATTTTCTCCCGAGCCGCTATCCTGTGTAGGTAGGAATCAGCCAAATCTTTCAGAGTAGCGTCAGATTTCTGGCTCGCGTCTGCTGAAGCTTCTACCGTTGTTTGCTGAGGTTCCTCGGCTTCAACCAGGTTGTAAATTCTCTGCCAAGTAGTATTATCGAGACCAAGACATGTGGTATCTGAGATTAATCCTTTTTTGCTTGGTCCTGGATCGGCAGCATGTTGTTCTGTTACTACAGAAGCTGAAGCTGTTCCCGGTTTCTTAGATTTCTTCCCCATTTGGTCTGAACTTGTTACTGCGGAAAAACTCTGCACAAGAGATAAAAATGGATGTAATGCGGAGAATAGATGGCGAAAACTAAGTACAGAAGACTTATGTCAATCAATAAATAATGGAAAATAATCATAAGACTCCCGCGGATGTAATCTCTGGAGGGATTTAGGCGTAACTGCTTCATTAATTGGCCGTTTGAACCTGTCAATCAATTAAATGCTCATTATATCCTTCATTTGCCGAATAGTCTATTTAAGCATGGATTTGATTTTTATTTGGCGGTTGGGCGCAAGTGAATTACTATTGGAAAGTGGAAAGGCTTTTAAATAATGATTAACATAATATGCCGAAGCCATATGAATCCTTTTTGAAAGTCGTGCTTGGCTTTATCACGTTCGGCGATCGGAGGAAGACTTGGGCAGTTTTATTTGAGTTATCATAGAATCCCTGATCGCCGATAGCGATATCTCTTAACTCGCATCGGAAGCTTTTAAGGCATAGTTCTATTGTATTCATATCGCATCCCCCGATTGCCGATAGTGATATCGCATCGGAGCCAGGAGGGGGGCCTTGTGTTGTGATTGTTTTATTTTCCCGATTGCCGATGATGTATTAACTCAAAAGGTTTTATAATGTTTTGTTTGTTTTCGGTTTTTTTAGAGGAATGATGAGTTTATACCAATTTAATCTAAAAGGGACCCATTTCATATTATAGTTTTCTAAAGTAAAATTTAATGAAATGGGGGGTTGTTGTATAGTAAAATTTAATGAAATGGGGGGTTGTTGTATAGCACAACATAACCCTAACCTTACCTTGACCTTAACTATAACCTAACCCTAACCTTGACCAAACCCATAACCAAAAACTTAGCCTTAACCTTAACCTAACCTTAACCTTGAATTTACCTTAACCTAACCTTAACCCATTAACCTTAACCTTAACCTTCCCATAACCATAACCTTAACCTTGACTTTACCCTTAACCTATCCTTAATCGTAACCTAACCTTAACATTAACCTTAACCTAACCCTAACCCTAACCTTGACCAAACACTTAACATTAACCTTAACCTTAAACTTAACCTTAAACTTAACCTTAACCTTACCCTAACCTTGACCAAACCTTAACCCTAACCTTAACTTTGACCTTGACCTAACCTTAACCTTAACCTAACCTTAACTTCAACCTTAACCTTATCCTTACCCTTAACCTTACCCTTACCCTTAACCTAACCTTAACCTTTACCTTACCCTTAACCTTAACCTTAACCTTACCCTTAACCTTACACTTAACCTTAACCTTACCTGCACCTAACTTTAACCTTAGCCTTCTCCTATCCTTAACCTAAACCTTAAACTTAACCTAACCTTAACCTTAACCTTACCCTAACCTTAACCTAACCTTAACCTCTACTTTAACCTAACCTTAACCTTAACCTTAACCTAACCTTAACCTTGACCTTAACTATAACCTAACCCTAACCTTAACCTTAACCATAACCTTGATCTTAACCTTCCCATAACCATAACCTTAACCTTAGCACTGACCTTACCCTTAACCTTAACCTTACCCCCTTAACCTTAGCCTGACTAAACCTGGAACCTTAACCTTCAACCTAACCTTACCCTTAAACTTAACCTTAACTATAACCTCACCCTAAGCTTGACCAAACCCTTAACCTTGACCTTAACCTGACTAAACGTATAACCTTAACCTTAACCTTACCCTTACCCTTACACTTAACCTTAAACTTAACTATAACCTAACCCTAACCTTGACCCTACCTATCACCCTTAACCTAAACCTCACCTAACCTTAACCTTAACCTTAACCTAACCCTCACCTTAACCTTAACCTAACTATAACCTAACCCTTAACCTAACCATCACCCTAACCTTACCCTAACCTTACCCTTAACCTTAACCTTAAATTTACCCTTAACTTAATCTTAACCTTAACCTAACCTTAACCTTACCCTTAACCTTACCCTTAACCTTAACTTAACCTAACCTTAAACTTAACCTTAACTATAACCTAACCCTAACGTTGACCAAACACTGAACCTAAACCTTATCTTAACCTTAACCTAACCTTAACTTTAACCTTAACCTAACTATAACCTTACCCTTACCCTTAACCTTGACCTTAACTATAACCTAACCCTAACCTTCACCAAACCCTTAACATTAACGTTAACCTAACCCTAACCTTGACCAAACCCTTAACTTTAACCTTAACCTAACCCTAACATTAACGTTAACCTAACCCGAACCTTGACTTTTCCCTTAACATTAACATTAACCTAACCCTAACATTAACGTTAACCTAACCTAACCTTGACTTTACCCTTAACATTAACATTAACCTAACCTAACCTTGACTTTACCCTTATCATTAACGTAACCTTAACCTTAAGCAAACACTTAACCTTAACCTTAACCTTTACCTTAACCTTAACCTTAACCTTAACCTTACCCTTAACCTGAACCTTAACCTTACCCTTAACCATACCCTTAACATTAATATTAACCTAACCCTAACATTAACGTTAACCTAACCCTAACCTTGAATTTACCATTAACATTAACGTTAACCTAAACCCAACCTTGACTTTAATCTTAACGTAACCTTAACCTTAACCTTAGCTTTAACATTACCCTTAACCTTAAACTTACCTTTAACCTTAAGCTTAACCTTAACCTTAACTTAACCTAAAAATTAACCTTAACCTTATCTTAACCTTAACCTTCCCAAATCCTTAAGGTTAGGTTAAGGTCAGGGTTAAGGTTAGGGTTAAGGTTAAGATTAGGTTAAGTTTAGGTTAAGTTTTGGTCAAGGTCGGGGTTAGGATACAGTTAAGGTTAAGGTTAGGTTAAGGTTATGGTTAAGGATAAAGTTAGGTTATAGTTAAGGTTAAGGGTAAAGTCAAGGTTAAGGTTACGTTAAGCGTAAGGTCAAGGTTAAGGTGAGGTTAAAGGTAAGGTTAAGGTTAAGGTTAAGGTTAATGTTAGGTTAAGGTTAAGGTTATGGTTAAGGTTAGCTTAAGGGTAATGTTAAGGTTAAGGTTAGGTTAAGGTTAACGTTAAGTTAAGGTTAAGGTTAGGGTAAGGTTAAGATTAAGGTTAAGGTTAAGGGTTTGGTCAAGGTTAGGGTTAGGTTATATTTAAGGTCAAGGTTAAGGTTAGGTTAAGGTTAAGGGTTTGGTCAAGGTTAAGGCTAAGAGTAAGGTTATGGCAAAGGTTAGGGTAAGGTTAAGGTTATGTTAAGGTTATGGCTAGAGTGAAGGTTAAGGTTAAGACTCATAACCTTAACCTAACCTTGACCTTAACTATAACCTAACCCTAACCCTAACCTTAACCTCAACCTTATCTTAACCTTAACCTTCACTATAACCTAACCTTAACCTTGACCTTAACCTAAACCAGAACCCTAACCTTGACCAAACCCTTAACCTTAACCTTATCCTGAACCTTTACTCTGAATCTTAATCTTAACCTTAACCATGACTTTACCCTTAACCTAACCTTAACCTTGACCTTAACTATAACCTAACCCTAACCTTGACCAAACCCTTAACCTTAACCTTGACCTTAAATTTAACCTTATATTACCCTTAACATAACCTTAGCCTTAACTATAACCTAAACCGTAAGGTTTTGGTTAAGGTAAGGTTAAGACAAGGTTAAGGGTAAGGTTAAGGTTAAGTTTACGTTAAGGTTATGGTTAAGGTAAGGTTAAGGGTAAATTTCATGTTAAGATAAGGCTAAGGGTAAAATTAATGTCAAGTTCAAGGTTAACGTTAAGGTTACGGTAAAGGTTAGGGTATGGTTAAGGTTATGTTAAGGCAAGGATTATAGTGAAGGTTAATGTTAAGACCTGTAAACTTAACCGAACCTTGACCTTAACTATAACTTAACCCTAACCTTAACCTTAACCTTAACATTATCTTAACATTAACCTTCACTATAACCTAACCTTAACCTGGACCTTAACCTAAATGATAACCCTAACAATGACCAAACCCTTAACCTTAACATTAACCTTAACCTTTACCCTAACCTTAACCTTAACCTTAACCTTCAATTTATCCTTAACATAATCCTATCCTTGACCTTAACTATAACCAAACCCTTAACCTTAAACTGAACCTAACCTTAACTTTGACCTAATTGTAGCCTTAACCTAACCTTAACCTTGACCTTAACTATAGTCTATTACCTAACCCTAACCTTGACCAAACCTTAACCTCAACCTTAACTTAACCTTAACCTTCCCATAACCTTAACCTTAACCATAAATTTACCCTTAACCTTAACATTAACCTTAATTACAACCTAACCCTAACCTTATCCTAACCCTAACCTTGACCAAACCCTTAACCTAACGTTAACCTTAACCTTAACCTTAACCTTCACTATAGCCAAACCTTAACGTTGACCTTAACTATAACCTAACCTTGACCTTGACTAGAAAATTATCTTTACCCTAACCTTAACCTTAACCTTAAACTTACACTTAACCTTAACCAAACCCTTAACCTTAACCTTAACCTTACCCTTCCCAAACCCTTAACCTTAACATTAACCTAACCTTAACCTAACCGTAAACTTACCCTTAACCTAACATTAACCTTGACTTTTCCATTAACATATCCTTAAACTTAACTTTACCCCTACCTTCACCTTGCCTTAACCTTAACCTTAACTTTAACCCTACTTTAACTTTAACCTTAACCTTCACCTTAACCTTCACTTTACCCTTAACCTTAACCTTAACCTTAACCTTGACCTTAACATTAACTAAACCCTTAAAATTAACCTTAACCTGACTAAACCCATAACCTTACCTTAACCTTAACCTAACTAAACCTGTAACCTTAACATTAACCTTAACCTTACCTTCACCTTAACTATAATCTAACCCTAACCTTGACCAAACCCATAACCAAAACCTTAACCTAACCTTAACCTTGACTTTACCTTAACCTAACCTTAACCCCTTAACCTTAACCTTAACCTTCCCATAACCATAACCTTAACCTTGACTTTACCCTTCACCTAACCTTAACCATAACCTAACCTTAACCTTAACTTAACCCTAACCTTGACCAAACCCTTAACATTAACCTTAACCTTAACCTAACCTTTACCTTAACCTTACCCTAACCTTGACCAAACCTTAACCTAACCTTAACCTAACCTTAACCTTTACACTAACCTTAACCTAACCTTAACCTTTACACTAACCTTAACCTTGACCTTAACCTAACCTTAACCTTAACCTTACCCATAACCTTAACTAAAATCTTAACCTTAACCTTACCCTTAACCTGAAACTTAACCTTAACCTTACCTTAACCTTCCCCTAACCTTAACCTAAACCTTATCCTTAACCTAACGTTAACCTTAACCTTACCCTAACCTTACCCTAACTTTAACCTTGACTTTAACCTAACCTTAACCTTAACATTAACCTAACCTTAACCGTGACCTTAACTATAACCTAACCCTAACCTTAACCTTAACCATAACCTTGACCTTAGCCTTTCCATAACCATAACCTTAACCTTGACCTTACCCTTAACCTTAACCTTAACCTTCATCCGCACCTTACCCTAACCTTACCCTTAACCTTAACCTTAACTATAACCTCACCTTAACTTTGACCAAACCCTTAACCTTAACCTTAACCTGACTAAACTCGTAACCTTAACCTTAAGCTTACCCTTAACCTTAACCTTAACCTGACTAAACTCGTAACCTTAACCTTAAGCTTACCCTTAACCTTCAAATTAACCTTAACCTTAAACTTAATTATAACCTAACCCTAACCTTGAAAAATTCCTTAACCTTAACCTTAACTTTAACCTTAACCTTCCCCTCTCCTTGACCCTAACCCTTAACCTTAACTATAACCTTACCCTTAACGTAACTATCACCCTAACCTTACCCTAACCTTACCCTTAACCTTAATCATAACCTTAAAATTAACATAATCTTAACCTTAACCTAACCTTACACTTAACCTTGATCTTAACCTTAACTTAACGTAACCTTAACCTTAACCTTAACTATAACCTAACCCTAACATTGACCAAACGTTGAACCTTAAACTTATCTTAACCTTAACCTAACCCTAGCCTTAACCTTAACCTAACTATAACCTTACCCTTAACCTTAACCTTAATTACCTAACCCTAACCTTGACCAAACCTTTAACATTAATGCTAAGCTAACCCTAGCCTTGACCAAACCCTTAACTTTAACCTTAACCTTAACCTTAACCTAATCTTAACATTAACCTAACCGTAACCTTAACCTAACCTTAACCTTAACTACTCCTTAAGGTTAAGGTTAAGGTAAGGGAAAGGTTAACTATAACCTACCCTTAACCTTAACCCTAACCTTAACCTTAACATTAACCTTAACCTTAACCTTACCCTTAACCTTAACCTTAACTTTACCCTTAACATTAACCTTAACCTTAACCTTAACCTTGACCTTAACCTTAAATTTACCTTAACCTTAACCTTATCTTAACCTTAACCTAACCTTAACCTTGACTTAACCTAACCTTAACTTGACTAAACCTGTAACCTTAACATTAACCTTAACCTAACCTTAACTTTAACTATAACCTAACCTTTACCTTGACCTTAACTATAACCTAACCCCAACGTTGACCAAACCCTTAACATTAACCTTAACCTAACCTTACTCCTAACCATACCCTTAACCTTAACATAACCTTAACCTTAACTTTACCCTTTATCTTCACCTTAACCTTAACCTTAACCTAAACTTAATCTTAACCTTAACCTTAACCTAGCCATAACCTAACATTAACCTTAACTTTACCCATAACCTTAACATTACCCTTAACCTAACATTAACCTTGACCATGACCAAACCCTTAACCTAACGTTAACCTTAACCTCAACCTTATCCTTATCTTAATCTTAAGGGTAATGTTAAGGTTAAGGGTGAGGGTTAAGGTTACGGTTAAGTATAGTTAAGGTCAAGGTTAAGGTTAAGGCTAGGTTAAGGTTAACCTTACCCTTACCTTAAACTTACCCTTACCCTTACCCTTAACCTTAACCTTGACGTTGACCTTAACCATACCATTAACCTTATCTTAACCTTAACCTAACCTTAACCTTAAATTTACCCTTAACCTTACCTTAAGCATAACCTTAACCTTGCCCTTAACATTATCTTAACCATACCTTAACCATAACCTTAACTATAACCCAACACTAACCTTGACCAAACCCTTAAACTTAACCTTAACATTAACTTTACCCTTAGCCTAACCTTAACCTTAACCTTACCCTTAACCTTAACCAAACCCTTAATCTTAACCTTAATCTTAACCTTAACCCTAACCTTACCCTTAACCTAACCTTAACCTTGAATTTAACCTTAACCTTGACTTTACCCTTTACCTTAACTTAACCTTAACCTTAACCTTAACCTTAACTTTAACTGTAACCTAACCTTAACCTTGACCTTAACTATAACCCAACCCTAACCTTAACGTTGACTTTATCCTTAACGTAACCTTAACCTTGACTTTACCCTTAACCTTAACCTTACCCTTAACCTAATCTTAACCTTACCCTAACCTTAACCCTAACCTTACCCTTACCCTTAACCTTAACCTTAAAATAACCTTAACCTTAAATTTACCCTTAACCTTGACCTAACCTTAACCTTACCCTACCCTAAGCTTAACCTTAACCTTACCCTAACCTTAACCGTAACCTTAATCTTAACCTTAACCTTAGCTTTACCCTACCCTAACATTAACCTTAACCTTACCCTAAACTTAACCTTAACTTTACCCATAACCTCGACCTTAATGTTAAGGTTAAGGTTAAGGTTAAGGGTGAATGTTACGGTTACAGTTTTAGTTAGGTTAAAGTTAAGGTTAAGGGTAAAGTCAAGGTTAAGGTTTGGTTATGGTTAAGGTTAGGGTTAAGGTTATGGGAAGGTTAAGGTTTAGATAAGGTTAAGGTCAAGGTTAAGGTTATGGTTAGGCTAAGGTTAAGGGTAAAGTCTGTTATGGGTTTAGCTAGGTTAAGGTTAAGTTTAAGGGTAAGGTTAGGTTAAATTTAAAGTTAAGGTTAAGGCTATTTTAAGGTTATTTTAACCTTAACCTTAACCCTTAACCTTAACCATAATCTAAGCTTAAAAATAACCTAACCTTAAGCATAACCTTGACCTTAACTATAACCTAACCCTAACGTTACTCTTAACAATAACCTTAACCTTAACCTTAACCTTCCAATAACCGTAACCTTAACATACCCTTAACCTTACCCTTAAACTTGACCTTAACCTTAACTATAACCTAAGCCTAACCTTAACCTTAAAGGTAACTATAACCTAACCCTAACCTTAACCTTAACCTTAACCTTATCTTAACCTTAACTATAACCTTAACCCATAACCTTAACCTTGACCTTGACCTTGACCTTAACCTTAACTATAACCTTAACCTTAACCTTATATTAACCTTAACCTAACCCTAACCCTAACCTTAAGGTTAGGTTCGGCTAAGGTAAGGTTATGGTTAGAGTTAAGGTTATAGGTTACATTAGTTTAAGGTTAAGGTTAAGGTTAAGGTTACGGGTTTAGTCAGGTTAAGGTTAAGGTTAAGGGGTTAAGGTTAGGTTAAGTTAAAGTCAAGGTTTAGGTTATGTTAAGGTTAAGATTAGGTTAAGGTTAATATTACAGGTTTATTCAGGTTAAGGTTAAGGTTAAGGGTAAGGTTAAGGTTATAGTTAAGATAAGGTTTGGTCAAAGTTAAGGGTAAGGTGAAGGTTAAGGTTAGGGTCAAGTTAAGGTTATGGGTAATGTCAAGGTTAAGGTTAAGGTTAGGTTAAGGTTAATGTTAGGGTAAGGTTAAGGGTTAGGTCAAGGTTAAGGGTTTAGTCAAGTTAAGATTAAGATTAAGGTTAAGGTTATGGTTAAGGTTACTGTTAAGGTTAATGTTAAGGGTTTGGTCAAATTTAGGGTTAGGTTATAGTTAACCTTAACCTTAACCTTAATATTAAACCTAACCTTGACCAAACCCTTAACGTTAACCTTAACCTTAACCTTGAGTTTAACCTTAAACTTCCCCTAACCTTAACCCTAACCTGAACCTTAACCTAACCTTAACCATAACCTTACCCTTAACTGTAACCTTAACCTTAACTTTACCCTTGACCTTGACCTTAACCTACCTTAACCTTCCCCTAACCTTAACCTTGACTTTACCCTTAACATTTGCTGTGAAACAAGCTCCAAAAAGTGAAGAAAATAGATATCAACGCATTAGAAATAAGTCACTGCAAGGGGGAAACCTCCAATACATTACATGAATTAACAATTCTTGGATTATACAAATGACAAAACCTCTTATCTATATATAGGAGTCCATAGGGCCACAACGTAATCCTATTGGGGCCACAATGTAGTCCTAGCCGACTTAACAATAATAATGTAAGGGCACAATAATAACAATATGGGGGTTACAGGGGTGCAACAATAATAATAAGGGGTTTACACTAACACCAATAAGGGACTACACTAGTAATATAGGGGCTTAACATTCCCCTCTCCTTCAAACAAGTGTTGTCCTCAATGCTTGATTATTTCTTGATGCTTTTGTATAAAATTCTCATCCTCCCATGTGGAACATTTTGTAGGAAAGTTCTTCCACTTGTTGAGATACTTTGAAATTGATCATACCTGAAGAGTTCTTGTTTCTGTGACTGCTTCATAAATTCTTTCGATGTGATGTTGATATTCCTGTTGTTTCATTTGATTCTGCACCAAAATTAGGTTACCCTTTAAGAGTTGGAGAACTTGTTGTTGGTGCTCGATGTGATCTTCCACTACTTGATCATCCATATTAGATTTCATTTGATCCTTCAAACCATCCAAGTTAGCCTCCATTTCTACTTTTAAACCATCTATGTCATCTTCGGTTTCTCTTCGTAAGATTGAAATTTGTTGCACTTGGTACCGTAATTTTGATATCTCATACTACAATTCTTCCTCTTGTTGCGTCATAGTATATATTTTTGAGGGCTTAATGGGTATGGAATTATTTTTTGGAGGCATTATAGAGCCCAATACGGATAAAAATTCTAAAATATGCCCTTGGAATCACTTCAAACTACTTTTTCAAACCAACGTTATGCAATTTTAAAAACCAAATACACACCTTTTTCTTGCTTTTGAGGAGCTTGATATTGAAACTAAATTATCTCTGTGATTTCAAATCTTCAATATCTAAAATTTGGGGCTGTATTAACTCTCTTAATTCTCTTTCTAATTTTGTAGTTCTGACCTAATTTTGATTCTTGAAGACAAAATTGTGCCCAATCTCCTATGATGACCTAATTATGGACTAGTTCAGTAGAGCGAACTTGTACGACTTGCCACGTGTCATTGTTTCCTCCTTTTTCTCTAAACTTGATAGAAAAGAAACTATAGTCCATGTAATTATGGCTACTTTTTAAATAATTCTAGTTTGATGCTCAGAGAAAGAGTTATGAATATTTTCCCATGATCACCTCTTTGAGATGAAATTCAGAAGCCTAAAAAAGCCCTAACTTCCACAGATCATATATCCAAAAATATTTCGAACCAATATCTGAAATTTTTCAACGATGTTCCTCAGGATTGTGGCTTCACATTCTAAATATTTCAGCTTCTGAACCTTTGTAGAAAAAAAATTATTACGAAAATACCACGATGACCTGTTTCGATTAAATTCAGGAGCCTCCAAAATGACCTAACTTGCACAGATCATATCTTCGAAAATATTGTGAACCAAGCTCTGAAATTTTTTGACGATCTTCCTCGGGCTTTTAGCTTCATACCCTAAAAAATTTTAGTATCTAAACCTTCGTAGAAAAAAAATTTATAGTGAAAATTCCACGATGACCTGTTTGGAGTAGATAAACCCTAGAATCCAAAGCTCTGATACCAAATGTTGTGAAAATAGCTCCAAAAAGAGAAGAAAAGAGATATCAACACCTTAGAAATAAGCCACTTCAAGGGAGAAACCTCCAATACATTACATGAATGAAAAATTCTTGGATTATACAAATGAAAAAACCTCCTATCTATATATAGGAGTTCATGGGGACACAACGTATTCCTAGTGGGGCCACAATGTAGTCCTAGCCGACTTAACAATAATAATGTAAGGGCACAATAATAACAATATGGGGGTTATAAGGGTACAACAATAATAATAAGGGGCTTACACTAACAACAATAAGGGACTATACTACTAATATAGGGACTTAACAACATTACCCTTACCCTAACCCTACCCTTAACCTTTACTTTACCCTTAACTTAACCTTAACCTTGACCTTAAATATAACCTAACGTTAATCATGACCAAACCTTAACCATAATCTTATCCTTAACCTTACCATTAACCTTAACTATAACCTAACCCTAACCTTACCCTAACCTTAACACGAACCTTAACCTTAACCTTGACCTTAACCTTAACCTTGACCTTACCCTTAACCTAACCTTAACCTTCTCTTAACCTTAACCTAACCTTAACATTAACATTACCTTAACTTTGACTTTACCCTTAACCATAACCATAACCTTAACCTTAACTTAACCTAACATTAAACTTAACTATAACCTAACCCTAACCTTATCTTAACTATAACCTTAAGGTTAATGTTAAGGGTTTGCTCAATGTTAGGGTTAGGTTATAGTTAAGTCCAAGGTTAAGGTTAGGTTATAGTTAAGGTTAAGGTTATGGGAAGGTTAAGGTTAAGGTTAATGCTAAGTTAAGGTAAAGGTTAAGGTTTGGTCAAGGTTATGGTTAGGTTATATTTAAGGTCAAGGTTAAGGTTAGGTTAAGTTTAAGGTTAGGTTAAGGGTAAAGTTAAGGTTAAGACTTGAAACCTTAACCTTTACCCTTAACCTTAACCTTAATCTGACTAAACTTGTGACCTTAACCTTAGCCTTAACCTTAACCTTAACCTTAACCTTGACCTTAACTATAACCTAACCCTAACCTTAACCTTGACTTTACCCTTAACGTAACCTTAACCTTGAATTTACCCTTAACATTAACCTAACTTTAACCTTAACCTTCCCATAACCTTAACCTTTACCTAACCTTAACCTTAACCTTAACCTTAACCTGACTAAACTCGTAACCTTAACCTTAACCTAACTAAACCCGTAACCTTAACCTTAACCTTTAACCTCCCCTAACCATAACCATAACCATAACCATAACCATAACCATAACCATAACCTTAACCTTAACCTTAACTTTACCCTTAACATAACCTAGCTATAGCCTAACCTTAACATTAACCTTAACTTAACCTTAACCTTAAAGCTAACCTTAATCTTAACTTTACCCTTAATCTAACCTTAACCTGAACTTTAACCTTAACTTAACCTAACCTTAACCTTAACCTAACCGTAACCTTAACCTTACCTTAACCTAAATTAACATTAAGCTTCCCCTAAACTTAACCCTAACCTTAACCTGAACCTTAATGATAACCTTAACCTTAACATAACCTTAGCCTTGACTTTACCCTTAACCTTAACCTTAACCTGACTAAACCGGTAACCTTAACTATAACCTAACCCTAACGTTACCCTAACCAAACCCTTAATGTAACCTTAACCTTAAACTTAACTATAACCTAACCCTAACCTTGACCAAACCCTTCACCTTAACCTTAACCTTAATGTTAACCTTAACCTTCCCCTAACCTTACCCTAACCTTAACCTTAACCTTAACCCTTAACCTTAACCTGACTAAACCCGTAACCTTAACCTTAACCTTATCCAAACCTTAACCTTAAGCTTAACTTTACCCTTAACATTCACTACAACCTAACCTTACCTTTACCTTAACCTTAACCTTACCCTTCACCTTAATCAAACCCTTAATGTTAACCTTAACCTTAACCTTAACCTTACCCTTAAAGTTGACCTAATTCTAACCTTAACCTTAACTTTACCTTAACCTTGACTTTACCCTTAACCTAACCTTAACCTTAACCTTCACCCTTAACCTTAAGCTTAATCTTCACTATAACCTATCCTTAACCCTAACATCAAAATTAACCTTAACCTTAACTATAACCTAACCCTAAACTTACACTAACAATAACCGTAACCTTATCCTTTACCCTAACCTTAACCTTAACCTTACCCTTACCCTTAACCTTATCTTAACCTTACCTTAACCTTAACTTAACATTTACTTAACCTAACCTTAACATTGACCTAACCATAACCTTGACCTTAAATTTAACCATATATTACAGTTAACTTAACCTTAACTTCAACTATAACCTTAACCTTAAGGTTATGGTTAAGGTAATGTTAAGATAAGGTTAAGGGTAAGGTTAAGGTTAAGGTTTGTTTAATGTTATGGTTAAGGTAAGGTTAAGGGTAAAGTTAAGTTTAACATAAGGTTAAGGGTAAGGCTAAGGTCAAGGTCAAGGTTAAGGATAAGGTTAAAGTTAAGGTTAATAAAAGGTTAAGGTTAGGTTAAGGGTAAGATAAGGTTAACCTAACCTTTACCTTGAACTTAACTATAACCTAACCCTAACTGTCAAGTCCCTATATTACTAGTATAGTCCCTTATTGCTATTGGTGTAACCCCCTTATTGTTATTATTGTACCCTTGTAACCCCCATTTTGTTATTATTGTGCCCCTAAATTATTATTGTTAGGTCGGCTAGGATTACATTATGGCCCACTAGGATTACATTATGGCCACATGGACTCCTATATATAGAAAGGAGGTTTTGTAAATTGCATCATCCAAGAATTGTTCATTTATGTAATTTATTGGAGGTTTCCCCCTCGAAGTGGCTTATTTCTAAGGTGTTGATATCTCTTTTCTTCTATTTTTGGAGCTGGTTACTCAACATTTGGTATAAGAGCTTTGGATTCTAGGGTTTCGCTACTCCAAAAAGGTCATCGTGGAATTTTCGCTATAAATTTTTTTCTACGAAGTTTCAGAAGCTGAAATTTTTAGGGTGCAAAGAAAAAATCCTGAGGAAGATTGCCTAAAACTTTTAGAGCTTGGTTCGCAATATTTTTGGAGATATCATCTGTGGAAGTTAGGTATTTTTTCAGGCTCCTAAACATGTCATCGTGGCATTTGCGCTATAACATTTTTTCTACGAAGGTTCAGAATCTGAAATTTGTATGGTGCGAAGCTAAAATCCCGAGGAAATTCTTCAAAAAATTGCAGAGCTTGTTTCACAATATTTTTGGAGATATGATTTGTGGAAGGTAGTGCTTTTTCAGGCTCCTGAATTTCATCTCAATTAGGTGATCGTGGGAAACGTTCAATAACTCTCTCTCTGGGCATCGGATTGGAGTTTCATAAAAAGTGGTCACAAGTACACAGACTGTAGTTTCTTGGCTATCAATTTCAGAGACAAAGGACGAAACAATGACATGTGGCAAGTCGTACAAGTTCGCTCTACTGAACCAATCCAGAATTAGGTCATTGTGGGAGATTGGACACAAATTTTCTTAGAGAATGCAAATTAGGTCAGACCTATGGCATTCGAAAGATAATTCAGAGGGCTACGTTGATACTAAAATTCAAATATTGAAGTGCTACAATCATAGAGATTATCCAATTTCAATATCGAGCTCCTCAAAAGCAAGAAAAAAGTGTGTATATTTTTTTTTTCTTTCCAAATTGCATAAGTCTTCTTTGAAGAATCAATTTGAATTGATTCCAAGGGCATATTGTAGAATATATAGCAGTATTGGGTTCTAAAAGATGCACCGTAAAAATAATTCAACACCCATTAAGCCTTCAGAAGGCTCTACTATGACTCATGAAGATGAAGAATTGCAACATGATCTATCAAAATTACAAGAGCAAGTGCAACAAATTTCAATCTCGCAAAGAGAAACAAAAAATGAAATGGAAGTTTTGAAGAAAGGCGTGGAAGTGAAGATGGAAGGTTTGATGAAACGCATGGAAGCTAAGATGGATGGCATGGAAGCTGGCATGGAAGCTAAGATGGATGACATGAAAGACAACATGGAAAACAAGAAGAATGATCTCAAAATAGACATCGAAGGTTTGACAAAGTTGATACAAGAAATGTTTCCTAATGGTGAAAAGATAGTAGAAGAACCTCATCATGAGAAAAAAATAAATGTTAATCGTGATTTAATAAACTCTAATGTTGGTGGGAAGAACCACCATATTCAAAAAATGGATATGAGGAAGTTTGATGGAAAGGATCCTGTAACATGGATACTACAGATGGAGCAATATTTTGATATCGATAACGTGAAAAAAACACAAAAGGTACGCATTGCAACTTTACATTTAGAAAAAAATACATTTGTATGGTATCGATGGCTTTGCTCCCGTAAAAAAATTGTCACTTGGTCAATTTTTACGGAAGAAATGATAGCACATTATGAGGATACAAAGAGAAATACCTTCTTTAGCTAATTGATAAATCTCAAACAAAATGGTTTAGTGGGGCAGCACATTGAGGACTTCCAAAAATTGAATATAAGGGTAGCTGATATTCCAGAGGAACACAGGATCGATCTCTTCATAGGCACTTTAAAGGATAACATCCAACATGAAGTTCTTTTTTTGGAACCGGATTCATTGGAGAAGGCATTCAGGTTGGCAATAAAATTTGAATGTAAAATAATGGCGACAAGGAAGCCTACCAATAAATTCTATAAAGAAGGAAGTGTTGTTATGCCTAGATTTCCACAACCTACAAGGTTGAAACCACAAAAATTGGAAGAAAAAAGAGCAAAAGGGCTTTGCTATAGTTGTGATAGAAAATACAATAAAGGTCATAAGTGTGCTGAGAAGAAATTATTTTACATAGATTGTGAAGAGGAAGAAGAAAATGAACAAGAAGAGGATATACACCAGAAACCAGCCCTAGAAGAGGAAGAAATGAATCCAACCATATCGTGTAATGCACTGGCAGGAATTACCACTCCTCAAACTCTCAAGATAGAAGGACATATCAAGAAGAAAAAGGTAATAGTGTTGATTGATTCATGTAGCACCCATAATTTTATTCATTGTAAGGTAGCCAAGGAATTAAATTGTTTCCTATACCCAGCACCAGAATTTCAAGTGATGGTTGCAAATGGAGGAACTATAAATTGCTCTGGAAAATTCCATAATATCAAGCTAACCATGGGGTAGTATGTATTGACTAGTCCAATGCTTTCCATTCCTATGGGAGGTTCTGATGTTGTACTAGGAGTACAATGGTTATAATCTTTGGGGACAGTAGCTTTTAATTTTCAAGAACTTTTCTTGAAAATTTTTTTAGAAGGAAAGGAAGTCGAATTACGAGGTATTGCAGGGAAGCCGAGAAAGATAATAAGCTCTAATGTCATGACAAAGCTTCTAAGGAAATAACAATGAGGCGTAATTGCACAATTATGCTCACTAGAAGTTCCAACATCAAAATCATCTATTTCCGCAGATCTCCAACAAGTCTTGGACAATCATTCCAAGGTGTTTGAAACTCCCAAAGGACTCCCACCTATTCTCTATCATGATCATGCTATTCATATGATTCCAGGAAGTGTTCCTCCAAACATCAGGCCTTATATATATCCTTACATCCAAAAGAGCGAAATTGAACGTATGATTGCAGAAATGTTAGAGGCGGGTATAATTCAACCTAGTCAAAGTTCTTTCTCCGCTCCTGTAGTATTGGTACACAAGAAGGATGGATCATGGCGAATGTGTCCGGATTATAGGGAGCTCAATAAGCTCACCATTAAAGACAAATTTCCCATTCCTGTGATTGATGAATTATTGGATGAATTACATGGAACAATTTATTTTACCAAGTTGGATATTCGTTCAGGATATCATCAAATTAGAATGAAGACTGAAGATATTCCAAAAACAGCATTTTGAACTCATGAGGGTCATTATGAATTTTTGGTCATGGCTTTTGGCCTTACCAATGAACCTTCTACATTTCAAGGGTTGATTAATTCCATTTTCAAACCCTTCCTTAGAAAATTTGTGCTCGTATTTTTTGATGATATACTAATCTATAGCAGGTCTTGGAAGGATCATGTTGAACATGTTGACAAGGTGCTCAAACTATTGTAGAAGAAACAATTATATGCAAAAACATCAAAATGTTTCTTTGGAGTACAAGAGGTGGAATATCTGGGTCATATTGTATCTCACGAGGGTGTTAAAGTAGACCCTAACAAAATTAAAGCCATTAAGGAATGGAAAGTCCCGAAAACCATAAAGCAATTTCGAGGATTTCTCAGGTTAACAGGGTATTATCGCAATTTTGTTAAGAATTATGGGAGAATAGCAGCACCTATAACAACATTATTGAAGAAATAAGCATTTTCATGGACTCCTGAAGTAACTAAGGCCTTTGAACATATTAAAGAGGCAATGTGCCCAGCACCGGTCTTAGTTATGCCAAACTTCACAAAAATCTTTATTGTGGAATGTGATGCCTCAGGAAATGGAATTGGTGTTGTTTAATGCAGGAAGGAAGACCCATTGCTTTTGAAAGTCTTCCAATCAAATGAAAGTATTTATAGAAACCTATTTATGAGAAGGAAATGTTAGCAATATTACATGCACTAAAGAAATGGAGAACTTACCTAATAGGAAGACACTTCAAGGTAAAAACAGATCATGATATTCTTAAACACTTTTTGGAACAAAGAATATCTTCAGAAGAGCAGCAAAAATGGGTCACAAAGATGTTGGGTTATGACTTTGAAATAATCTACAAAAAAGGAAAGATTAATGTTGTTGCAGATGCACTCTCAAGAAAGAATGAAGAGGTGGAAGCATTGCTTTGTGCCATTTCTATTATCCAACCAGATTGGATAACCGAAGCAAGATATGAATGGAAGAAGGACAAAGATATATGGACACTCATTCAAAAGTTGCAGCAAGATCCTAGTACATCTGATACATTTAGTTGGAAAAATGATTCCTTATGGTACAAAGATCGCTTATATCTTTGTAAGAATTCCCAACTAAAACAAAAGATTCTTCCGGAATTGCACACTTCTCCTTTAGGAGGACACTCAGGATTTTTAAAAACTTACCACAGGGTGAAGAAAGAATTTTTTTGGGATGGCCTTAAATCTGATATTCGAAAGTTTGTGGCGGAATGTTTGGTTTGCCAGCAGAATAAAGTGGAAACAATTAAGACCCCGGGACTTCTACAACCCTTATCCATTCCAAGTCAACGTTGGGAGGAGATTTCAATGGATTTTATCACAGGTTTACCTAAGTCCGAAGGAAAGAGTGTCATCATGGTGGTAGTTGATAGACTTACCAAGTATGCACACTTTTGTGCATTAACTCATCCATTTAAAGCAAGTACAGTTGCTACTACATTTATGGACAGAATTCAAAAGCTACATGGAAGTCCAAGGGTTATTGTGAGTGACAGAGATCCCATTTTTACTGGAAATTTTTGGACGGAGTTATTTTCTTGTTTGGGTACTCAATTAGCTCATAGCTCATATTATCATCCTCAATCTGATGGTAAAACTGAGATAGTAAATAAATGTTTGGAAGTATATCTTCATTTCTTTGTATCTGATAAACAAACACAATGGGTCAAGTGGTTATCTCTCGCTGAATGGCGGTATAACACTTCCTTCCATACTACTACAAAAATGACCCCATTTATGGCACTTTATGGATATCATCCACCATCCATCACATCATATGTAAGGGAAAATTCTAAGGTTCAAGCAGTGAAAGATCACATCGAGCATCAGCAAGAAGTTCTCCAACTCTTAAAGGATAACCTGAATTTGGCACAAAATCGAACGAAACAACAGGGATATCAACATCGCAGTGAGAGAAGTTTTGTTGTAGGAGATTGGGTATTTTTACGGCTACAACCATACAAACAAATGTCCCTCAAGCAAGCTAAGAAGGATAAAAATTATCGCCAAAGTACTATGGTCCTTACAAGGTGTTGCAAAAGATTGGTACTATGGCATACAAATTGGAGCTTCCTGCTTCTTCGCGAGTGCATCCAGTTTTCCATGTTTCATGCTTAAAGAAGGTTATAAGTGAAAATCTTCTAGTTCAAACAATATTTCTAGAACTTGACGAGGAAGGAAAAATCATATTGGAACCTGAAGCGGTCATGAAAACAAGAACTCGACATGTACGGAATTGATCAATTTCAGAGTATCTCATCAAGTGGAAGAACTTACCCACTGAAGATTTTACATGGGAGGATGAGAAGTTTATACAGAAGCACCTAGAGCCACTCAAGCATTGAGAACAACACTTTTTTGAAGGAGAGGGGCATGTTAGGTCCCTATATTACTAGTATAGTCCCTTATTGTTATTAGTGTAACCCCCTTATTGTTATTATTGTACCCTTGTAACCCCCATTTTGTTATTATTGTGCCCCTAAATTATTATTGTTAGGTCAGCTAGGATTACATTATGGCCACATGGACTCCTATATATAGACCCTTAGCCTTAACCTTACCTTAACTATAACATTACCTTAACCTTTACCAAACCTTAACCTTAACTTTAACCCGAACCTAACCTTAACCTTGACCTTAACTATAACCTAACCCCAACCTTGACCAAACCTTAACCTTAACCTTAACCATAATCTTAACCTCAGGTTAAGGTTAAGGTTAAGGGTAAGGTAAGGTTTAAGGGTAAAGTTTAAGGTTAAGGTTAAGGCTTTCGTTAGGGTTAGGGTTAGGTTATAGTTAAATTCAAGGTTAAGGTTATGGTTATGGTTATGGTTAAGGTTAAGGATAAGGTTAAGGGTGAAGGTTAATGTGAAGTTTATGGTTAAGGTTATGGTTAATGTTAGGTTAACTTTTAGGTTAAGGTTAAGGTTAAGGTTAGGTTATAGTGAAGGTTAAGGTTAAGATCCATAACCTTAACCTTGAACTTACCCATAATTGTAACCTTAACCTAGCCTTAACATTGAATTTACCCTTAAATTAACCTTAACCTTCACTATAACCTAACCCTAACCTTGACCAAACCCTTTACATTAACCTTAATATTACCCTGAACCTTAACCTTAACCTTAAACTTACTAAACCCATAACCTTAAACTTAACCTTAACCTTAACTATAAGTTAACCCTAACCTTGACAAAAACCTAACCTTAACCCTAACCTTAACCTTAACTTTACCCTTAACCTAACCTTAACCTTAACCTATCCTTAACCTAATATTAACCTTAACCTTACCTTAACCTAACTTTACCCTTAACCTAATCTTAACCTTAACCTATCCTCAACCTTACCCTTGACCTTGACCTTGACCTTAACTTAACCTAACCTTAACCTTAACCTTAACTATAACCTAACACTAACCTTGACCAAACCCTTAACCTTAATCTTATCTTAACCTTATCCTAACCTTAACCTTAACCTTAACCTAACTATAACCTTACCCTTAACCATAACCTTGACCTTAACTATAACCTAACCCTAACCTTGACCAAACCCTTAACCTTAACCTTAACCTAACTAAACCCATAACCTTAACCTTAAAATTAACCCCTTAACCTTAACCTTAACCTAATCTTAACCTTAACTAAAACCAAACCCTAAACTTAACATAAACCTTAACCTTAACCTGAAACCTTAACCTTAACCTTAAACATAACCCTAACCTTAACCTAACCTTAACCTTAACCTAAATTTAACCTTAACTTAACATTAACCTTAACCTTAACCTAACTATAACCTTACCCATAACCTTAACCTTGACCTTAACTATAACCTAACCCTAACCTTGACCAAACCCTTAACCTTAAGCTTGACCTAATTAAACCCATAACCTTACCTTTAAGTTTAGGTTAAGGTTAAGGTTAAGCTTAAGGGTTTAGTTAAGGTTAATGTTAGGTTAATGTTAATGTTAGGTTAAGGTTAAGTTTAATGTTAATGGTTTGGTAAAAGGTAGGGTTAAGGTTAAGGTTAAGGGTAGGATAAGGTTAAGGTTAAGGTTAAGATTAAGGATAGGTTAACAGTAAAGTCAAGGATAAGGTTAGGTTAAGGTTCAAGTTAAGGTTAAGGTAAAGGTTAAGGGTAAAGTCAACGTTAAGGTTAAGTTTAAGGTTAGGTTAAGGGTATAGTTAATGTTAAGGTTAAGGTTTGCTCAAGGTTAACGTTAGGTTATAGTTAAGGTTAAGATAAGTTTAAGGTTAAGGTTAAGGTTAAGATAAGGTCAAGGTTAAGGTTAAGGTAAAGGTTTGGTCAATGTTAGGGTTATGTCATAGTTAAAGTTAAGGTTAAGGTCAAGGTTAAGGGTAAGGCTAAGGTTAGATTAAGGTTAAGATAAGGTTAACGGTGAATTTAAGGTTATGGTTAAGGCAAGGTTAGGGTTAAGGTTAGATGAAGGTTAAGGTTAAGGTTAGGTTAAGGGTAAGGGTTTGGTCAAGGTTAGGGTTAGGTTATAGTTAATTTCAGGTTAATATTAAGGTTAAGTTTTTGGTCAAGGTTAGGGTTAGGTTATAGTTAAGGTTAAGGTTAGGTTAAGGTTAAGGTTAAGGTTACAGTTTTATTCAGGTTAAGGTTAAGGTTAAGGTTAAGTTTAAGGATAAGGTTAATGTTATGGTTAAGGTTAATATTAGTTTCAGGATAAGGTTACAGTTAGGTTAAGGTTAAGGTTAATGTTAGGTTAATGTTAAGGGTGAAGGTTAAGGGTAAGGTTAAGGTTAAGGTTAGGTTAAGGTCAAGTTTAAGGTTAAGTAAGGTTAACGTTAGGTTAAGGGTAAGCTTAAGCTTAACTTTCACTATAACCTAACCTTAACTATAACCTAACCCTAACATTAACATTAACCTTAACTTAACCATAACCTTAACCTTAACCTTAACCTTAACCTTAACCTAACCTTATCATTGACCTTAAATATAAACTAACCCTAACCTTGACCAAACTTTAACCTTAACCTTAACTTAACCTTAACCTTAACCATAACCTTCCCAAAACCATAACCTTAACTTTACCCTTAACCTCAACCTTAAAATTAACCTTTCCTAACTATAACCTTACCCTTATCCTTAATCTTTACCTTAAATATAAGGTAACCCTAACCCTAACCTTAACCTTAACCCTAACCTTAACCTTAAACTTTAACCTTAACCTAATATTAACCTTACCCTAACCTTACCCTAACCTTAACCTTACCTTAACCTTAAGGGTTTGGTCAAGGTTAGGGTTAGGTTATAGTTAAGGTCAAGGTTAAGGTTACGTTATAGTTAATATTAAATTCAAGGTTATCATTGGGTTAAGGTTAATATTAGGTTATTGGTAAAGTGAAGGTTATGGTTAGGTTAAGGTTAAGGTTATAGTTAAGGTCAAGGTAAGAGAAGGTTAAGCGTAAGTTTAAGGTTACAGGTTTAGTCAGGTAAAGGTTAAGTCTAATGTTAAGGTTAATGGTAAGGTTAAGGTTAAGGTTTAAGGTTAAGTTTAATGTTAGGTTAATGGTAAGGTTAAGGTTAGGTTAGGGTTAAGATTAAGGTTAAGGGTAAGGTTAGGGTTAGGTTATAGTTAAGGTCAAGGTTAAGGCTAAGAGTAAGGAAACACTTAACCTTAACCCGAAACTTTACCCTAACCTTACCCTAACCTTACCCTTAAACTTAACCTTAAATATAACCTAACCCTAACCTTGACCAAACCCTTAACCTTAACCTTAACCTTACCCTTAACCTTCACCCTTAACCTTAACCCTAACCTTACCCACTTAACTTGAACGTTAACCTGACTAAACCCATAACCTTAACCTTAGCCTTAACCTGACTAAACTTGTAACCTTAACCCTAACCTTAACCTTAAATTTACCCTTAACCATAACCTTAACATTAACCTTACATAAACTTAGCCTTAACCTAACCTTAACCTTAACTTTACCCTTAACCTTAACATTAACATTAACCTTAACCTTAACCTTAACCATAACCTTAACCTTAACCTGAACCTTTACCCTAACCTTACCCTTAAACTTAACCTTTACCAAACCCTTAACCTTAACCTTGACCTTAAATAGAACCTAACCCTAACCTTGACCAAACCCTTAACCCTAACCTTAACCCTAACCTTAATCTTAACTTTACTCTTAACTTACCCTTAACTTTACCCTTAACCTTAACTTCAGTCTTAACCTTGACTTTACCCTTAACCTGACCTTAAGGTTAATGTTAAGTTAGGTTAAGGTAAGGTTAAGGTTACAGTTAGGTCAAGGTTAAGGTTAAGGTTAATGTTAAGGATAAGTTAAGTTTAAGCGTAAGATAAGGTTAATGTTAAGGGTTTGGTTAAGGTTAGGGTTAGTTTATAGTCAAGGTTAAGGGTTTGGTCAAGGTTAAGGTTAAGGTTAGGGTTAGGGTTACGTTATATTTAATCTCAAGGTTAAGGTTAGGTTAAGGTTAAGGTTAAGGTCACAGTTATGGTTAAGGTTAACATTAAGGTTAGGTAAAGGTTAAGGTTATGATTATGGGAAGGTTAAGGTTAAGGTTAAGGTTAAGGTCAAGGTCAAGGTTAACATTAAAATAACCTTAACCTTACCTTAACCTTTACCTAACCTTCACCTTAACCTTAACCTTAACCTTAACCTTAACATAACCTTAACCTTGACCTTTACTGTAACATAACCCTAACCTTGACCAAACCCTTAACCTTAAACCTAACTTAACCTTAACCTTGACCTTGACCTTAACCTTAACATTACCTTTACACTAACCTTAACCTTGACGTTACCCTTAACGTAACCTTAACCTAACCCTAACCCTGAGCAAACCCTTAACCCTAAGTATAACCTAACCTTAACCTTAACCTTCCCATAACCATAACCTTAACCTTAACCTTAACCTTAACCTTAAATTTAACCTTAACCTAACCTTAAACTTACCTTAACCTTAACCTTAACCTTAACCTTCACCTTAACCTAACCTTAACCTTGACCTTAACTATAACCTAACCCTAACCTTGACCAAACCCTTAACCTTAAACCTAACTTAACCTTAACCTTGACCTTAACCTTAACCTTAACATTACCTTTACCCTAACCTTAACCTTAACCTTCCCATAACCATAACCTTAACCTTTACTTTACCCTTAACGTAACCTTAACCTAACCCTAACCTTGAGAAAACCCTTAACCCTAACTATAACCTAACCTTAACCTTAACCTTCCCATAACCATAACCTTAGCCTTAACCTTAAACTTAACCTTGACCTTAAATTTACCCTTAACCTAACCTTAACCTTGACCTTTACCTTGACTTTACCCTTAACCTTAACCTTATCCTTAACCTTAAACTTAACCTATAACCTTAGTGTGACTAAACCCATAACTTGAACCTTAACCTAACCTTAACCTTGAATTTACCCTTAAGCTAACTTTAACCTTAACTTAACCTTGACTTTACGCTTAACGTAACCTTAACCTTAAGCTCTTGTGACCAAACCCTTAACCTTAACCTTAACCTGACTAAATCCTTAAGGTTAGGGTAAAGTTAAAGTTAAGGTTAAGGTTAGGCTAACGTTAAGGTTAAGGTTAGGTTAATGTTATGGTTAAGGTTATGGTTAGGTCAAGGTTAAGGGTTTAGTCAGGTTTAGGTTAAGGTTAAGGGTTTGGTCAAGGTTAAGGGTAAAGTTAAGGTCAAGGTTAGGGTTAGGTTATAGTTAAGGTTAAGGTTAGGTTAAGGGTAAAGTCAAGGTTAAGGATAACGTGAAGTTTAAGGATGAGGTTAAGGTTAAGATTAAGGTTAGGTTATGGTTAAGGTTAACGTTAAGGTTAGGTAAAGGATAAGGTTATGGTTAATTTTATGTTTATGGGAGGGTTAAGGTTAATGTTAAGGTTAAGGTCAAGGTTAAGGTCAAGGTCAAGGTTAACATTAACCTAACCTTAACCTTACCTTAACCTTTACCTAGCCTTAACCTTAACCATAACCATAACCATAACCTTAAACTTAACCTTAACCTTAACCTTAACCCTACCTTAACCTTGAACTTAACTATAACCTAGCCCTAACCTTGACCAAGCCCTTAACCTTAAAGATAACTTAACATTAACCTTGACTATTACCTTAACATTAACCTTACCTTTACCCTAACCTAGCCTTAACCTTCCCATAACCATAACTTTAACCTTGACTTTACCCTTAAACTAACCTTAACGTAACCCTAACCTTGAGCAAACCCTTAACCCTAACTATAACCTAACCTTAAGCTTAACCTTCCCATAACCTTAACCTTAACATTAACCTTAAATTTACCCTTAACATAACCTTAACGTTAACGTTAACCTTGACTTTACCCTTAACCTTAACCTTATCCTTAACCTTAAACTTAACCTATAACCTTAACCTGACTAAACCAGAAACTTGAACCTTAACCTAACCTTAACCTTGACTTTACCCTTAAGTTAACCTTAAACATAACCTTAACCTTGACTTTACCCTTAACGTAACCTTAACCTTAACCTCTTGTGACCAAACCCTTAACCTTAACCTTAACATGAATAAACCCTTAAGTTTAGGGTAAATTTAAAGCTAAGGTTAAGGTTAGGTTAAGGTTTGGTTAATGTTATGGTTAAGGTTACGGTTAGGTCAAGGTTAAAGGTTTAGTCAGGTTAAGGTTAAGGGTTTGGTCAAGGTTAAGGGTAAACTTAAGGTCAAGGTTAGGGTTAGGTTATATTTAAGGTTAAGGTTAGGTTAAGAGTCAAGTTAATGTTAACGATCAGGTGAAGGTTAAAGGTAAGGTTAAAGTTAATATTAAGGTTAGGTTAAGGTTAAGGTTAAGGGTAAAGTCAAGGTTAAGGTTATGTTAAGGGTAAGCTTAAGGTTAAGGGTAAGGTAAAGGTTAGGTTAAGGTTAAGGATATTGTTAAGTTTAGGTAAAGGGTAAAGTTAAGGTTAAGGTTAGGTTAAGGTTAAGGTTAAGGTTATAGGTTTAGTTAGGTTAAGGTTAAGGTTAAAGGTTTGGTTAATGTTAAGGTTAAGGTTAAGTTAAGGCTAAGGTTGAGGTTTGGTCAAGGTTAGGGTTAGATTATAGTTAAAGTTAACGTTAAGGTTAGTTTAAGGGTAAAGTTAAGGTTGAGGTTAAGGTTAAGGTAAGGTTAGGGTAAATTTTAAGGTTAAGGTTAACGTTATGGTTAAGGTTAGGTTCAAGTTAAGTTAAGGTTAAGGGTAAGGTTAAGGTTAAGGTTAAGGTTACGTTAAGGTTGAAGTCAAGGTTAAGGTTAGGTTAAGATTATGATATGTTTAAGGTTAAGGTTAAGGTTAAGGATAGGTTAAGGGTAAGGTTAGGGTTAGGTTATAGTTAAGGTTAAGGTTAAGGTTAAGGTTAATGTTAAGGACCTTACCCTTAAGCTTATCTTAACCTTAACATTAACGTTACCCTTAAATTTAACCTTGGCCTTAACTATAACCTAACCCTAACCTTAGCCAAACCCTTAACCTTAACCTTAACCTTAACCATAACCTTAACCTTAAAATTAACATTCCCATAACCATAACCTTAACCTTAACCATGACCTTACCCTTAACTTTAAGCTTAACCCTACACCCTTAACCTTAACCTTAACCTAACTAAACCCATAATATTAACCTCAACCTTAACATGACTAGACACGTAACCTTAACCTTAACCCTAACCTTAACCTTAACCTGACTAAACCTGTAACCTTAACCTTCCCATTACCATAACCTTAACCTTAAGCTTGACCTTACCCTTAACCTTAACCTTAACCTTAACCCCTTAACCTTAACCTTAACCTTAACCTGACTAAACCTGTAACTTTAATGTTAACCTTAACTTGACTAAACACATAACCCTTAACATTATCTTAAACTTAACTTAACCTAACCCTAACCTTATCCTTAACCTTAACCTAACCTTAACCTTAACCTTAACCTTAACTTTACCCTTAACCTAACCTGAACCTTAACTTTAACTATAGCGTAACCTAACCTTAACCTTACCTTAACCTAACTTAACCTTGACCTAACCGTAACCTTAACCTTACCTTAATCTAACCTAATCGTAAACTTAACCTTAACCTTAACCTTAGCCTTAACCTTCACCCTTAACCTTAACCTAACCCTATCCTTAAGTTAGCCTTAACCTTGACCTTAACCTAACCATATCCTTAACCTTAACCTTAACCTTATCTTACTGTTAACCTTGACCTTGACCTTAACCTTAACATTACCTTTACCTTAACCTTCCCATAATCATAACCTTAACCTTGACTTTACCCTTAACCTAAGCTTAACCTTAACCTTAACCTAACCCTAACCCTGACCATACTCTTGAACTTAACTATAAACTAACCTTAACCTTAACCTTCCCATAACCATAACCTTGACCTTGACCTTGACTTTACCCTTAACCTAAACTTAACCTTGACCTTCCCCTAACCTTAACCCTAATCTTACCCTAACCATAACCTTAATTTTACCCTTAACCTAATATTAACCTTAAGTTAACCTTAACCTTACCCTTAAACTTGACCTTAACCTTAACTTTAACTATAACCTAACCCTAACCTTGACAAAACCTTAACCTTAACCTTAACTTAACCTAACCTTAACCTTAACCTTAACCTTAACCTTAAACTTAACCTTGAGGTTAACTATAACCTAACCCTAACCTTAACCAAACCCTTAACCTTAACCTTAACCTTAACCTTCCCATTACCATAACCTTAACCTTCTCCTTGACCTTACTCTTAACCTTAATCTTAACCTTACCCCCTTAACCTTAACCTTAACTTGACTAAACTCGTAACCTTAACCTTAACCTTAACTTGACTAAACATGTAACTCTTAACCTTATCTTAACCTTACCTTAACCTAACCTTAACTTTAACCTTAACCTTAACCTAACCTTCACCTTAACCTTAACTTTACCTTTAACCTAAACTTAACTTTAACTTTAACTATATCCTAACCTAACCTTAACCTTACCTTAGCCTAACTTAACCTTGACCTAACCGTAACCTTAAACTTACCTTAACCTAACCTAATTGTAACCTTAAACTTAACCATAACCTTAACCTTAACCTTGACCTTACCTTTAACCTTCACCCTTAACCTTAACCTAACCTGTTATCACAAAATCAGGCCTGATGGTCTACTGATCAAGTAAACATGATGTAGTTGTTTCAGACCAATCTTTTGGTCGAGGCTTAGCCTCCTCAACCTGAGAGGGCTCTCTCAAAATTTTATTATTTTTGATAAATAAGTAGATGGCTAACTCTAAGGTAAAACATATAGATGATATAACTGGTTGTAAATCACATTATCAAACATTCATTGGGCTATGGAGTCAAGGTAACTTCAACAAAAACATCACAGTCTATCTAGCATGGAAGTCAAGGAATTTGGAGTTCAAATCAGGGAGTAAAACATATAGAATAGTGAAACATGGTCAGTTTGTATATGAAGGAAGTTAGAGCATTATGAATGAATTCTAAGTATCATAAACAAACACCACTGCAGATAGAAATATTGAAGAATGCCATTAAAACAATAATAGACAAGAACTCCTCATGAATCTTTAGTTGTCTAAATAGAAATCTGTATTAAGCTGAAAAAACCATTACATAAAAATCACAGTATTTGCTAATAAAAATTTTCAACCCCTTGGATTTCGATCTTATGCTCTTTATAGAACATTTACAAAATAAGATTCCTTCTTCTCCACTAGATACATCGAACTCATAGAGTTTGACCACTTTCTCTAATCATAAAAATTCCATTTATTGCAAATTGACATCTATAATCCTAATGAAAAGTCCTATTTCTGATAGGACTAAAACTCTTTAATACCCTCTGTTGGTCAGCTTAATTATCGAATTAAACCTCTCAATATTAATTAGCAATCGGAGAGTCGTAAACGTGAGTTGTACTGCGTATTGGCTCAGCTTAATGGTCAGAGTATAAATATATTCCTTTGTAATGATAAACTAGATATTGGAATGAAACACACATTTTCTCGCAAATAAACAATCTTGAAAATAAAACTCACTAAATTAATTCCTATCAAGCAAATTCCATACTGCAATTAAACTACAAAGAAATCCTTAGTCATGTAACATTCTCGCACTCTCATTCTACTTTTTAAATCTCCTATGATATCTTGAAAACCCTATTCTATTTATTCTTCTCATCAATTTAGAAACTAACACTTGAAACTAAGCTTGAGATAATCAAAAGACACACATTATCCTAATGACAGCTCACACTTGAAACTAACTATGTAAACTACTCTTAATAACAAATTCAAGATTCAAATTATCTATTCTTAGAAGAAAACTATTTTTCTTCATACAAAATAACACCTTCAAATATCCTATTAAAAATCGCGTTACAAATAAATAATGAGAAACTTGCAATTCAAATATTTTAATCTGAGTGAAACAAATTATTCAAAAACAACTCACTCTTCGAAAGCATGCAACTCACAATGAAAACTAAGTTGCACTCATGCCACTCAATAATGAAAACTTAAATCACTGCTACATGCACAATTAAATCTGCACTTCAAACTTATAAATAAATGATTATACTATGAAAATAAGAGAAACTATAAATAAAAGAACTATAATTAATAGTTGCAGTCTTGAAATATATATATACAAACTAAATGTGCATTAAATCCTGCAACCTTCAAAGAAATTACATAATGCAAACTTTTGATTTAATATTTTAAATGGGCAAGGCCAACATACTCAAATTCCAAAACATTACATTCTATTCTAGTTCCATATTTAAACTCAGAAATTGGATGCACCCATTGTATTCAATTTTAACAAGAGTAATAGAGTATAACTCTATATTAAAATTCAAGCACATATAATAATTGTTTAGTTCATTAATGGGCACGATGCGATGGTGACTGAAATTCTTTGGATTTAAACCACACTTACCAAAAATTCACACATTCATACAGAACCAGAAATAATAAACTCCACTATGAAATCAAGCACACATTTAATTACCTTTTGCTGATTGATAAAGCTTGACTCCAGATTTGGTAGGCCCTCCCATGCCTGGAGTAAGCTTAGTTACTGTAGCCAGAGAAAGATTTAAAACATGAAATACTGGGATGTGCAACAAATCATGGCACAATGCTATTGCTCACGAATTGAAGGAGATTGTATATATTTAAAATATCATTTGGCAATTGATTTACAAAGGTCCAGCACAACGATTACAAAGCAGCCCCTATCACTATTACATTCCCTGCAAAGTTGATATCGGTTCTACATCTGAACAATATGAAAAATTCAATGTGGGTTCTACATATCAGAAGAGATTGATTGATCCTATGCTCTCTACATCTCAGAAACTTCGTTTTTACTCCTATCGAGCCCAGCTTGTCTAATTGACGGACTTATGCCCGTTACATCCCAGAAATTTCTCTGTGCTCTTGGCTAATTGATGGATGGGTTCCCTATCCATCTAATTGATCAATTCCCCCCTTTGATCGACTACAAAAACATATATATATATACATTTTCAATTACAAACTGGAGCTTCAACCAAGAAATATAGAAGATTATTGGTTTTAACAACTTGCCCGAATGAGAATTGGTTTTGAAACAGAATGTCAAATTGAAGAAATCGTTCCTCTTTTTGTGGAATGATGCTATTGCTAGAAGGTGCAGTCCAACTACTCTTTTCTTCTTTACATGATGATGAGCTTCTCACAGATGTATCGTCTAGAGATTTCGGAATATCCATATCAGATGATGGTATACCTCCCTCAATGTACATAATGATCGAATAATTGAATAAACAACTTCGGAATCTGACATGTTGTTAGCAATTACTTGAGATGAATTACCATGCTCGTGCGGTTGGATTGAATTATCCCACATTGATTAGATTGTGGATTTAGATGTAAATTATGACGTGGCAAGGCTTGTTTTCCATAGTCTAGTAACATTGTCTCGGGTGTAGAGTTGAGGTTCTGGAAACCACTCATTGGTATCGATATTAGTAATCACCACAGATTTAGGCTGTCGATAATGAGAAATATGTGTCACAAATTCCAGTGGAACCTTTTCTCCTCTATGAAGTCTAGACAAAATAGATATAAAATCCTTAACACTTGTGACTTTGTTATGTGCGAGTTTTTGAATGATGGCATGGTCATGCACACTAGCCATTCGCAACATATACCCAGGTTTCGCAACATAGGGTACACCACACTGAAACTGAAAATTCCTAGCCTGTATGTAGGATAGAGGATGAGTCACATGAGAGGGGCTTTTGTGTGGTTATTTCACCTCAAGCATGAGCCCGTAATTTCTAGGAATGTAAAACCATCATAGTCTACGCCTTGTAATAAGTTGTCCTCTATGATTAGAGGTTTTTCCCATTCAACTGACATTGACCGTATTTAAGCTTTACTTGGGATTACTTTGTTAATCAAGAAATCTGTTGCATGAAGCTTAGTAGACCAGGATAGAAAGGAAGGTGGACAAAAGCAAACAAAATGGTGCAGTATGTTAGGTCCCTATATTACTAGTATAGTCCCTTATTATTGTTAGTGTAACCCCCTTATTGTTATTATTGTACCCTTGTAACCCCCATATTGTTATTATTGTGCCCTTAAATTATTAATTTTAGGTCGGCTAGGATTAAATTGTGGCCCCATGGACTCCTATATATAGAAAGGAGGTTTTGTAATTTGTATCATCCAAGAATTTTTCATTTATGTAATGTATTGTAGGTTCCCCCCTCGAAGTGGCTTATTTCTAAGGCATTTATATCTCTTTTCTTCTATTTTTGGAGTTGGTTTCGGAACATTTGGTATCAGAGATTTGGATTCTTGGGTTTCATTGTTCTAAAAAGGTCATCATGGCATTTTCGCTATAACGTTTTTTATACGAAGGTTTAGAATCTGAAATTTTTAGGGTGCGGAACCGAAATCCTGAGGAAACTCGTCGAAAAATTTCAGATCTTTTTTTACAATATTTTCGGAGATATGATTGGTGGAAGGTAGTGCTTTTTCAGGCTCCCGAATTTCATCTCAAAGAGGTGATCGTGGGAAAAGCTTCATAACTCTCTCTCTGAGCATCGGATTGGAATTTCATAAAAATTGGTTGTAATTACATGGAATTTTGTTTCTTTTCTATCAATTTTAGAGTAGAAGGATGAAAAAATGACACGTGGCAAGTCGTACAAGTTCGCTCTACTAAATCAGTCCATAACCAGGTCATTGTGGGAGATTGGACATAACTTTGTCTTGGAGAATCCAAATTAGGTCAAACCTATGGCATTCGAAAGAGAATTTAAAGGGCTACCTTAGTGCCGAATTTCAAATATTTAAGAGCTACAATCACAGAGATAATCCAATTTCAATATCAAGCTCCTCAAAAGCAAGAAAAGGGTGTGTATTTTTTTTCCAAATTGCATAAGTCTTGTTTGAAGAATGAATTTGAATTGATTACAAGGGCGTATTGTAGAATAGATATCAGTATTGGGTTCTAAAAAATTCACTGTAAAAATAATTCAACACCCATTAAGCCTACAGAAGGCTCTACTATGACTCATGAAGATGAATAATTGCAACATGGTGTATCAAAATTACAACAACAAGTGCACCAAATTTCGCTCTCGCAAAGAGAAGCAAAAAATGAAATGGAAGTTTTGAAGAAATGCATGGAAGCGAAGATGGATGGTTTGCAGAATAATATGGATGGTTTGAAGAAAGGCATGGAATCCAAGATAGATGGCATGGAAGCTGGCATGGAAGCTAATATCGATGAAAAGATGGAAAAAATGAAGAATGATCTAAAAGCAGACATGGAAGGTTTGACAAAGTTGATACAACAAATGTTTCCTAATGGTAAAAATCTAGTAGAGGAAACTCATGATGAGAACAAAATATATGCTAATCGTGATTTCATAAACTCTAATTTTGGCGGGAAGAACCACCATATTCCAAAGATGGATATGAGGAATTTTGATGGCAAGGATCCCGTAACATGGATACTACAGATGGAGCAATATTTTGATCTCAATAATGTGCAAAACACACAAAAGGTACGCATTACAACTTTACATCTAGAAAAAAATACATTTGTATGGTATTGGTGGCTTTGCTCCCGTAAAAAAATTGTCACTTGGTCAATTTTTATGGAGGAAATGATACCACATTATGAGGATACAAAGAGAAACACCTTCTTTAGTCAATTGATAAATCTCAGACAAAAGGGTTTAGTGGAGGAGAACATTGAGGAATTCCAAAAATTGAATATAAGGGTAACTGATATTACAGAGGAACACATGATTGATCTCTTCATAGGTACTGTTGTAGCTCCTAGAGACAGCCTAGAGTTGTGATAGACTAGTGCCTAGGAAATCTTAGCATAGCAAGGAGCATATAATATAATGTATGAAGTTGTCAGCTTCAACTCACATGCTATCTCCTGTAAATAGGGAAATGAAATAGAATGGGACCAAACCCTCAGAAACTGACGCCGGAAAAGAGATACTGCAGAGGCAAGATGCAGAACTCTAATACAAAAGCCATAGACAATTCAGAGACAGTTTACTGTAAAGCAGGTCGATTCAGAAATACCTCACAGACATAAATTATCAGAAGGTGTATGTAGTGAAAGAAATAATGAGAAGATATTAGTCAACATTGAGCTCATACCCAGATATACAATACCACCATGCATGGGCTTACCAATCTAAGAATCCATACATGATAATAGCATTTTAAAAGCACCCTCCCAAAGAAACTAATATAGCAGAATCACGGTTCAGATGAGTAATGAAACAAAATATCATGCATGAGCCATATTTAAAGCACTTGACTGATCCAAGTATGGGCATCAACTAGGATGAATCCTTACCAAAAATCAATGAGCCACTCGCATTCCAAAACATGATACAAGAAAGGTGGGTGAGATGAAATGATATATTAAATAACATATAAAAGAGAGTTACAAACTGTGAAATACCAAAGACCAGAATCCTCTTTGACAGACAGAACTCCTTCTCACTGAGACCCTATGGGCTCTGAGCCTTCATACAAGAGTTTTACAAATTGTATACAAAAAGCCTTTCACTGCATAATTTTCTGATAGAAATCGGGAACCCTTACAATGCGTTTCTTCATGGTTTTTATAGGAGAAACCAAAACCTAGTGAAAAAGAGGTAGGTGGTGAACATTTAATTGTATCATTAAAACAAAATTGTGAAAAAGTGCCCGCCCATACTGCTTGACGGCGTTGAAGTGTTGCAAGTACTCTGCTGCCTGTTCTTTGAAATAAATGTGCTAGGTGAAAGCTTCTCCAAGAACATAACGTATGGATGAAATCCCATAAATAATCTGTCGTTTCCTGAAGGAAAATTTGGCTGTAAGAAGACTTGGAGGGTATTGTTTTTTGTACCTCATACCCTTTTCCAATTAAACCCTGAATTAAGATTGAAAATCTTCCATATTGGACACTGAATTCCTGGATCTTCTACTGATACTCTTTGCCACAACATTAATATCTTCATCTGCAAAAATCTACGCTTTGAATAACTCCTCAGGGTTTGATAGATTTTAAATCTGCTTGCTTTAATGAGAGCCGTGTCGTAACAGCTTCCCAAATCCTTTTTCCATAAATTTCGCCTCTAAAAAATTGTCCTTTGCCACGGCCTCTATCACAGCGATTGAGACTGTGAATCATAGTAGTTATTCTCGGCTGTAACCCTGCAAAATCCACAAACATGTTAAGAAAACAAATGCACGGGAGGGTGCATGCAGTGGAGATGACTGTGTAGCATAGCGACGTGATGAAATGGCAGAACATGCAGGGTGGCGATGCAAGCTACAGTGGAATGATGGAGGAGGGACTTGCGATAGCTTCCAACGTAAAACCTTAAAATACGACTTATGAATGGAGAATATGAATGGTGGAGAAAAATGTGATAAACACGTAAGAGCTGTGACGCGTGGACGTACGATGGACTAGGTGGGGAGGGTGATGTGGTGGCATGAGGTCAACGATGGGCATGTGACTCAATTAGGGCCATGCGATCTCGGCGGAGATCGACGGCTAAAACAACGCCAGAGGACGCTAAACTGCGGGCCCGGGGCACTGTACATTAGGACTAACACTCGCGCAACTTCGGAAAGCGACCACCGTTAGATGGAGGCCCACAGATCTGACGGCTCATGTTCATATCGCTGCGTGACTTTGATCGGAAATTAATGCGTGATGGAGGGCGGTATTGGAACCATACGTTGGGATGCATGGCAGGTGCTGAATGGAATTGCTGGCCCGAGGAGAATTACCGCCTACAGCCGAAAGGCGGTGCGATATAAACCACCCGGTTTTGAACAGTGTCTTGGGCGCGGGGACTACCAGGACCGGCGGGCTGTGAACCGTTGGTTTATGATTTGATTAGGCGGTGAATAGGTAGGCTACGGGCATGGCAGAGATGAGCAAACGCCGTTCGATCTGCACAGATCGACGGCTCAGGATGCGCCCGATATATATTGGATAAGCGCCCGTCGGACTAACACCTAGTATAGCGTCCGGGTTACATGGAGGAATAGACATAGGGGCTGGGGCCGAAGGAGCTACGCTTTAAATATTTTGAATATGGATTTTCAGCCTGTTATAATGCATTTTGGAGGCGGGAAATGGTAACGATAGGTGTAAGAATGGATTTCCAAGGATGAAAGGGGGGAATTTGAGAGCTATGAACCAGATTACCTGTGAAATTTTATGGGGAACCGATTATGATCAACATCGTCTCCACCTGGGGACGACACGTTCATCCCTGAGCGTGTCGAGAACTACACATACTGCCTGATCGTCTTCTGTTCAGACCCTACTCTTTAACACTTCTACTTTTCGTCTTCTATTAGAATAACATTCTGATTTTCCATCACTGCAGCAGTTCATCTGTATCTGAGGCAACCCCAAAAGATAGATTTTCTTTTGCAATACCTGCCAACACAGCCAAATTGTCAACTTTGAAATCATAAGACCCAATGGTCTTACTTGATGATTCAGTCACCATTTCATTTCCTCAGAAATACTAAGTCTCTTAGAAGACCCAGAAAGTCCTCACTGTCTTCGTTCCCTTGTATCTTCATATCCTGCAATCCCCAATTTTGAAATTGAGGTTCTCCCTTTAGAGGAATTGTATGCTGCACTATGCTAATGTCAGAAGTTTTTAGGTCCTGATATGACCATGCAAACACCTCTTTATAAGACTGAAATAATTTCAGGTACAGATCCTCATATTCTTCTGGGACCTTCTTAGATAATTTCACAATTTTGCAAACATGAAAAATAAACCTATTCTACTTCTACATTTATTACTTCATGAGGCCATATTAAACTTTTGGTCTCACATTTTCTCTTCCTAAACTACATCTTCTAGGGTTAAACTGTCTAGCAGATTTCTTTTCTACATTCTAAAACAACAATTGAGAAACAACCAAGCCAAGATTAGATTGTCTGGCTTGCTAACATTTGCAGGGATCAAAACAACTAAGTGCATGCTCACAGTCAGAGCTTTATTTTATACTTCCTACCTACTCTATTCTAACCTAGAAATCTTTGATGCTCTAGGTGATACAATAATGCCAGTGCAGCCAGTCAAGTAGTAACAAAAAAGGATATGAGCACCGACTGCTTGTCAGAGATAACCACAGAGTGCTCTGCTTGTGGTTCTTCAAAACTATGGTCACCATCAGTGGTGGCCTCTCTTGATGAACCTGGCCCTGGCAAAGGATCACCATTGGAGAATTTGAGCAAATCAGGGCCTCCATATATTCTGCCACAGGATCAATGAACACATGATGTACCAACTCTTCTTTTAGGCCTTCCGTGATTGGTAGGCTGTCTTCATCCTCGGCAACTTTGAATTCTACATTTTCCACTGCATCTTCAATATGAATCTTGAAAGCCTGATCACCTTCTTCTTGCATTTCGAAAGGCAGTGGTATCTCTTCTTTTTGTTCCATAATAGCAGCTTTGAAGAATTTTCTTTCTACTTGCAACATGATGCTCAAAAAGACCCTTGATCCTTCTTCAAATGTTTGCAGGAAGTGTGTGTAAGGATCATGATATGATTCCTGGTGATGAATATGTAGCAGGAAGGCTTCAACTAGGATTTCTCCTTCTTGCACTGGATCAAGAACAAGACTCTCTTGAAAAAGAGAATCTCCCTCTTCTTCTTTTTCTGAACTGGAGAACTCATCATGTATGGAAGTTGAGTCCTCTTGGAGCTCTGATATGTTCTGCTCTGATGAGATGAGCTCTGTGAATAGATCTATGTATTCTTGAGCAGTGGTTTGTTCCATTACTTCCTCTTTTGTAAGAGAAGGCTCATTGCTTTCAAACTGCTCAAGGATTTCTTCTTTGCTTCCCTCCTCATCCTCTAAAAAGGAAGGTTGCTGGTTTCCAGTCTCACTGATGACCTGTGGTGAAGCAGAATGAAGATTCAAGGAATATTCACCTGCTATTATACTATCGTATCTCTCCCCATCAGTGTCATAGATTGGTTGGCTCGACCAAGTCAACCATACTGGAATCTCAGCAGGTCTTTCTTCATCCTGATCCACAGAGGAGTCTTCTGGATATGTATCATCAAACTCATAAGACGAGTGAGCAAGGGAATCTGTTCTATAAAATATTTCTGAGGTGAACTGCTGATTTAATATCTGATCAACCTCTTCTTCTGTCAAGGAAGATGATTGTTTTGTGTTCCTTTTTGCAGAAGAGCAGCAGCTCTCTTTTTCTTGTACTGGCTGATTTGGAGGCAGGGTGTCTTCTTGAACCTCTTCCAAAATATCCTCAGTTGTGCTTGCAGGGGAATATTTGGGATCTTCTGATGTTTCTTGATCTCTCTCTGCTTCAGGCCAGTCCTCATGAACCTGATGATACTCGGTTAGACTGCAAGGCCCATGAGTGGTTTATTCCTCCACATCAGATTTTACATCTTCTATGTGATCTCTTGTTTCCTCCAAGCAACATTCCCTATTTACCTTTGCTATTAGGTTGTGATATTCACTGACCAGCATAATACAAGACATAGGTACGAACTCAGGAAATTCCTGATCGCTTTCCTCTTCATCCTCCATGGGTTTCAAAACATCATTTGTGTCTTGCTTGTTATCTAGGTCTTGAGTTTGTCCTTGCTCTGGAAGAGACATGGGCTGTTATAAATAATCAGCATTTGTATTCATATTAGCCATATACCTCTTCAGCATTTTATTAAACATTCTCTTTAATTCATAGATTTGATCATCCAAAGCATCTAGCTTTGTATCCCTATCCATTTTTGGATCCATGTTTCTGCAAAGATGATCACTGCATCTTCTCAAATAGTTCAGAGTCTTCTACCAGTGTAGTCATTTGGTCTCCAGCACGGCTGATGCTGTACTGTGACATGGTCTCCCAGTGGAGTCATTTTAATAATTTAGGAACCGTGGAGTCGCCAAGGTGAGCGATCTACAACTCTCCACTCTTCATGCTCACCTTCTTGAAGAGTGAATAGGTTTTTTCGAGGCCCGGGGATTTTGATTTTCTTAAATTCATCCCCAGAAACGGCGCCAGAAATATGTTTTAGCTCCTAGAGATAGCCTAGAGTTGTGATAGACCAGTGCCTAGGACATCTTAGCATAGCAAGGAGCATATAATATAATGTATGAAGTTTTTAGCTCCAGCTCACATGCTATCTCCTGTAAACAGGGAAATGAAATATAATGGGACCAAACCCTCAGAAACTAACACAGGAAAAGAGAGACTGCAGAGGAAAGATGCAGAACTCTAATACAAAAGCCACAAACAATTCAGAGACAGTTTACTGTAAAGTGGGCGGATTCAAAAATACCTCACAGACCTAAATTATCAGAAGGTGTATGTAGTGAAAGAAATAATGAGAAGATATTAGTCAACATTGAGCTGATACCCAGATATACAATACCACCATGCATGGGCTTACTAATCTAAGAATCCATACATGATAATATAATTTTAAAAGCACCCTCCCAAAGAAACTAATATAGCAGAATCACGGTTCAGATGAGTAATGAAACAGAATATCATGCATGAGCCATATTTAAAGTGCTTGAATGATCCAAGTATGGGCATCAACTAGGATGAATCCTTACCAGAAATCAGTGAGACACTCGCATTCCAAAACATGATACAAGAAAGGTGGGTTAGATGAAATGATATATTAAATAACATATAAAAGAGAGTTACAAACTGTGAAATACCAAAGACCAGAATCCTGTTTAACAGATAGAACTCCCCCTCACTAAGACCCTATGGGATCTGAGCCTTCATACAAGAGTTTTACAAATTGTATACAAAAATCCTTTCACTGCATAATTTTCTAATAGAAATCGGGAACCCTTATAATGCGTTTCTTCATGGTTTTTATAGGAGAAACCAAAACCTAGTGAAAAAGAGGTAGGTGGTGAACATTTAATTGTATCATTAAAACAAAATGGTGAAACATTTCCCGCCCATACTGCTTGACGGTGCTGAAGTGCTATAAGTACTCTACTACCTATTCTTTGAAATAAATGTGCTAGGTGAAAGCTTCTCCAGGAACATAACGTATGGATGAAATCCCATAAATAATTTGTCCTTTCCTGAAGGAAATTTTGGTTGTAAGAAGACTTGGAGGGTATTTTTTTTTGTACCTTGTACCCTTTGCCAGCTAAACCCTGAATTAATATTGAAAATATTCCATATTGGACACTGAATTCCTGGATCTTCTACTAATTCTCTTTGCCACAACATTAATATCTTCATCTACAATAATATGTGCTTTGAATAACTCCTGAGGGTTTGATATATTTTAACTCTGCTTGCTTTAATGAGAGTCGTCTTGTAACAACTTCCCAAATCCTTTTTCCATAAATTTTTCCTCTGAAAAAATTTCCTTTGCCGCGGCCTCTATCACAGCGATTGAGACTGTGAATCATAGTAGTTCTTCTCGGCTGTAACCCTGCAAAATCCACAAACATGTTAAGAAAACAAATGCAAGGGAAGGTGGATGCAGTGGAGATGACTGTGTAGCATAGCGACGTGATGAAATGGCAGAACATGCAGGGTGGCGACGCAAGCTACAATGGAATGATGGAGGAGGGACTGGCGACAGCTTCCAACGTAAAACCTTAAAATATGACTTACGAATGGAGAATATGAATGGTGGAGAAAAATGCGATAAACACGTAAGATCTATGATGCGTGGACGCATGATGGACTAGGTGGGGAGGTTGACATGGTGGCATGAGGTCAATGATGGGCATGTGACTCAATCAGGGCCGTCCTATCTCAATGGAGATCGACGACTAAAACAACGCCAAAGGATGCTAAACTGTGGGCCCGGGGCACTGTACATTAGGACTAACACTCGTGCAACTTCGGAAAGCGACCATCGTCGGATGGAGGCCCACAGATCTGAAGGTTCACATTCATATCACTGTGTAACTTTGACCGGACATTAATGCACGATGGAGGGCGGTATTGGAACCGTACGCTGGGATGCATGGCAGGCGTTGAATGGAATCGTTGGCCCGAGGAGAATTACCGCCTACAGCCGAAAGGCGGTGTGCTATAAACCATCTAGTTTTGAACAGTGTCTTGGGCGCAGGGACTACCAGGACCGGTGGGCTATGAACCGTTGGTTTATGATTTGATCGGATGGTGAATAGGTAGGCTACGAGCATGGCAGAGATGAGCAAACACCGTTCAATCTGCACAGATCGATGGCTCAGTATGCGCCCGATATATATTGGATAAGCGCCCGTTAGACTAACACCTGGTCTAGGGTCCGGGTTACATGGAGGAATAGATAGAGGGGCCAGGGCCAAAGGAGCTAGGCTTTAAGTATTTTGAATATGGATTTTCAGCCTGTTATAATGTGTTTTGGAGGCGGGAAATGGTAACGATAGGTGTAAGAATGGCTTTCCAAGGCTGAAAGGGGGGAATTTGAGAGCTCTGAACCAGATTGCCTGTGAAATTTTATGGGGAACCGATTATGATCAACAGGTACTTTAAAGGATAAAATCCAACATGAATTTTGCGTTTTGGAACCTGATTCATTGCAGAAGGCATTCAGGTTGGCAAGAAAAATTGAACGTAAAATTATGGCGACAAGGAAGCCTACCACTCACTTCTATAAAGAGGGAAGTGTTGCTACTCCTAGATTGCAACAACCTACAAGGTTGACACCACAAAAATTGGAAGAAAAAAGAGAAAAAGGAATTTTCTAAAGTTTTGATAGCAAATACACTAAAGGTCATATGTGTGCTGAGAAGAAATTATTTTACATAGATTGTGAAGAGTAAGAAGAAAATGAAAGAGAAGAGGGTGTACACCAGGAACCAACCCTAGAAGAGGAAGAAATGAGTCCGACCATATCATGTAATGCATTGGCAGGAATTACCACTCCTCAAACTCTCAAGATAGAAGGGAATATCAAGAAGAAAAAGGTAACAGTGTTGATTGATTCAAGTAATACCCATAATTTTATTCATTGTAAGGTAGCCAAGCAATTGAATTGTTTCCTATACCCAGCACCAGAATATCAAGTGATGGTTGTAAATGGAGGAACTATAAATTTCTCTGGAAAGTGCCATAATATCAAGCTATCCATGGGGGAATATGTATTGAATATTCCAATGCTTTCAATCCCAATGGGAGGTGTCGATGTCATACTAGGAGTACAATGGCTACAATCTTTGGGGATGGTAGCTTTTAATTTTCAAGAAATTTTCCTGAAATTTTTTTAGAAGGAAAGGAAATCAAATTAAGGGGTATCACAAGGAATCCAAGAAAAATAATAAGCTCTAATGTCATGAAAAAGCTTCTGAAGAAAGAACAAAGAGGCGTAATTGCACAATTATGCTCACTAGAAGTTCCAACATCAAAATCATCTATTTCTCCAAATCTCCAAAGAGTCTTGGACAATCATTCCAATGTGTTTGATACTCCCAAAGGACTTCCAACTATTCATGATCATGATCATGCTATTAATTTGATTCCAGGAAGTGTTCCTCCAAACATCCGACCTTACAGATATCCTTATGTCCAAAAGAGTGAAATTGAATGTATGATTGTAGAAATGTTAGAGGTTGGTATAATTCAACCTAGTCAAAGATCTTTCTCTACTCCTATAGTATTGGTACACAAGAAGGATGGACCATGGCACATGTGTCTCGATTATAGGGAGCTCAATAAGCTCAATTAAAGATAAATTTACCATTCCTGTGATTGATGAATTATTGGATGAATTACATGGAGCAATTTATTTTACCAAGTTGGACCATTGTTCAAGATATCATCAAATTAGAATGAAGACTGAAGATGTTCCAAAAATAGCATTTCGAACTCATGAGGGTCATTATGAATTTTTGGTCATGCCTTTTGGCCTTATGAATGCACCTTCTACATTTCAAGGGTTGATGAATTCCATTTTCAAACCCTTCCGTAGAAAATTTGTGCTATTATTTTTTGATGATATACTAATCTACAACAAAAAAATTATATGCAAAAACATCCAAATGTTCCTTTGGAGTACAGGAGGTGGAATATTTGGGTCATATTGTATCTCATGAGGGTGTTAAGGTAGACCCTAACAAAATTAAAGCCAATAAGGAATGGAAAGTCCCCACTACCATAAATTAGTTGCGAGGATTTCTTGGGTTAACAGGGTATTATCGCAAGTTTTTTAAGAATTATGGGAGAATAACAGCACCTCTAACAACATTATTGAAATAAGATTCATTTTCATGGACTCCTGAAGCAACTAAGGCCTTTGAACATATTAAAGAGGCAATGTGCCTAGCACCTGTCTTAGCTACGCCATACTTCACAAAAACCTTTATTGTGGAATGTGATGCCTTAGGAAATGGAATTGGTGTTTTTTTAATGCAAGAAGGAAGACCCATTGATTTTGAAAGTCATCCAATCAAAGGAAAGTATTTACAGAAACCTATTTATGAGAATGAAATGTTAGCAATACTACATGTACTAAATAAATGGAGAACTTACCTAATGGGAAGACATTTGAAGGTAAAAAATGATCATGATAGTCTTAAAAACTTTTTGGAACAAAGACTATCTTCAGAAGAGCAGCAAAAATGGGTCACAAAGATATTGGGTTATGACTTTTTGTAATATTCCTTTTTGGGGATTCTCAAGATTCTATGTTAGAGATGGAATATAGAGGCATTTACTGAATATGTCACCTCTGAGAAGAGAGTGAGAACTAGAGGCTTCCTGGCCAACTATAGACTCTGCCTATAGAACTTGGAATAATCCCTTTGAGGAATCTCAACAAGTTCTTCAATGAAAACGTTGTATAAGAAAATATGAGCAAGAATAACATAGATCAGGGTTTGGATCCCCTCATTTAGGTTGTATGTGACTTATATACATAATTTTAGCTGAAAAAAATGAGTTTAAGCACATTAAACAGATCTCCCAAAATGAAGACTAGTTAGAAATCAACCAAGGAGAGAGACTACTGAAACACAAAACCCCAGCAACTAGAATTGCGCAGTTTTGACTGAAGCTCAAAGGAAGATAGCCAAATATCTGATACTTTAGAGATATAATAGTAAATCAGACTTACATTTGAGCTTATAGCTTCTACAGCATATTACAAAAGAAACTAGGGAAAAATCCCTTCAGAAATTAGAGCTGCGCTAGGAATAAACTACAGAAATACATTGACAATGTTATTTTTCAGATGGTTTAGTTGTTGTAAATTAAATTTAAGATCTTTTTCATATACATGGATGCAACATTAGATATAATAAATATCTCAAAACTACAATACTTGAATAACAAGATCCAATTGGAATTACATCAAAATATTTCATAATAAGCTGTAGATCTAAATTACAATTTACAGTGTTGCAAAAAACCCAGAAATTTCTGAAGATAACTTTTATTACTGAAATAGATCAGATCTATAGAGACATGGATCAGCAAACCAATCCATGGATCACCAAGAAAATACAAGCCTAATGCCAAGAGATCTTCCTCCAAATTGATAGTAAACTGAAATAAGCAAGCCCTCTCACAAAATAACGCTGTATTGAGCAGAAACTACACAAAGGGTGAAGGAGACTGAATAACTGGAATGAAATTACAAATATGATACAAAATATGGATAAAATATCTCTTTTTAGTCTGAATAACACACTCCAACAGAGAAAGCCTCTCAAAACAAGCTAGATATAAGTAGATCTAGAACACCACTTGCTACAAAAGATAGCAGTTGCAAAACCATCAATGGGCCAGTGCTGCTCATGAAAGATAAAGCTTGGTCTCAAAATAGATAGTGGCCAACATCAGTAAATAAATCCTCCAATTATCCTCAAGGGAAGAGATGAAACCCCTAAACACGAATTCCAATCACAATCCTCCACTAAGCAGCAGAGAATGGTATTTGTCTAAGCAGACAAATACTTCAGAAATATAATTCATCAACAACCTCTTCATGTTGCTCTCCTCCTTATTTTATAACATGAGAAGGACCTTGAAAACCCTAAACCACTTTGATGAGTTACCCCTCTTCACATTAGAGGCTCCCTTATAGAACTGCACAGTCCCTCTTGGAGATGCATTGAACCTAGACAGCGCAGTTGATTTGGTCAAGGTGGACCCAGTCTTTGGCTCAAGCCTCTTTCACACCTGCAAGTGATTATTTACATAGCCAAGATTTGTCTTTTTTCACATGGGAATTTATTTATTAGGAGTTTTACATGTACTCCTTTATTCATTTATTCATAAAACATAAAATAAATCAAAATTGAATGTCTCCTCTTAGCTAAGGCTAAGTAGGAACATTACACTTTGAAATAATCTACAAAAAAGGGAAGCTAAATGTTGTTGCAGATGCACTCTCAAGAAATAATGAATAAATGGAAGCATTTCTTTGTTCCATTTCTATTATATAACCATATTGGATAACCGAAGCAAGAGATGAATGGAAGAATGACAAAGAAGTGTGGACACTCATTCAAAAGTTGCAGCAAAATCCTAGTACATCTGATACATTTAGTTGGAAAAATGATTCCTTATGGTACAAATATCACTTATATATTTTTAAGAATTCCCAATTAAAACAAAAGATTCTTTTGGAATTGCACACTTCTCCTTTAGGAGGACATTTAGGATTTTTAAAAACTTACCATAGGGTAAAGAAAGAATTTTTTTGGGATGGCCTTAAATATGATATTCAAAAATTTGTGGTGGAAATTTTGGTTTTCCAACAGAATAAAGTTGAGACGATTAAGTCCCTGGGACTTCTACAACCTTTATCCATTCCAAGTCAATGTTGGGAGGAGATTTCAATGGATTTTATCACAGGTTTACCTAAGTCCGAAGGAAAGAGTGTCATCATGGTGGTAGTTGATAGACTTACCAAGTATGCACACTTTTGTGCATTATCTCATCCATTTAAAGCAAGTATAGTTTCTACTACATTTATGGACACAATTCAAAAGCTACATGGATACCCAAGGGTTATTGTGAGCAACAGAGTTCCCATTTTTACAGGAAATTTTTGGATGGAGTTATTTTCTTGTTTGGGTACTCAATTAGCTCATAGCTCATCTTATCATCCTCAATCCGATGGTCAAACTGAGATAGTAAGTAAATGTTTGGAAGTATATCTTTTTTGTTTTGTATCCGATAAACAAACACAATGGATCAGGTGGTTACCTCTTGCTGAATGGTGGTATAACACTTCCTTCCATACTGCAGCAAAAATGACCCCATTTATGGCACTTTATGGATTTCATCCACCATCCATCACATCATCTTTAAGAGAAAATTTGAAGGTTCAAGCAGTGGAATATCACATCGAGCATCAAAAAGAAGTTCTCCAAGTCTTAAAGGACAACCTAAATTTGGCACAAAATCAAATGAAACAACAGGCATATCAACATCACAGCGAGAGAAGTTTTGATGTAGGAGACTGGGTATTTTTACAGCTACAACCATACAAACAAATGTCCCTCAAGCAAGCTAAGAAGGATATAAATTATCGCCAAAGTACTATGGTCCTTACAAGGTGTTGTAAAATATTGGTACTGTGGCATACAAATTGGAGCTTCCTGCTTCTTCATGAGTGCATCCAATTTTCCATGTTTCATGCTTAAAGAAGGTTATCGGTGAAAATATTCATGTTCAAACAATATTTCCAGAACTTGATGAGGAAGGAAAAATCATATTGGAACCTCAAGTGGTCACGGAAACCAGAACTTGACAGCTATGGAACCGATCAATTTCAGAGTATCTCATCAAGTGGAAGAACTTACCCACTGAGGATTCTACATGGGAGGATGAGAATTTTATACAAAATCACCCAGAGCTACTCAAGCATTGAGGACAACACTTTTTTGAAGGAGAGGCGCATGTTAGGTCCCTATATTACTAGTATAGTCCCTTATTATTGTTAGTGTAACCCCCTTATTGTTACTATTGTACCCTTGTAACCCCCATATTTTTATTACTGTGCACTTAAATTATTAATGTTAGGTCGGCTAGGATTACATTGTGGCCCCATGGACTCCTATATATAGAAAGGAGGTTTTTTAATTTGTATCATCCAAGAATTGTTCATTTATGTAATCTATTGGAGGATTCCCCCTCGAAGTGGCTTATTTCTAAGGAATTGATATCTATTTTCTTCTATTTTTGGAGCTGGTTTCACAACAAAGTAGCTCTTGGTAGGTGAAATATCAAGCTTTTCATCCATTCTATGAGTCTACTAATCCGGTTTTTAACCTATGTTTTCATACACATGTATTTCAAGAACCATTCCAACATTGTTGGTGCTAGACTTATTCTCCTCGTGCCATCATGAAAACTTATTATTAATGATATTATTACACAAATCACTTATTCAATTTAATTAATAACAAGAATTTAAAGTTTAATAATTAATATTTCTAAATTCCTCTTAATAAGATAAAATGGATTAAAACACTAGGTACAAAAATGTATTTATTTGATAAAAACCCATAATCATTTGGACAAAGATGCAACTCAACACCCTCCTAACAACCTTATATATTCTTTATTACATATTTTTCCACCTGGACTCCCATGAATTTGAATTTGGATGATGATCTTTAACTTGATGTAGCCATGCTATTGATGATAATGTTCTCCTAAAATTTAGGAAACATGCCTTCTTGATTTTTAGGCCCTTTGATTCCCTTATCTATTTTGAGCACTTTGACCATTAATAAATCATGTATACATGTCTCTTGTTGCCAAATATTTACACCACATGTCTTCAATTATCAAACTGTGCAGAATCTAAACTTCGAACAATGCCAAAAAGGTAAGAATAAACCTGCGCTACAAAAGCAGCACAGTTTCGTAGCGCTTTTCATAGCGCAGTGTTTAGCTCCTTTTCAATTCTGCTTTTAATTTTTTTTCTTTAGGGAAGCCTTCATTTACCATTAACACAATTTCACCAACATTTTCAAAACAAAATTCACCAAAATTCCCTCAAAAGTTTATATGAAAATATGATAAAATACTACTTCAACAGTTTCATAGCACATTTCATCAGATTTGCACTATCTACGCTACGAAACTGATGTGTAAGAATTTTTGTCAAAACTGTCTTCAAAATTCATACTTTGGAGATACTTAAACATTAAGGGTATTGGTATTATTTCAAAAAAACTTCAATATGACCCTGAAAACATAATTTTCATCAAAATTTACCTTAATTTTGATCAGAGATTGTCTTGTGGATTTATCATTGTTTTTCACTGCCCCTTTAACCTTTCTTAAGAAATAGACCTTGTTAATTGTATCTCCAGATATTCCACCTATCTTCTCAACCTTCTGTTGATAACTCTCAAATGAGTATTGATCACTCTTACAAACTTTGCCTCCTTAATGGCTGGGACTGTCCATGTGAAGAATTGTTCTTCACTGCTTGGTATTTCTGGTTTGGAGAATATTTGACCTTCCCAAATAGCTTTCATTGTCTTAAATTCTATTTTCTCAATGACATGTTTTCTGGCACTTTTCTTCAACTGATAAATCTCATGGTTTTTTTTATCTTAACTTCTCCTCTAGGATTTTATATTTGGTCATTTCTTATTTTATTGTGATTACTCAGTCTTATGCATGCTCTGCCATAGGTGAGGAAAGATCAACTATCTCTTCAAGAATAGTAACTGCTTTATTGGTTTCTTCAACTTCTGCATTAAGTTCCTTGAGCCTTTTAGAATGTCTGGTTACAGGCTTCCTAGCTTGGAAAACAAATGCTGCATCTTCACCTTTAAAATCCAACTTCTTTGCTAATTTCACCTTTTTCTGTTTGCTTTCATTTATTCCTAGGAAATAAACTTGCACTATAGGTGATTATTCTATGTCTATTTCATGCATTATGTCATCCAAGTTTCCTTTCAATCCTAGACATCCATTTGATCCTGAGGATACTGTCTTTCCTTTTGATGTTGCAACTTGACTCCTTGTAATTCTTTGAACTAATTGCTTACCAACTGTTTGTTTTTTTTTATCTTCCTTAGTACTTTGTAATCCTTGTTTTGTGGGTGAAGGAGTTTCTTTAACAATCACTGGTGTTCTTTCTACCTTATCTTTCACTTGTTTCCTTGGCTTCATTTTCACAAACCTTCTTGTCTTTATATCTGCTGGTTGACTGAATTCTGTTGATGGTGATGGATTTTCCTTTGCCTTAGGGTTTTTAACTAGGGTTAGAGCTTCCATTTCAAATCCACTTATAAAAATAAAGGAAGAACAGTCTCTATTAATCTTCTGGAGCTCATTCAAAACCAAAATTTTAGTTAAACCATGGTGAAATAGAGATGTTTCACAACCCTCATATTTTTCTTGAAATTTATCAGCCATTTTGGTAATACTTCTATATAGGAAAAATGGTAAATCCAATGATATGATACCTGTGAAATGTAATAGGATTTTGAAATGATAGGTGTAGACTTTATGGTACCTACCTTTACGTGTGAAATATCTTTGGATGTTGAACAGTAGTTTAGCATAGTTATCCTTAATATAGTTTCTAGGAAATGCATTGTTCAGGTCCATCTCTGCATATTCTGGCTTCATAAACATCTTGCATGCCTCCATATCGAATCTAAAACCCTTAAACCAAGTTTCCTATCCTATAGGTATTTCAGTCACTAGAGCTATGATTTTAGGTGTCACTGACATGTTTAACATTCCAACCTTTGTATTGGTCCCACTGAAATGTAATGAAAACTCTTTGGATACTTGAGTACATCCACCTTGCAACTTTTCACAGATTTTTAAACAACCTTCTTTATTGAAAACATCCATGAATATTTGATCTTCAACTAAAACTTTCATTCTTTCAGGTTCAGATCTCAAACAGTGTCCTCCTCTGTGGTTCTTTTTCTCCTCTACCATGTTTGTTTCAGAAAATGTTTTTTGGCTTCCCTCAGAATTTATAAAACAACCTCTCTTGATTTAATTTGGCAGCCTCGCTTGAGAAAAAATAACAACCTCGCTTGATTTGAATTGGCAGCCTTGCTTGATTGTGTATGAAAATAGCCTTAGTATAGAAAAACCACATGCTTAACTATAATACTTCACAGTTTGAAACAGAGATGTTTCAAAATTCAGTATGAGAAAATGTAGATTGGAATGAATAGAAAAGAAAATAGTTTTCGAAATTTGAAATCCCATTTTGCAATAAGAAACTCATGCTATGATAATAATGGATATGAATGGTTAAGTACTTTGAATATGACCTCTAACTGACTCACCATGATGTTACCCCATCATTACTTAACGGATTTATAACAATTTCTAGGTTTTGACATGAACTTTTAAGAATCCGCACTTTCATAATGCACATAGTGTATTTTTCGCATTTTGCGCTATGAAATTAGCAGCGCTTTTGTAGTGCAAAACCCAAATTTTGAACTGACCATGCTACGAAACTATGGTTTTGTGGCTAAATGCAGGAATTTCATTTGAAACCTAATGACATGATTTCTAAATGAATGATAAGACTTTTTAATCATGGAATGACACTTAAAAGACTTTATTTGACATTGAAAATTGACCTTTGAGAATTCTAAATCTAAGACATACTCTTTATCAAGACTAAGCGACTCAAGACCTATTTGTAACTATGACCAAAATAGTGTAAACTTACATAGTTTAAAAAAAAAATTAGGATGATAACATAACCCTAACCTTAACCTAACCTTAACCTTGACCTTAACCTAACCTTAACCTTAACCTTAACCTTAACCTTATCTTACCCTTAACCTTGACCTTGACCTTAACCTTAACCTTACCTTTACCTTAACCTTAGCCTTAAACTTCTCATAACCATAACCTTAACCTTGAATATACCCTTAACCTAACAAATAAACAAATAAAAAAAGAGAGGTTAATGCTAGGCAAAAGGGTTTACCAAGAAACTGTGAACTGCATAATACCTCCCGGCAAACCAAGAAGTACAGGTAGGAAATCTCCCCGAATGTTGTATTCGGTGTATCATAATTTCAAGGCAGCCAACTCGGTTCACTATGGATGGATGGCACCTAAACGTCGTCCTCCCAAATATACCTGAAGGTACGTGGAGGCCTAAGTCCATATTAGCGTTGTCTGATGCGAAACTGCACAGTGAGAGCACCCCTTTATACTTATCGTATTGTAACACCGCCCGATATACCCGAAAGTACGTGGACAAGCTATGATATACTTACGTACGTGGAGTGAGGTATCACACTCAGAATGTATGATAGACAACTTAAGGAAAAATGCTATGTTTTATGACGCCAAAACACGTTTCTAGCCTAGACCTTCTAAATGTTATCATTATGGTTTCAATGCTTTGTTAGGTAAATTGAGGTTAATTTTATGTTGATATTGCTTACAATTTGCCTTTTAAAGGTTCACTGCGATGATGTGTATGAAATTCCTAAAATGCAAACTAATAATGATAAACAATCTTTCACTTTCAATTTCTTCAATGAAAAACCTAGCTACTAAGGGAAGAGAGAAAATAATTTGTGAGAAAACAAAACAATGAACAAAAAAAATCAATGAGCACAAACTAAATGCAGATTTTGTAATGTTCCTTTTGCGAAACACACATTATTCTACATGCAAATGTAAGTTTTTTCTTTTAAGTTTCTTTAATGTTATGAATGCAAAAAATAAACTAGGTGCACTAAATCAATAATTCAAATTCTTTTTACTTTCGAGAAATGAAGAATACAAACTAAGGTTTCTCTTTTGAAGGAAAAAACGAGGACTTCAAAAACAATTTCTGCTATCAAGGATATGAATATTTTATGACAATATCCTATTTCGAAAGAAAATTATTCTTAATGCGACCATAAAAATTACTTAGAAATCAACTATTCAATGATAAAGAAATACTTTTTAAACAAACATTGAACAAATTTTCAGTCAAAGGAGGAAGAAATATATAGATTCATTGGTCAATATGAGAAGAAAACTTTTCAAAACATGGCAGAAAACAAACTGAAGGAAATTGGAAAGGAAAATTCAATGGAATTTGGGTGTTTTCAGGAGTCAACACAGTCTCCAAACGGAGACAGTGCTCTGCAACGCAGGCTAGGAAGGGAGACAGTTCTCTGCAAAGCACTCTATCCTGTCTAAGGGTGCGTTGGGCCCAATATACAAAGAAAAATACTACTATTTAACTCACTTCCTTTGCTAATTTGGCTTTGAAAATTTTTAATCTTCATGAGTAACAACTATTGGGTGGATAAACAAAGAAAATCAGAGGCTTAAACACCTAGAACTAAGAGAAAATATCCCCAGTGGAGTCACCAATTTGTTGGGCTATAATTGTGAATTATGGATAAATCACGCTTCCCTATATAGATGCTAGTATAGAACACCAAGTGAAAGAATATAGGACTATTTTTCCTAACTTAAAATAGATATACAGAAAGGATTGAAGGCTTACTTGATCAGTCACTTCCAAATGGCTCCTTTTGTCGCTTCTACCGGAGCTTCAAATTCAAGTGGTTTGTGCGAAATGCTTCCTACAAGAAAGAACACTGAAATAGCAGAAGATGCAATAATATAGATATCTATTCAAACTAGCTAGCTAAATCAGTAAAGCATAAACCATATACATCAACCAATATCTTGCAATATGGAAAATTAAATTCAAAACAGATGCATATAGGGAAAAATAAGCAGTACTCTTTATTGATGATAGAAGGAGAGGTTACAACCAAATGACTAATTTGAAGTGACCCTTCCATCAATGTCCCCAAGCCTCATCACAATATAAATCTCTCCAGTGGCAGCTATACAAATCTAACTCTTAATTGAGAATTCTCCAGCATTTCTCTACTGAAATTATTCCTTTTCAAGAACTTAGATTTGTGCTCAGTTTATAGTTGAACTATAGGTTGTTTTGCAATCAATGACATGTTTCCAGTCATGTAGATTCAAAATGGACATTTGGATCCGAAGCTTGACACATGTGAACTCTTCTAGAAGGCACTGGGCAAGTGGAGATTTCGTAACAATGAGAATTTCACTCCCAATGTGACCAACGCACATGTGAATGTCGGGAAGTGCTTTGCAGAGAAGCCTTTCATGGGGCTACCTGCATATGCAATGCACTTAGGCCCCTTAGAGCCTGCTTTGGTGAGCTCTCATATGCTATACAATAATCTTAAAACCTTGGAAACCTATGCTTGATGAAAGTCTTGCTTGATTTGTTCTTGTTTCTTGTCTTAGGGCATGTAGCAACTCAAATGATAGGGAATAATAGACCCTTAATCATTGGTGTTTGTGCTCAACCTAGTGTTCCTAAATTGAGTTCATTAATTGTCAACCAGGGTTGGTAAACTGTTGAAGTGTGGTGCACTATATGTGCCTAGGTATTTATTTCTCACTACGTTGTGTTTAGTGTTTTATGATGTTTTTGGTTTTATGGTTTTATGTTCAAAAGAAAAAGAGCTAAATGTTGGAAAAGAGAAATGGATGGTTATACTAAAACAGAGTAAAGCCTAAACTATGGATGGAAAATAACAAATGCAAAGCTTGATAATGACTTCATTGGAAGGAAATAAATCACAACATGAGCTTGAACTTATCCAATTCATTCATTAAAGATGTGTTGGAAGAGATTGGGAAATGGACAAGTTAAGTATAAATGAAGTTCTCCTAAATAAACAATCAACTCACAAAAATGATTATTTGTAACACAGTAAGGTTCCTATTCTAGATTAACCTATGATGCTGAAGTTACCCTATTCTACAACTTGACTTATCACTACTAGGCCTTATTTAGAAGTTTAGATATTTTCTATATTAATGTTGGGAAAAAGGCTATAAGTGAGTTTGTAAAAGATTTGCAGAATAATAAAAGCCTTAAACTAATATGACTGACCCCTGTTCATGTGATGATGTATCAATATAGATTTAGAACAAAATTAAGTTGTAAATAACGAAGGCCGAGAGATTAATTTTGACAACTAGCACTACTTAAAATACAATGGATCACACTAAGCTAGAACGTGATCTATCAATCTTAAAAAAAAATAGTGACTACAACTAAACTAAAATGCCATTAATCTTTTCTTGAAACAAAATGAACTGAAACTGAACTAGAGTGCCACTAATCTACTTGAAGTACAGTGAAAAAATTTAAACTAGAATGCCATTATCAAACTTGAAATGTAGTGACAGAGCTGAACTAAATGCAATCAACCTCTGGAGTGCTATAACTAAATTAACATGCAACTAGTCTATGGAATTCTACAACCCATCTCGTTCAATAGGAATGATATTTTGGAAGAGTTTGTAAAACAAGTCTGGTTGTATTATTCAATGCAATTGAACATAAACATAATATTGAAAGCAAATACAACTAGAATCTAAGACACCACAGCTATTTCTTATTCATTGTTAATGATGTTTTGGAAGAGTTTGTAAGAGTAAGACCGGCTGTGACACTTAGTGTAAACAAGCATAAATCATAAAATTTGAAAGGAAATGCAACTAAAACCTACAATACCACAGCTATGCCTTATTCATCGTGATGATATTTTGGAAGAGTTTATAAGAGTAAGTCTAGATGTGATAATTAATGTAAACAAGTATGAACATAAACTTTAGAAACTTGCCTAAGCTAGAAATGAAAACGAGACTAAAATACTTATCTAAACTGTATAAACAAGGCTGCTCAGGTAGAAAGGGCCCTCTACCACCGGAGTAGCATGAAATCTACTTCAATATTTACTCAACGCTTTCAAGGAAGTGATGCTTCTTTCATTAAAGAGAAATTACTTCAAAAACAGAGTGTTTTCGGACTTCTAAAATCTAGCAATCAACCACAAAATCTAACCTTTTCTCTCGGTTTCCCGAGCTATATTTATAACAAAATTACATAACTATCTTGGAGATAACATAGGGATAATTGTCTTTCCAAATAAAAACCAAACTAGGACTCTTCTGGTGGTCACGTAATATAATTAAGGACATCTGGACTGTCCTTGTCCTATTAGGAGTCTCTCTCCTAGTTTGAGTTCCCACGTGCATAACCACCTACAGAATTCCGTTCAAACTTCGTGGAGAGAAAAAAATGATGAGGGAATGATGTGGAATATGACCATATGTGTTTTTCTCTGAGATGACACCTGGAACCTGCGTAGACATGAAGACAGCTGCAGAATCGACAACTAGCTACAGAATGTCTGCATTCTGTAGCTAGATCTAGTTCAAAAAGTACTACAATGACAAAATCATAAAAACATAGCAAGTTAGTCATGATATATATTCTTAAAGCAATTTTAACTAATTCTACTGATAATTTGAGCCTGTGATTAATAATGGAGAAATGAAATGGAGTGGAATGTGGTGGAAGAAATAACATCTTTGGAGCTCAACATACCCCCACTGCTAGATTCTTGCATGTCCTCATGCAACTATTCCATGAACTATGAGACCTCTGCAAGAACATCCAACCCTCTTCTTCTGCTTTTCCTGGCAGTCAAAGGCCTTCTGGGCTTCCTTATGACTAACTTGAATCTCAAATTTGTAAGTGCACTGGTTAACTTTTTATTTTTCTTCTTCAATTTTTCACTGGCCTTGTACAACTTTTGCATTTGTAGAGATAGCGTTCAATTCATATCAGTTTTCAGTTTAACCTGCTCTCTTAAAATTTCATTCTCATTTTTTATATGCCTGTTGAGGATTTATAAATCATATTTATCTCTACTTAGGATATCAACTGCATATTTTGGTGGACTAGGAGTTCTGTCTCTACTTTCTGAAGCTCTTTTCTCTAATATCTCAACATAGTTGTAAATTTCTTGCTGTGCAGGGTCTATTTCAGGAGCTCCTTCATCAATATCCTCCTCAGTAGGTGTTTCTTCGTCCTCTATGTTTATGACTCTAGCTTGTTTAAACTTTGTTTTCTTTAGTATCCCTCTAAGTCTGTGGCTCCTTCTCGGTTGAGATGGTCCTTCTCCTTTCTCCCTGGCAAAATTTGTTATTATCCTCTTTTCTTAAGCTGCTTCCTAATCTGAACAAATTTCTCAGAAATCCTTTCTTCTTCACTGCCTTCTTGTATTTCTTTACCAGTTTCAGTTTTGGAGGTTTTCCACTTCTGCTTCTTTTTGTAGGTTTTTCTTCAGGTGGAAGTTCCTTGGGTTCTTCAAAGTGATTTCTCACTAAGAAATCTTCCCAATTATCTCCCATTTTTCTCAAATGATGTTCAATAAAAATTTTGACTAAACCATGGTGGTACAAGGTTGTTTCCAGAAATTGAATTCTCTTTTGAACACTTGAGGCCATTTTCTTTAAACTATGAAGCAAGAAAAAGGGAAAATTGAGTTCTTCTTCTAGGAAATGCATTATCAACCGAATATGATAAACATAGAAAGTACCATATCTTCCTTCACAAGTGATGAATTTTTGCAAGATAAGCAACATGTTCCTCCATTTTTTCTTTAGTTCAGAGCTAGGGATACCCTTTTTAAAAATGGTAACATCCATACCTGGTGACTTGAGTATCTGCTTCCATGCTTCGTTATGAAATTCTCTATTCTTGAACCACCTTTCTCCTTGTCCGGGAAATTCCGTTGCTTCTGCAATGAAGGCTTCAGTAATGGTGAATTTGATATCTCCTATCTTGACCTCAGCTCCATTGAAGGATCTTGCAAACGTTTTGGTCACCTCTTTGTGAAACCCACTGAATTTTTCAAAGAATTGCAACCACCCTGCTTGCTGCAACATTTCTCTGATTTGGGGATAACCTTCCAAGTACTTAGTGCCAACCGGTTCATTCCTCACTATAAGACCCATAACTCCTCTTTCCAACCTTAAAATTTTTGCTCCTCTGTTCACGGTGACAATGGTTGTTACAGGGATGTTTTTTCCCCATAGACATTTCCTCTGTTTTACAGACTGAAATGGTTAAGAGTTGGCTACGGGAAAGAATGATATGGAGTGATTGCGGAATGAATATAATGAGGTGAGGATGATGTATATGAGTTGAAAGAGATCATAGAAGAAAAGACCGCAGAGATATTTTGTAACGAATTCAAAATCATCATTAAATGCTTTGGCCTAGTGACGTGACTAATCCAATCACTTCAGCACTTTAACTGTTTAGATTTTTAAATGATGATCGGTTATGGGATTTGAAATGGTGGAATAGAAGGATTTTTATCCAAAGTTTCTACGGGAGGTTTGTTAGGCATGATCAAAAAAATTAATTAAAACAAATTTTTGAATTATTCATAATTTAACTATACTAAAATCTTTCATGATATGTCATAATAATCAAAACTTTTACCTTTTCTTTTCCTTTAATTTTTTTTTTTTTTGTGATCTTCATATGCTTTTTTCTCTTCTGAAAATCATTAATTTTTGAGTCTTCATAACCTTCTTGATTTTTCTTGTTGTCATGGATATGCAGGATCATTTTATTGCAGATCAGGTGATTACTAGACAGTGCCTTCAGGATCTCTGGCTGTAGAATGTCTGTCTCACTGCTGAATGTCTGACTGGCTGCAGAATGTCTGATTGACTGCAGAATGTTCCTGTAGAGAACTTGAAACATGAAATGGAATGGTTTGGAGCATGAATGGAATGTTGTATGGAATGAGTGAAGATGGATAATAAAATATGATGTAATGGAATATGAATGAAGTGAATAATGGAGTGGAATGGATCTCAACTTATAAAATGGAGTAAAGTATGAGAAGTGGCCTACAATTCATGATATGTATTATTCAATTGCAGAAAGAAATCAAACTTTAAAAATCTGGAATGGAAATGAGGTGGACCATGGAGTGAAATGAATGAAGTGTGTATGAATGAATGAAATGGAGTATGGATGAATGAATGAAATGAAGTATGGATGAATGAAATGAAATGGACCATAAGTGAAATGGATCTGCACTTATGATTTTGTAACAACTGCTTGCAGAAAAACAAATTTGAAAAGCTAAAGTGTCAGAAAGATTCTGATTTTCACTCTAACTTTTCTGTATAAACATGCTAATCAGTGATTAGTTTTCATGTTTATACTTTTTTTTTTTTTCAATAAAATGACTTCAGAAAATTCAATTAAGTTGATGAGGAAGAAATATTCTTCTTCATTAACTTCACATCACTGTTTTCCTGGAACTTCTTGACCAATTCTTCTCTTGAAAGTGGCTTATGATACAGCTTCAATCTATGACCATTCACAAGAAAAGTTACCTCTTCTTCATCTACTGTCCTGATTTTTATTGCTCCATTGTCAAAAAATTTCACAATTTCATATGGCTCAAGCCAATGTGTTTGGAATTTATCTTGAAAATCTTTGAACTTTGAATCAAACAAGAGAGCCCAGACACCTTCTTTGAACTTCTTTTCCTTGATGTACTTATCATGCCATCTAGTCCTTTGCTTCTGGACTATACTTGTTTTCTAAACTGCATCTTGTCTGATCTCTTCCAATTCATTAATCTTCTCCAATCTATGCTTTTGTGCCTCTGTTAGATCAAGTCCTAACTGAACTGCATTTTGAAAGTTTGAATCTGGAACTCTATGGGAAACAAAAATTTCTTTCCATAAACAAGTTCATAAGGAGTATGGCCTATTGTGCTTCTCCATGTAGTTCTATAGGCCCACAAGGCTTCAGGAAGCCTATCTGCCCAATCTCTTCTATGTAAATGAACAGTCTTTGTTAGGATCCCTTCAATGACCTTATTAGTAGATTCCACTTGGCCATTTTCTTGTGGATGATAGGGAGTAGATTTTCTGTGTCTGATTTTGTACCTCTCCATCAATTGTTCCACTAGCCTTGATGTGAATTGAGCTCCTTGATCTGTAACAATTTCCCTTGGGACACCAAAACGAGTAAAAATATCCTCAAAAAGAAAATTAACTACAGATGCTTCATTAGCAAAAAGTAATGGCTTGGCCTCTACCCATTTGGTAACATAATCAGTGAAAACTAATATATATCTCTTTTGTCTTGATGGAGGACTAATAGGTCCTACAAAATCCAAATCCCATTTTTCAAAAGGTTCAATATGTACCTGAGGCTGCAATGGCATCTCACCTGAAGGAGAAGGTTTCCCTACCCTTTGGCAACTGTCACACCTTTTGACATACTCTTTAGCATCTTTAAAAAGGGATGGCCAATAATATCTTAAATGAAGGACCTTATAAGCTGTCCTCTTATCAGCAAAGTGTCTACCACAAGGTTCATCATCACATGCTTTGAGAATCTCAGGCATCTCATCGTCCGAAAATATCTCCTAATGATAAAATCTGGACCTGTCTTGTACAACTCATTAGCAACCCATGAATATTTTGCACTGTCATAAATGATTTTTCTTTTATCTCTTGCATTCATTATTGAAGGAAATTTTCCTGAAACTAAATAATTAGCAATGTCAGCAAACTAAGGAGTTTGGGTAGAAATTGCAAAAATATATTCATCAGGAAATTGATCTTCAACTGGAGTGTCATCTTTGATGTTTTGGAGTCTAGATAGGAAATCAGCTACTATGTTTTATTTACCTGGCCTATCTAGAATAGTAATGTTGAATTCTTGTAAAAGCAATAACCATCTTATGACTTCCATTAGTAATTGATTTGTTCATTAAATATCTAATTGCAGAGTGATCTGTGTGAACAAAAGTTTCATAGCCTGTTATATAGTGTCTGAATTTGTTTATGGCATGAACAACAGCTAAAAACTCTTTCTCAGTTACAGTATAATTTAAATCTGAAGGAGTCAAATTTTTACTGGTATAGTAGATGGCATAAGGAATCAAGTCTTTTTGTCCCAATACTGCTCCTAGAGTTGTATCTGAGGCATCTGTTGAAATATGAAAAGGTAGCTTCCAGTTAGGTCCCCTTAAAATAGGTGCTTCAGAAATTTTTGTTTTCAGGGTCTCAAAGGCTAACTGGCAGTCAGAAATCCATTTGAATTCACAGTCTTTGGTAAGTAATTTGAAGAGTGGAGATGCTATCTTGGTGAATTTTTCTATAAATCTTCGATAATAGCCTGTAAATCATAGAAAACTTCTAACATCTTTTTGACAACTTGGAATAGATAAGTTAGATATGACTTCAACTTTTGACTCATCAACTCTAATCCCATCCCCTGAAATGTGATGTCCTAAAACAATTCCTTCAGTAAACATCATAGAACACTTCTCATGACTAAGTGAAAGATTTGCTTCTTTACATCTTTTTAAAACTTTTTCCAAGTTTTCTAAGGCTTCTTCAAATGTGTTTCCATAAACTGTGAAATCATCTATATATACCTCTACACAATCATGTATTAGATCCGAAAAGATCCCTAATACTGCCCTTTGAAATGTTGCAGGTGCATTGCATAATCCAAATGGTAATACTCGGTAAGCATAGGTACCCCAAGGACAGGTAAATGTGGTTTTGTCTTGATCCTCAAGTGCTACTTGAATTTTATTATAACCATTAAAACCATCTAGAAATGAGAAGTATGTTTTGCCAGCTAAGGTATCTAACACTTGATCTATGAAAGGTAAGGGAAATTGATCTTTGAGAATTGTTTTGTTTAATTCTCGGTAGTCAATACATATCCTCCCTTTACCATTTTTATTTGGCACAATTACCAAAGGAGAAACCCACTAACTATCTGAAATAGGATAGATAAAGTTGACATTCAACAATTTCTGAAATTCTTCTTTAACAATCTCCCTAAGATTTGGATCCATCCGTCTTTGAGGTTGTCTGATTGGTTTACAATTTTCCTCTATGTAGATGTGATGAGTGCAAGTCTTGGGGCTTATCCCTTTCATATCAGTGTACTCCCATGCATATGCATAATAATTTCTTTGTAATACCTTGACTAACTCTTCTTGTTGAGATTTTTCTAGGTTCTTGTTTATGTTCAAAGTTTTCCCTGGAAATATCTCAATTATAGAGTTGCCAAATTTATCCATAAAATAAAGAGACATCTGTCTTGATGACAAAAACTCAATGTTGGATTCTTCTTGAAATTGTTCATGTTTGTATTCTGAAGAGGATTCAATTTTTTCTAAAGTATTTACAATTTGACTATCTTCACTAATTTCTGAAATTGTGAAGAGAGGTTGTAAGTCTTCTTCATCCTCTATCCATTGAGTATAATCTAAATCTGTAATTGTCCTTGCTAGAGGATACAAAGTGAATTTCTTAGTTGAACTACCATTAGAGATGTACATATCACTAGATCTACAACTAATGAAAGCATCAGCTGTAGCTAGCCAAGGTCTTCCTAATATAATAGGATGCCCTCCTAGATATTCTTAGGAGTTAGGATCATGAAATCCACAGGGTACTCCCAAGAATATAGGGACACTGGAATGTCTTCTATTACCCCATCAGGTTTGATCACAAATCTATTTGCTAATTGTAATAAGGTGGGTGTACAAAGAAGATTAGGAAGTTTCAGTTTATCCATGATTTGTCTACTCATGATATTGATTGCTGCTCCTAAATCAATGAGTGTGTTTTGGATCTTGATTCCATTGATGTGAATTTTAACAACTGGATTTCCTGGGTCTAGATACTTTGGAATAGCAATCTTACCTATCATTATATCTGCTATTTTTCCTTCCAGTTGAATTTTCTTTGTCTCTCTTATTATTTTTCTTGTTTTTTTCATGCTCAACTCCTTTATTGTCTTTGCTAAAATTGGAATTTCCTTGATAGCTTGTAATAATGGAATCTTAATGCAAACATTTCTCAGCTCATCTAGGAAATCATAATTAGGCACCATAATTTGTTTTTCTACACCCTTATCAATTTGTAATCTTTCTGGAAAGGGAGGTGTAGAAGTGGATGTTAATGGATGTTCTAATACAAGAGTTGAAATGATTGGTTCTTTTTGTTTCGATTTTTCAATGTTTGGGTCCTAAAAAGATGTGTCTTCTTCAAGACTTTTATTTTCCCATAGAGAATCTTCCTCAGAGTTGTCTTTTTCTTGTATGATCATAGAAGGTTTCCTCTTTTCAAGTATTCTTCTAGACCTAAGTTGAACATCACTAAGGTCTAGAGGAGTGATTAAATAAATTGGAAACTATTGTCCTTATATCATGTATGTATTCTGAGGATTTTTATTGTTGGGGTTTGGTATGGGTTGAGTAGGCAACTGATTTTATTTCTGAGGAAATGGTAATGGAAGTGGTTGATTTTGATGTTGTGGGTTCTGAGGATTCTGTTGAGGATTTTGTTGAGTACTTTGAGGAGAAAAATGTGGGTATGGTGGATAGGATGGTGGATACTGATAGTACTGAGAGTATCTTCCATAAGGATTTTGTGCTCCTTGTGCCCAAGCTTGAGATTGATTTTGAAATTGGGGCCAAGGTTGCTGCCAAGAATTCCAATTTGGTGGAGGTTGGTTATACATTTGATCATGGAATCCTTGTGTTTGAAGTCCTTACCAAGGCCTTCTAGAGACAAAATTGAGAGATTTTGTGGAATTTGTAGGAGTTTCATCTTGAAAGACAACTTTAAGACCAGGAAGTGAAGGAAATTTCTTGGTTTCATGTTTTTCTGAACAAATTACACAAGTCTCTACAACTTTTTCATCCAAAGGACATTCTCTCAAGGCATGCTTCCTTCTACATTTGGGACAAAAGATTTTTAAGGCATCAGATTCAGCTTTTTGCTTGTTTTGTAAATTAAGGGTGTCTATTTGTTCACTAAGACTCCCTAAGATGTCAGATTTGAATTCATCAAGCATATGCCCTATCTCTTCCCTACTCACTGTCCCAGAAGCAGACTTACTTACCCTTGCAAAAGCAGGGTCTCTTGGACCTTTTACAGTTTTGGATTTCCCTCTTGAAAGGTTGATACATAACTCAGATATTTCAGTAATGTGAGCTGAGATATATCCCCTTTTCCCATCATGTTAAGGATATCCAACCATTCATCCCAAATTTTCTTCAACAAGAGAGCTTTTAAGGTGTCTTGGTCCATGTTATCCATTTTTTCTCTTTTGATGTTGTAATGAAATCTCTCCAACAAATCTTCCAGGTTTTCATCTTCTTTTTGTAACATCTTAAACACTTCCTCCTTATGATTGATTGGCATACAATAATCCAAATACCTCTCTAGAAATGCTTGTTTCATATCTTCCCATGTTCTAATAGAACTGTTGATCAAACTCATAAACCACTTCAATGCTACTCCTTTCAATGTTGAAGGAAATAGTTTAAGTTTTTGAGCATCTTGTAAGTAGTCATAAGTTCTACATAGGACTTCAAATTCAAATAGGAAGGTTTCAGGATCTTCAGTTTTAATTCCATAGAAGTTTGGAAGGACAGAGGGTGAAATTTTTTTCATAGTTGTATTGGTTTCTTCATCTACTATAGGAAACCCAAAAGAGTTTCCCATTTCTCTTCTACCTCTTCCTCTACTTCCTTCTCCTTCTGCACCTCTACCTCCTTCTCCTCCTCCTCTACCTCTACCCCCTCCAAATAATGTGTGTTCTCCATTAAAGACTCCTCCTCCCCCTTCTTCTGCCATAGTTGATTCTTCTGTGGAAGTGGAAAATTTTGTATCTCTAGCAAGGGTCCTTGAATCTTCTCCTAAGACAGGTTCAGTGGATGAAGTGGAAGGTCTTTCTAATGGAATATCTGATCTTAAGTCTTCTGGAAGTCTAGGATCAGTAAAGGATGGAATGTGGGTCTGAGTTGGAGGTATACTGGCTCTTGGTCTAGGTGAAACAAGTGGTGTTCTAGGAATCAAACTTCTGCTTTTTCTTCTTATGAATCTACCCCTTGAGTCTCTCTCTCTACGCATATCATTGTTTTTGGAAGTTAAGAAACAAGGCTACCTAGTTACACTTCCCGGCAATGGCGCCAAAATGTTTGTGCTCAACCTAGTGTTCCTAAATTGAGTTCATTAATTGTCATCCAGGGTTGGTAAACTGCTGAAGTGTGGTGCACTATATGTGCCTAGGTATTTGTTTCTCACTACGTTTTGTTTATTGTTTTATGATTTTTTCGGTTTTATGGTTTTATGTTCAAAAGAAAAAGAGCTAAATGTTGGAAAAGAGAAGTGGATGGTTATACTAAAACAGAGTAAAGCCTCAACTATGGATGGAAAATAACAAATGCAAAGCTTGATAATGACGTCATTGCAAGGAAATAAATCACAACATGAGCTTGAACTTATCCAATTAATTCATTAAAGATGTGTTGGAAGAGCTTGGGAAATGGACAAGTTAAGTGTAAATGAAGTTCTCCTAAATAAACAATCAAATCACAGAAATGATTATTTGTAACACAGTGAGTTTCCTATTCTAGATTAACCTATGATGCTGAAGTTACCCTATTCTGCAACTTGACTTATCACTACTAGGCCTTATTCAGAAGTTTAGATATTTTCTAGAATAATGTTGAGAAAAAGGCTATAAGTGAGTTTGTAAAAGTTTTGCAGAATAATCAAAGCCTTAAACTAATATGAATGACCCATGTTCATGTGATGATGTATCAATATAGATTCAAAACAAAAGTAAGTTGTAAATAATGAAGGCCGAGAGATTAATTTTGACAACTAGCACTACTTAAAATACAATGGATCACACTAAGCTAGAACGTGATCTATCAATCTTAAAAAAAAGGTGACTACAACTAAACTAAAATGCCATTAATCTTTTCTTTAAAAAAAATGAACTGAAACTGAACTAGAGTGCCACTAATCTACTTGAAGTACAGTGAACAAAGTTAAACTAGAATGCCATTATCAAACTTGAAATGTAGTGACAGAGCTGAACTAAATGCAATCAACCTCTGGAGTGCTATAACTAAATTAACATGCAACTAGTCTATGGAATTCTACAGCCCATCTCGTTCAATGGGAATGATATTTTGGAAGAGTTTGTAAAAAAATTCTGGCTGTATTATTCAATGCAATTGAACATAAACATAATATTGAAAGCAAATACAACTAGAATCTAAGACACCACAGTTGTTTATTATTCATTGTTAATGATGTTTTGGAAGAGTTTGTAAGAGTAAGACCGGTTGTGACACTTAGTGTAAACAAGCATAAATCATAAAATTCGAAAGGAAATGCAACTAAAACCTACAATACCACAGCTATGCCTTATTCATCGTGATGATATTTTGGAAGACTTTATAAGAGTAAGTCTAGCTATGATAATTAATGTAAACAAGTATGAACATAAACTTCAGAAACTTGCCTAAGCTAGAAATGAAAACGAGACTAAAATACTTATCTAAACCGTATAAACAAGGCTGCTCAGGTAGCAGGGGCCCTCTACCATCGGAGTAGCATGAAATCTACTTCAAGATTGACTCAACGCTTTCAAGGAAGTGATGCTTCTATCATTAAAGAGAAATTACTTCAAAAACAGAGTGTTTTTGGACTTCTGAAATCTAGCAATCAACCGCAAAATCTAACCTTTTCTCTCGGTTTCCCGAGCTATATTTATAACAAAATTACATAACTGTCTTGGAGATAACATAGGGATAATTGTCTTTCCAAATAAAAACCAAACTAGGACTCTGATGGTGGTCACGTAACATAATTAAGGACATCTGGACTGTCCTTAATTAGGAGTCTCTCTCCCAGTTTGAGTTCCCACGTGCATAACCACCTACAGAATTCTGTTCAAACTTCGTGGAGAGCAAAAAATGATGAGGGAATGATATGGAATATGACCATATGTGTTTCCGATGAGATGACACCTGGAACCTGTGTATACATTAAGACAGCTGCAGAATCGGCAACTAGCTACAGATTGTCTGCATCATGTAGCTAGATCTAGTTCAAAAAGTACTACAATGACAAAATCATAAAAACATAGCAATTTAGTTATGATATATATTCTTAAAGCAATTTTAACTAATTCTACTAATCATTTGAGCCTGTGATTAATAATGGACAAAGGAAATGGAGTGGAATGTGGTGGAATAAAGAACATCTTTGGAGCTCAACAAATGGTCCTATTGATAATGCCCAATTAACTAAGTCATTGGGAATGGTGCCCAAATTTACCTATAACACTAACCCTAACCTTAACCAAACCCTTCACCTTAACCTTAAACTTAACCTTACCGTTAACCTTAACTTGATTAAACCTGTAACCTTAACCTTACCATAATATTAACCTTAACCTAACCTTAACCTTGAATTTACCCTTAACCTTATCCTAATGTAACCTTAACCTTGACCTTAACCTTAACCTTAACTATAACCTAACCCTAACCATACCTTAACAATAACCTTAACTATAACCTAACCCTAACCTTAACCTTACCATTAACCTTATCTTAACCTTAACCTTCACTATAACCTAGCCTTAAGCTTAATGTTACACTAACCATAACATTAACCTGAATAAACCCATAACCTTAACCTTACCTTAACCTAATGTTAACATTAACCTTAACCTTAACCATAAACCTAACCTTGACCAAACCCTTAACCTTAACCTTAACCTGACTAAACCCATAATCTTAACCCTTAACCTTAACCTCACTAAACTCGTAACCTTAAACTTTACCTTAACCTAACATTAACCTTAACCTTAACCTAACTATAACGTTACCCTTATCCTAACTTAACCTTAACCTTGACCTTGACCTTAACCTTACCCTTACCCTTCACCTTCAACTTAACCTTAACCTGACTAAAACCGTAACCCTAAGCTTTAACCTTACCCTTAACCTTCACCTTAACCTTAACCTTGACTTTACCCTTAACATAACCTTAACCTTAACTATAACCTAACCCTAACCTTGACCTTAACTTTACCCTTAACCTTGAACTTAACCTTAACCTTAACCTTGACCTTGACCTTAACCTAACCTTAACTTTAACCATAACCTTAACTTTACCCTTAATCTAACAATAACCTTAACCTTAACCATAACCTTACACTTAACCTTGACTTTACCCTTAACCTAACCTTAACCTTAACCTTACCCTAACCTTACCCTAACCACAACCTTAACTTTAACCTTAACCTAACCTTAACCAAACCCTTAACCTTAACCTTAACCTTAACCTAACCTTAACCAAACCCTTAACATTACCTTAAAATTAACCTAAACTTTAACCTAACATTAACCTTGACTTTACCCTTAACCTAACCTTAACCTTAACTATAACCTAACCCTAACCTTGACCTTAACTTTACCCTTAACCTTGACCTTAACCTTAACCATAACCTTGACCTTGACCTTAGCCTAACCTTAACCTTATCTTACCCTTAACCTAACCTTAACCTTAACTATAACATAACTCTAACCTTGACTTTACCTTAACACAACCTTAACATTAAACTTCCCATAACCATAACATTAACCTTAACCTTAACCTGACTAAACCTGTAACCTTAACCTTAGCCTAACCTTAACCTTCACCTTAACTATAACCTAACCCTAACCTTGACCAATCCTTAACGTTAATCTTAACTTAACCTTAACCTTAACCTTAACCTTCCCATAACATTAACCTTAACCATAACATAACCTTAACCCCTTAACCTTAACCTTAACCTTCCCGTAACTTTAACCTTAACTATAACCTAACCCTAACCTTGACCAAACCCTTAACCTTAGTCTTAATCTTAACCTTAACCTTAACCTTTACCTAACCTGAACCTGAACCTAACCCTAACCTTACCCTAACATTAACCCTAACCATAACCTTAAATTTATCTAGAACCTAACCTTAACCTTAACCTTAACCTAACCCTAACCATAACCTTAACCTAACCTTAACCTTAACCTTACCATTAACCTTATCTTAACCTTACCTGAACCATAACCTTAACCTTGACCTTAACTATAACCTAACCCTAACCCTAACCAAAACCTTAACCTTAACCTTAACCTTAACTTTACCCTTAACCTAAGCTTAACCTTAACCTTACCCTTACCCTTAACCAAACCCTTCACCTTAACCTTAACCTTAACCTAACCAAACCTGTAACCTTAACCTTAACCTAACCTTAACTATAACCTAACTCTAATCTTAACCTTGACTTTACCCTTAACGTAACCTTAACATTGACTTTACCTAACCAAAGTTAAGGTTAAGGTTAAGGTTAAGATAAGTTTAAGGTTAAGTTTAAGGTTACGGGTTTAGTCAGGTTAAGGTTAAGTTTAAGGTTAAGGTTAAACTTAGGTTAAGGTTAAGGTTAAGGTTAAGGGTTTTGGAAGGTTAAGGTTAAGGGTAAGATAAATTTAAGGTTAAGGTTAGGTTAAGTTCAAGGTCAAGGTTAACGTTAAAGATAAGCTCAAGGTTAAGGGTAAATTTAAGGCCAAGGTTAGGGTTAGGTGATAGTTAAGGTGAAGGTTAGGTTGAGGGTAAAGCCAAGGTTAAGGTTAAGGTGAAGGTTAAGGGTAAGGTTAAGGTTAAGGTTAAAGTTAAGGTTAGGGTAAGGTGAAAGTAAAGGCTAGGTTGTAGTGAAGGTTAAGGTTAAAATAAGGTTAAGGGTAAGGTTAAGGTTAGGGTTATGTTATAGTTAAGGTTATGTTTAGGGTAAGGTTAGGGTTAGGTTATAGTTAAGGTTAAGGTTAAGGTTAAGGTCAAGGTTAGGTTAAGGTTAAGGTTAAGGTTAGGTTAAGGGTAAATTCAAGGTTAACCTTACCCTTAACCTTAACCTTAACCTTAACCTGACTAAACCCTTTAGGTCAAGGTTAAGGTTAGGTTAAGGTAAGGTTAAGTTTAAGTTTAAGGTTAAGGTTAAGGTTAAGTTAAGTTTAATCTTAAGGGTTTGGTTAAGGTTAAGGTTAAGGGTAAAGTTAAGGTTAAGGTTAAGGGGTTCAGGTTCGGTTAAGCTTAAGGGGGTAAGTTTAAGGTGAAGGTTAAGGTTAAGTTAAGGTTAATGTTAAGTTAACGGTAAAGTAAAGGTTAAGGTTAAGGTGAAGGTTAAGGTTATAGTTAAGTTAAAGTTAAGGTTAAGGTTATGGTTAAGTTTAAGGGTAAAGATAAGGTTATGGTTAAGGTTACGTTAAGGGAAAATTCAAGGTTAAGGTTAGGATAAGGTTAAGGTTAAGGTTATAGTTAAGTTAAGGTTAAGGGTAACGTTAAGGGTAAGATTAAGGTTAAGGTTAGGTTAAGGTTATGGATAAGGTAAGGTTAAGTGTAAATTCAAGGTTAATGTTAGATTAAGGTTAAGAAAAGTTTGAGGGTAAGGTTAAGGTCAAGGTCAAGATTAAGGTTAAGGTTAAGGTTAATGGTAAGGTCAAGGGTAAACTCAAGGTTAAGGTGAAGGTTATGGTTATGGGAAGGTTAAGGTTAAGGTTAAGGTTATTGTTAGGGGAACGTTAAGTTTAAGGTTAAGGATAAGGTTAGGATTAAGGTTATGGGAAGGTTAAGGTTAAGGTTAAGGTTAAGGTTTGGTTAAGGTTAGGGTTAGGTTATGGTTAATGCTATGGTTAGGCTAAGGGTAAATTCAAGGTTAAGGTTATGGTTATGGGAAGGTTAAGGTTAAGGTTAAGGGGTTAAGGTTAGGTTAAGGGTAAAGACAAGGTAAAGGTTAAGGTGAAGGTTAAGGTTAAGGTTAATGTTCTGGTTATGGGAAGGTTAAGGTTAAGGTTAAGGGTTTTGTCAAGGTTAGGGTTAGGCTTTAGTTAAGGTCAAGGTTAGGTTAGGTTATAGTTAAAGTTAAGGTTAAAGTCAAGGTCAAGGTTAAGTTAAGGTTAAGGTTAAGGTTAAGGTTAAGGTCAAGGTCAAGGTCAAGGTTAAGATTAAGGTTAGGTTAAGGGTAAGGTTAAGGTTACAGATGGGTTAAAGTTAGGGTAAGGTTAGGGTTAGGTTATAATTAAGGTTAAGGTTAGGTTAAGGATAAGGTTAAGGTTAAGGTTAGGGTTAAGGTTAAGGTTAAGTTTAAGGTTATGGTTATGGGAAGGTTAAGGTTAAGGGTAGGTTAAGGTTAAGGTTAAGGTTAAGGGTTTTTTCAAGGTTAGTGTTAGTTTACAGTTAAGGTTAAGGTTAGGTTATAGTTAAATTTAAGGTTAAGGTTAAGGTTAAGGTTAGGTTATAGTGAATGTTAAGGTTAAGACCCGTACCCTTAACCTTGACCTTTCCTTAACCTTAACCTTAAATTTAACCCTAGCATTGAATTTACCCTTAACTTAACCTTAACCTTCACTATAAGCTAACCCAAAGCTTGACCAAACCCTTAACCTTAACCTTAACCTTACCATTAACCTTAACCTTAACTATAACCTAACCCTAACCTTGACCAAACCCTTAGCCTTAACCTTCACTAAACCTTTAACCTTAACCTTAACCTTATCCTTAACCTTAACTATAACCTAACCCTAACCTTGACCAAACCCCTAACCTTAACCTTAACCTTAACATTAACCCTAACCTTGACCAAATTCTTAACCTTAACCTTAACCTGAACCTTTACCCTAATCTTAACCCTAACCTTAACCTTAAACTTAACCTTAACTATAACCTAACCTTAACCTTGACCAAACCCTTAACGTTAACTTTACCCTCAACCTAACCTTAACCTTAACTATAACCTATCCCTAACCTTAACCAAACCCTTAACCTTAACCTGACGAAACCCATAACCTTAACCTTAACCTTGCCTTAACCTAACTTTAACTTTAACCTTCCACTAACCTTAACCCCAACCTTACCCTAACCTTACCCCTAACCCTAACTGTGACCAAACCCTTAACCTTAACCTTAACTTTAACCTGACTAAACCCATAACACTTAACCTTAACCTTACCCTTAACCTTCACCTTAACGTTAACCTTGACTTTACATTTAACCTAACCTTAATCTTATATATAACCTGACCCTAACCTTGACCTTAAATTTACCCTTAAACTTGACCTTAGCCTTAGCCTTAACCTTGAGCTTGACCTTAACCTAACCTTAACCTTAACCTTAACCTTATATTACCCTTAGCCTCACCTTAACCTTAACTATAGCCTAATCCTCACCTTAACCTAACCTTAAACTTAACCTTCCCCTAACCTTAACTTTAACTTTACCCTTAACCTAACCTTAACCTTAACTTAACCTAACCATAACCTTAACCTTAACCAATCCCTTAACCTTGACGTTAACATTAACCGTAACCTTAACCTTAACCTAACCTTATCCTAGCCTAAACACAACCTTAACCTTAACCTAACCCTAACCTTGATCAAACACTTAACCTTAACTATCACCTAACCCTAACCTTGACCTTAACTTTACCCTTAACCTTGACCTTAACCTTAACCTAACATTAACCTTACCTTTATGCTTAACCTAATCTTAACCTTAACCTAACCTTAACCTTGACTTTACCCTTAACCTAACCTTAACCTTGACCTTAACTATAACCTAACCCTAACCTTGACCAAACCTTAACCTTTACCTTAGCCGAATCTTAACCTTGACCTTGACGAAACCCTTAACCTAACCTTAACCTTAAACTTAACCTTATCCTTAACCTAATCCTAACCAAGGTTAATGTTAAGGTTATGTTTATGTTAAGGGTAAAGTTAAGGTTAAGGTTAAGGTTTTTTTCAAGGTTAGGGTTAGGTTATAGTTAAGATTAAGGTAAGGTTAAGGTTAAGGTTAAGGTTAAGGTCAAGATCAAGGTCAAGGTCAAGGTTATGGTTAGGTGAAGGGTAAAGTTAAGGTTAAGGTGAAGGTTAAGGTTAAGGTTATAGGTTTAGTCAGGTTAAGGTTAAGGTTAAGGGTTTAGTAACAGTTAGGGTTAAGTTATAGTGAAGGTTAAGGTTAAGTTAAGGGTAAAGTCAAGGTTAAGGTTAGGGTAAGGTCAAGGTTAGGGTAAAGTAAAGGTTAAGGTTACGTTAAGGGTAAATTCAAGTTTAAGGTTAGGTTATGGTTAAGGGTAAAGCCAAGGTTAAGGTAAAGTTAAGCATAAGGTTAGGTTGAGGTTACGGTTAGGTTAAGGTTAAGATTAGGTTAAGGTTAAGTTTAAGGTTAAGGTTAAGGTTAATGCTAAGGGTTTGGTTAATTTTAATGTTAAGGGTTTGGTCAAGGTTATGGTTAGGTTATAGTTAAGTTCAATGTTAAGGTGAAGGGTAAGGTTATAGTTAGGTTAAGGTTAAGGATAATGTTAGGTTAAGGTTAAGATAAGGTTAAGGTTAAGGGTTTCGTCAAGGTTAGGGTTAGGATATAGTTAAGGTTAAGGTTAAGGTTAGGTTAAGTTAAGGTTAAGGTCTAGGTTAAGGGTAAGGTTAAGGTTAGGTTATGGTTAAGGTTAGGTTAAGGATAAAGTTAAGGTTAGGGTTAGGGTTAGGTTTAAGTTTATGGGAAGGTTAAGGTTAAATTTAAGTTTAAGGTTAAGGGTTTGGTCGAGGTTAGGGTTAGGTTATAGTTAAGGTTAAGGTTAAGGTTAAGGTGAAGGTTAAGGGTGAGGTTAACATTATGGTTACAGGTATAGTCAGGTTAAGGTTAAGGGTTTGGTCAAGGTTAGGTTTAGGTTAAGGTTAAAGGTAAAGTTAAGGTTAAGGTTAGGTTAAGGTTAAGGTTAGGGTAAGGTTAGGGTAAGGTTAATGGTTAAGGCTAACTTAACCTTCACCTTAACTTTAACCGTAGCCTTAACCTTAACCTCGACCTTACCCTTAACCTTAACCTTAATATTACCCCATTAACCTTCACCTTAACCTTAACCTTCCCATAACATTAACCTTAACCTTAACCTTAAAGTTACCTTAACCTTAACCTTAACATTAACCTAACCTTAACCATAACCTTGACCTTAAACTTAACCTTCACCCTTAACCTTACCTTAACCTTAATCTATCCTTAATCTAACCTTAACCTTAACCTAACCTTGACCTTAACTATAACCTAACACTAACCTTGATAAGGTCAAGGTAAAGGTTAAGGTTATGGTTATGGGATGGTTAAGGTTAAGGATATGGTTAACATTAAGGTTAAGGTTAAGGGATTGGTTAAGGTTCAGTTTAGGTTATAGTTAAAGTCAAGTTTAAGGTTATGTTATGGTTAATGTTAAGGTTACGGGTTTAGTTAGGTTAAGGTTAAGGTTAATGGTAAAGTCAAGGTTATGGTTAGGTTAAGGTTAAGGTTAGGGTTAAGGTTCATGTTAAGGTTAAGGTTAGGGTTAGGGGAAGGTTAAGGTTACGGTTAAGGTTAAGGATGAAGTTTAAGGTTACGGGTCTTAACCTTAACCTAAACCTTAACCTTCACCCTTAAACTTAATCTTAACCTTAACCTTAACCTTCACTATAACTGACCTTAACCTTGACCTTAACTATAACCTAACTTTGACCTTAACCTTAACCTTACCTTTACATTAACCTTAACCTTAACCTTAACTTACCCTTAACCTTAACCGAACCCTTAATCTTAACCTTAACCTAACCTTAACCTTACCCTTAACGTTAAGGTAAAGGTTATGGTTAAAGTTAGGGTTAAGGGTAAAGTCAAGGTTAAGGTTAGGTTAAGGTTAAGATTAAGGTTAAGGGTTTGGTCAAGGTTACGTTTAGGTTATAGTTAAGGTCAAGGTTATGGTTAGGTTAAGGTTAAGGTTAAGGTTAAGTTAAGGTTAATCTTAAGGGTTTGGCTATGGTTATGGTATAGTTAAGGTTAAGCTTAAGGCTAAGTTTATGGTTAAGGTTACCTTACCTTACCTTAACCTTAACCTTTACCATAACTTTAACCTAACCTTAACCTTAACCTTACCCTCAACATTATCTTAACCTTACCTCAACCATAACCTTAACATTGACCTTAATCTTAACCTAAACCTAACCTTGACCAAACCATTAACATTAACCTTAACCTAACGCTAACCTTTACCAAGCCATTAACATTAACATTAACCTTAACCTTAACCTAATCTTCACCTTAACCTAACCATAACCTTCAACTAACCTTAAATTTAACCTTAGCCAAACCATACCCTTAGCCATAGCTTTAACCTAACCCTGACCTTAAATTTACCCTTAACCTAACCTTAACCTTAACCTTAACCTAACCATAACCTTAACTTTAACCTTAACATTAACCTTAATCTAACCATAACCTTAACCTAACCTTAACCTTAACCTTAGCCTAACCATAACCTTAACCTTAACCTAACCCTAACCTTAACTTTACGCTTAACCTGACCTTATCCTTAAGCTTAACCTAACCCTAACGTTAACTTTACCCTTAACCTAACCTTAACCTTAACCTTTACCTTTAACCTTATCCTTAACCTTACCTTAACCTTAACCTTAACCTTACCTTGACCTTCATTATAGCCTAACCCTAACCTTCACCAAACCCTTAACCTTAACATTAACTTGAACCTATACCCTAACCTTACCCTAACCTTATCTTAACCTCAACCTGACATTAACATTGACTTTACCCTTAACGTAACCTTAACCTTAACCTTAACCTTAACCTTAATCTTAGCTTGACCTTACCCTTAACCTAATATTAACCTTAATCTTGACCTTAACCTTAACCTACACCCTTAACCTTAACCTTTACCTAACCTTAACCTTAACCTAACCTTGACCTTAACTATAACCTAATCCTAACCTTAACCTTAACCTAACCTTAACCTTGTCGTTAACTATAACCTAACATTAACCTTCACCAAACCCTTAATATAACCTTAATCTTGACTTTACACTTAACGTAACCTTAATCTTGACCTTAACCTTACCCTTAACATCAACCTTAACCTTAACTTTACCCTTAACCTCAACTTTAACCTTAACCTAACGTTAACCTTAACCTTAAGGGTTTGGTCAAGGTTAGGGTTAGGTTATAGTTAAGGTTAAGGTTAACCTAAACCTAACCTTCCCCTAACTTTAACCCTAACCTTAGGTAAAATTAAGGTTAAGGTTAAGGGGTTAATGTTAGGTTAAGGTAAAGCTAATGTTAAGGTTAGGTTAAGGGCAAAGTTAAGGTTAAGGTTAAGGTTTGGTAAGGTTAAGTTTAAGGTTAGCCTTACCCTTACCTTAAACTTACCCTTAGCATTAACCCCAACCTTAACGTTAACCTTAACCTAACCCATACCTTAACTTTACCCTTAACCTAACATTAACCTTGTCTTTACCCTTAACGTAACCTTAACCTTCACCAAACCCTTAACCTTAAAATTAACCTGAACCTTAACCTTACCCTTATCCTTGACTTTAACCTTAAATTAACCTAAAAATTGACCTTAACCTTACCCTTAACCTTATATTAACCTTAACCTTAACCTTGACCTTCCCAAACCCTTAAGGTTAGGTTAAGGTCAAGGATAAGGTTAGGCTTAAGGTTAGGGTTAGGTTATGTTTAGGTTAAGGTTTGGTCAAGGTTAGGTTTAGGTTAAGGTTAAGGTTATGTTAAGGTTATGGATAAGGTTAAATTTAGGTTATAGTTAAGGTTAAGGGTAAATTGAAGGGTAAGGTTACATTAAGGGTAAAGTCAAGGTTATGGTTAGGTTAAGGGTAAGGTTAAGGTTAAACATAAGGTTAAGTTAGATTAAGGTTAAGGTTATGGTTAAGGTTAGGTTAAGGGTGAAGTCAAAGTTATGGTTAGGTTAAGGGTAAGGTTAAGGTTAAGGGTAAGGTTAAGTGAGGTTAAGGTTAAGGTTATGGTTAAGGTTACGTTAAGGGTGAAGTTAAGCTTAAGGTTAGGGTAAGGTTGGGTTAGGGTAAGGTTAAGATTAAGGTTAAGGTTAAGGGTTTGATCCAGGTTAGGGTTAGTTTATATTTAAAGTCAAGGTTAAGGTTAAGGTTAAGGGTTCGGTTATAGTTAAGGTTAAGGGTAAGCTTAGGGTAAAGGTTAAGGTAAGGTTAAGGTTATGTTAAGGTTACGGTTATAGTGAAGGTAAAGGTTAAGACCCATAGCCTTAACTTAACCTTGACCTTAACTATAACCTAACCCTAACCTTAACCTTAACCTTAACTTTAACCTTATATTAACCTTAAGCTTCACTATAACCTAACCTTGACCTTGGCCTTAAGCTAAACCATAACCCTAACCTTGAACAAACCCTTAACCTTAACATTAACCTATACCTTTACCCTAACCTTAACCTTAACCTTAACATTGACTTTACCCTTAACCTAACCTTAACCTTGACCTTAGCTATAACCTAACCCTAACCTTAACCAAACCCTTAATCTTAACCTTGACCTTAACTTTAACCTTATCTTACCCTTAACCTAACCTTAACCTTAAGTATAACCTTAACCTTAAGGTTATGGTTAAGGTAAAGTTAAGACAAGGTTAAGGGTAAGGTTAAGGTTAAGGTTAGGTTAAGGTTATGGTTAAGGTAAGTTTAAGGGTAAAGTTAAGGTTAAGATAAGGTTAAGGGTAAGGTTAATGTCAAGTTCAAGGTCAAGGTTAAGGTTAAGGTTATGGTTAAGGGTAAGGTTAGGGTAAAGGTTACGGTAAGGTTAAGGTTATGTTAAGGTTACGGTTGTAGTGAAGGTTAAGGTTAACACCCGTAACCTTAACCTAACCTTGACCTTAAATATATTATAACCCTAAACTTAACTTTAACCTTAACCTTATCTTAACCTTAACCTTCACTATAACCTAACCTTAACCTTGACCTTAACCTAAAGCATAACCCTAACCTTGACCAAACCCTTAGGCTTAACCTTAACCTTAATCTTTACCCTATCATTAACCTTAACCTTAACCTTGACTTTACCCTTAACATAACCTTAACCTTGACCTTAATTATAACCTAACCCTGACCTTTACCAAAACCCTTAACCTTAACCTTAACCTAACCTTAACCTTCACCTTAACTTTAACCTTATCTCACCCTTAACCCAACCTTAACCATAACTATAACCTAACCCTAACCTTAACCTTAATGTAACCTTAACCTTGAGCTTAACTATAACCTAACCCTAACCTTGACCAAACCCTTAACATTAACCTTAACCTAACCTTATCTTTGACCTTAACTATAACCTAACCCTAACCTTGACCAAAACTTAACCTTAACCTTAACTTTACGCTTAACCTAATATTAACCTTAACCTAACCTTAACCTTGACTTTACCTTAACCTAGCCTAAACCCCTTACCCTTAACCTTAACCTGACTAAACGCGTAACCTTAACCTTATCCTTGACCTTAACTATAACCTAACCCTAACCTTGACCAAACCTTAGCCTTAACCTTAAATTAACCTTAACCTTAACCTTAACCTTACCCTTAACCTTAACATTAACCTTCACTATAACCTAACCTTAATTGTTGGAATAGGGTCTCCTATGAGCTGCGAAATTGATCCATTTTTTAGTACTTTTGATTATATTTAGTCTAGCGTAGGGCTTTTTGGGTGGTTCAAAGCCCCGAAAGCATTGTAATGAGTAAAAGGGTAAAACGAGGGGTCCAAAAACCACCGTTTGCGGACCATAGGAAATTTTAGGCTAGGTTATTATAAATAGAGGAAAATTTTGTATTGTAAAGCAAGAAAGAAAGAGATATTGATGTGAATATTGGTTTAAGTTGTTTGTTTGGGTTTTTTGGGAAAGGAATCCTATTGGTTGTCTGCGCGGATATCCAGAGTCTAGCTGTGTGCGGACCTTGCTGCTGTGTGCATAGGCTAGGAAGGGAATTGTAAGAAGGAGCTGATGAATTGATGAACAAGAAAGGTTGATAGAGATATGAGTCTAAGTGTATTGTCTTTTGTGAATCATTGGTACTTACTTCATTCTATACTTTCTGTATTTAAGCTACAAAAATCCTGTGTAAGTGCGTTTACTGTATCTAGATCTGTTCTGTTTTATTTTATGCTATGTTGTGCTACTGTCCTAGGAATATATAACTATAGATCTAGATTATGTGGATGTGAAAGATACCTATCAACCCTGCACAGGAGAGGAAACCTGGGTATTACCAGGTCGAATGCAGCTCTGCTTGCCTTACCTATCCTTTCTGAGGGTGCAGAAACCTAGCTCCAGCACCCACTCATACTACTTCGGGTGATACTTTGACCTGCAAAAGCAGGTCTCTACCAAAAGGGTCAATAGTATAGGGGTTTGTTGGTAAACCTTGAACTCCAAACCTAGGTCAGGACCCCTCGAGCCAACAAATGGTTTTGTTTCTGAGACTGATGCATTTTGAGAAAGGGATAAGGTAATTACAAGAGAATATTGGAAGCTTAAAAGAAAGGAAATTGAGGACTGGTTCGAAAAGCAGATCCAGGAGTTCACGGTAAAATAAAATCGTAGTGTGAAGTTAATGGTGGAAGGGTGGAAAAATAGATACATTCTTACAAAAAGCTATAAAATATTCTTTTTAACATTTACGATTGAGATTTAGGAGTGGCTTGCCATACTCATAGAATTCCAGAAGTGTTGGAAGGATGAACGAGTCACTCAGTGGACCCCAAAGCTGATCTAGCAGCTGGAAAGAACTGATAATACTATCACACGCACAGTAGATCACTTGGTGGATAGTGTTCTAGGAGGATTTGTTACAAAATTTTCCATTAATCAGTTTGTCTCATACTCTGAGGCCGAACGACGATTATTTAAAGGGTTTCGAGGCAAAATTTCTGAGGAAATTACCATTGCTAATTAAAATATTACTGTGTGAAAAGAGCATTTTGTGTAGTCATACCGAATGAATGACCTCAGATCTAGAAGAAAGCATGATGCGCAGTGGTAAATACTATCGGACCAACCTTGATGGGGGGAGATCCACCTATAATCTATTGCAAGAACTGACTGTGCAAGATCCCCTACCACCCAGGCAGCACAAAGGTAAGAACTCACCCATACCACTACCCTGGCTTGACAGCGATATGGCTGCGCACCTAAGACTACCTACCTTAAATGGGGTAGTGGATGAGGATACAGACTAGACTACGCAAAATGTGGCCAATGATATGGTGAAAAGAGCGCAGCTATCCCTGGCATTCGAGGACAGAGCACTGGACTAGTATATGAGATACATTGCGTAGAATGGGAGTGCATATATTGAAGATATCAAAGACGCTCTGAAGAAATAATTCTGAAAGCCAAAATCTTACTCTCGGTTGGTAGCCAAAGTAAACGAATTCAAACAAGGTGTGTCTGAGTTGGTGTGGGAGGCGAATCAGCGATTGAAGAGAGTAATCAGGGAAGGAGGGTGTTGTAGCTCCTAGAGACAGCCTAGAGTTATGATAGAGCAGTGCCAAGGACATCTTAGCATAGCAAGGAGCGTATAATATAAGATATGAAGTTGTCAGATTCAACTCACATGCTATCTCCTGTAAACAGGTAAATGAAATAGAATGGGACCAAACCCTCAGAAACTGACACAGAGAAAGAGATACTGCAGAGGCAAGATGCAGAACTTCTAATACAAAAGTAACAGACAATTCAGAGACAGTTTACTGCAAAGCGGGTCGATTCATAAATACTTCATAGACATAAATTATCAGAGGGTGTATGTAATGAAATAAATGTTGTGAAGATACTAGTTAAAATTTGAGCTGATACCCAGATATGCAATACCACCATGCATAGGCTTACCAATCTAAGAATTCATACATGATAATAGAATTTTAAAAGCACCCTCCCAAAGCAACTAATATAGTAGAATCAAGGTTCATATGAGTAATGAAACAGAATATCGTGTATGAGCCATATTTAAAGCGCTTGACTGATCCAAGTATGGGCATCAACTAGGATGAATCATTACAGGAAATCAGTGAGCCACTCGCATTCCAAAACATGATATAAGAAAGGTGGGTGAGATGCAATGATATATTAAATAGCATATAAAAGAGATTTATAGACTGTGAAATACCAAAGACCAGAATCCTCTTTGATAGATAGAACTCCTCCTCACTGAGACCCTATGGGCTCTGAGCCTTCATACAAGAGTTTTACAAATTGTATACAAAAATCCTTTCACTGCATAATTTTCTGATAGAAATCTGGAAGCCTTACAATGTGTTTCTTCATGGTTTTTATAGGAGAAACCAAAACATAGTGAAAAAGAGGTAGGTGGTGAACATTTAATTGTATCATTAAAATAAAATGGTGAAAAAGTGCCTGCCCATACTGCTTGATGGCGCTGTAGTGTTGAATGTACTCTGTGGCCTTCTCTTTGAGATAAATGATCTGGGTGAAAATCTCTTCAGGAACATGGCATAGAGTAAAATTCCAAAAACATTCCGTCCTTTCTTGAAGGAAAAATTGGCTAGAATAAAACTTGGAAAGTGTTGATTTTGTGTATCGTACCCTCTTCATTCCCAATCCTAAATTAAGCTTTAAAATCCCCAGTACCAAACACTGAATTCCTCAACCATCTATTGATCTTCCTCTGCTACTCCATAAATGTTTTCATCTGTGAAATCGGCGCTTCGAATATCTCTGCAAGGTTTGATAGATTTTACCCTTGTTTCCTTTAATATCAGTCATGTCGCAGCAGCTACCCAAGCTTTCTTCATAAATTTAGCCTCTGAAAAATAGCCCTTTTCCACGGCCTCTATCACAGCGATTGAGACTGTGAATCATAGTAGTTCTTCTTGGCTGTAACCCTGCAAAATCCACATACATGTTAAGAAAAAAATGCATGGGAGGGTGGATGCAGTGGACATGACTGTGTAGCATGGCGATGTGATGAAATTGCAGAACATGCAGGGTGGCGACACAAGCTATAGTGGAATGATGGAGGAGGGAATGGCGATAGCTTCCAACGTAAAAGCTTAAAATATGACTTACGAATGGAGAATATGAATGGTGGAGAAAAATGCGTTAAACACGTGGCATGAGGTCAACGACGGGCATGTGACTCAATCAGGTCCGTCCGATCTCGACGGAGATCGACGGCTAAAACAGTGCCAGAGGATGCTAAACTGCGGGCTCGGGGCACTGTACATTAGGACTAACACTTGCACAACTTCAAAAAGCGACCACCTTCAGATGGAGGCTCACAGATCCGATGGTTCACATTCATATCGCCGCGTGAATTTGACCGGACATTAATGCGCGATGGAGGGTGGTATTGGAACCGTACGCTGGGATGCATGTCGAGCGATCAGTGGAATCGCTGGCCGAAGGGGGAATACCGCCTACCGTCGAAAGGAGGTGCGATATAAACCGCTAGTTTTGAATAGGGGATATGAGCGCGGGGAACACCAGGGAAAACGGGTAGCAAACCGTTGATCCATGATTTGATCGGACGGCTCAGGGCGCACCCGATACTCTTTGATAAGCGCCCGGTGCTTTTTCTCTCGGTTCTGGCTTTCGGTCCCATGGAAGAAAGGGCGGAGGCTTGGATGAAGGGGCTATGCCATAAATATTTTTAAACGTGCATTTCCAGCCTTTGATATGGTGTTTTGGAGGCGGGAAATGATAACGAAAGGCTTGAGAATGGTTTTCCAAGGCTGTAAGAGGGAGATTCGAGAGATTTAAGCCAAATTTCCCATGGAATTTTAATTGAAAGGGATCATGATCAACATCAACTCCATCTGGGTACGGCATGTTCATATTTGGACATGTCGAGAACTCGCAGACCCTCTGATAATCTTGTATGTAGACTCTGCTCTTAAGAACCTTAATTTTTCACTTTATAATTCATCACAACACCCACATTATTCAAACGAAAACAAAAAGGAAACTATCACACAATATAATACACCAGGTTACCTTGGCCTGAGTCAGAACTGAAAGTAGGGCTTCAGAAATTGACCATTTACAGGGGCATCTAGCAGGTCGCCTTGTAAATTCTCCAACCTGAAAGTATTATTGCCCCCTTGTTCCACAATTTTGAAAGGACCGAACCAGAGGGGGTTGAATTTACTATGTTTTCCCTTCTCGGCTCTCGAGATATCCCATCTAAGCACCAGATCACCAATCTGCAGCTTCCTGTCTTTTGCGTGCTAATAAAAAATGCACTTCATTTTCTCTTGATATTCTATCAATCTATGATTCACCTGGCTCCGTGTTTCCTCTAATTCCACCAATTGATTGATTCTCCTGATCATATAATCAGGTTCCTCCAGGCTTTCTTGCATGAAATGGGCCACTGGTAGAGCCAGCTGTATAGGAAAAACTGCTGCTCATCCATATACCAATTCATAGGGAGATTTCCCAGTTCCTCTCTTGTTGGTGATTCTATTAGCCCAAAGGGAAAATTTCAGTTGGGAATCCCAATTCTTCTGGTTTTTATTGATAGTCTTCTTCAAGGCCCTCACCAGAGTTTTATTTGAGGACTCCGCCAAGCCATTTCCCTGTGGATAATAAGCTGTGGAGTGACTGAGTATGATATTATACAACTGGCAGAAATCCACAAATTTAGCAGACTTGAAGGCCTGTACATTATCAGTTACTATCCTAGTAGGACAGCCAAACCTGGATATGATGTTTTCCTCCATGAACCTTATGATCACAGTATCTGTATCACTCCTTGTAGGTATGGCTTCCACCCATTTAGTGAAATAATCTATGGCCGTTAATATCCATTTATGTTTTCCACTAGATGGAGGATGTATTTCACCTATAAAATCAATACCCCATTGTTTGAATGGTTCATCCACATGTACTGAAATCAGGGGAAATGGTGCTGATTTCTATCTCTCTGCAAATTTCTGACATTTATCACATGCTCTTACCATGGTGAAAACATCTCCAAAAAGCTTTAGCCAATAGAAGCCAACTTTGAGAATTTTATGGGCTGTGGCCCTCCAGATGTAGTGGCCTCCACAGATCCCTTCATGAAATTCGGCTATAATACCCTCGACTTCACTCTCTGTGAGACACAGGAGTAAGATACCTGAGGGATCTTGCTAGTATAGCTAGCCATTAGCAACTATGTACTTCTTTGATTTCAATCTCAGCGCTCTGTATTTAGTTTTGTCACAGCTCGGTGGACAGCTGAGTGTGAGGAGATGTTCCACTATCTCTTTGTACTATAGACTGGTGAGGTACTTTACATGTGTCTCTGGAGTAGCTACTCCAATTCCCTGTCGTTCTTCTTTCTCCTCAGACTCCTCACCTACTATAATGGACAAATTTATGCCCAGAGCTTGATATTTTGATTCAGATAACATTTTAGCAAGCCCTTGTCCTTTGATCAGCTTAGTAGGGTGGATGTCTAAGTCATACTCCTGTATTTTGGCAATCCACCTTCCCATTTTTCCTTCACTATCCCCCTGAATAAGGAAATCTTTTACAGCAGCTGTAGGCACAAATGCAGTGATGTGGGACTATAAGATATACACATGAAATGCTTTGAGGGATTTCACTATGGCGTATGCTTGCTTTTCCAATATGTTGTATTTTAATTCTGCATCACGAAGGACCTGACTGAAAAAGGAAATATGCCGCTCATATCCTTCCTCATTTTTCTGTAATAAAACCCCTGCTATTGTATGAGGTGATGAAAAAGAAAAAATCATGAAAGGTTTACCATAATCTGGTCCAGCTAGCACAGGGGCTTCATCAAAAGCATTCTTTATCATGGTAAATGCTTCCCGTGGTTCTTGTGATCACTTTCCCTCATTATCTTTCTTCAACATATCTGTTATGTGCCTAACTATCTCAGCATAGTTAAGGATGAATCTTCTTAAGAAATTGATGCACCCAAGGAATACTTGTATTTCTTTCTTATTTCTGGGAAAAGCAATACTGTTTATAACCTCTACCCTCTCAGGGTCTATCTTCACCCCATCCTTAGTCACGATATGGCCCAAAATCTTTCCCTCTTCTAATGCAAATAAATATTTTTGAGGATTCAGAGAGAGACCATACCTTCTACATTTCTAAAAAAATTTCCACAGATGTTCAATGTGTTCAGCATCGTTCCTGGAAAACACCGTGATATCATCCAGGTAAACTACCAGGAATTTATCCTGCTCCCCAAAAAAAGCAATATCCATTGCCCTCTGAAAAGTGGCCCCTGCATTAATCAATCCAAAAGGCATCCTGGCATACATAAATGTACCCCATGGTGTGGTGAAAGCAGTCTTCTTTTGATCCTCTGGGAGTACAACCACTTGATTATAGCCAGAGAATCCATCCATCATTGACATTCTGGTAGCTCCAACTACTTTCTGCAGGATGTGATCCATTTTAGGTAGTGGATAATTATCCTTTAAGGATGCTGTGTTTAAGTTTCTAAAATCCACACACAGCCTTATCTCTCCATTCTTCTTGTGCACAGGGACAAGGTTTTCCACCCACTCGGAGTACCTCAGTGGTACTATTATTTTGGCTTTTAGCAACTTCTTGATTTCTTTCTCGATAAAAGGCATCAGTAGGGGATTGATTTGTTTGAGCTTCTTCTTGTGGGGCTTTGCAACTGCCTTCAATGGAATTTTGTGTTGCATTATACTGATATCAAAAGTTTTCAAGTCCTGATAGGACCATGCAAACACGTCTTTGTAAGACTGAAATAATTTCTGATATAGCTCTTTATATTCTTCAGGGATCTTCTTCGACAATTTGAAGATTTTGGGGTCAGCCTCAGTACCCAAATTCACGGCTTCAACCTGATTTTCTTCTACCATTTTGTTTGGCCGCAATGAGACATCATTCTTGTCAAATAATCTTTCTAGAGGCACCAGCCATCTAGGTATAATGTTTCCCTTTAACTGCAACACTTTATTACCTGCCACTTTCTCCTCCCAATTTCTTTTTGAAACCTCTTCAGATTCTACCTCTTATTCATCATCATTCTCGATATTGGAGAATTCTCCCACTGTTTACAAGAATATTTCCATTTGTTCTTTGTCTTCAAATACCTTCCAGTGTTTGATATTATCCGAGATTGAAGGCCAATAGCGCACCTCAACTTCATATCTTAAAAGAGGGTTTTGAGGTGGTCAAAATGTACTAGCAGCTACAACAAGGGAATTAGCCATTCTATTCTATTCTCGGGGCATGAATTGGATATTGAATGCCAAGAAGAAATTTTCCACCATGTCCAAAACTCCATTCCTGTAGGCCCTTAGCCTAGGATGTTTAGTCTGACACTGATTTCTGACCTGTCTTACTACTAGTTCTGAGTCTCCCATGACCTTTAAACTTTGTATACCCATATTCCTAGCTGTCTGCAATCCTAACAGGAGTGCTTCATATTCTGCCACATTGTTTGTGGCTTCATATTCTAGTTTAAAAGACAGTGGGATCCATTTTCCTGTAGGAGAAATCAGTAGCACTCCAGCTCCATTTCCTTCTCTTGAATTTGCTCCATCAAAATGTAATGTTCATGTTTCTGATTCATGTCCTTCTGAAGGCTGCTCAGTCTTGATCTGGCAAAAGAATGTTTCATGAGCATAATATTGATCTTCTTCCAACATCAAGCATGAAAAATCTCCTTCCTTACTGTAGACTGGTGAATTTATATAATTGTCAGCCTTAGTCACCATCTTGACAAATCTGGTCTCCCTGTACAATCTCCTCTCTTGGCTGGCAAAAACTGGGATAGTGGCATATGTTAAATCCATCTTGATTGATCCACCAATTTTTGTTCCCCAGGACCTTGATAGCAACATACCAAAACGAGCTGGGATGTCTGCTACCACTATGTCCATTACCACACTTTTTGCTTGGATTTGGGCCAAATTGAATACCAAATCCTTGATCATCCCTAAGCATTTAACTCTTCTGGAATCAAATGAGTAGAGGTCTTTATATGGACGTGTGATTTGTAAACCTAGTTTTTCCATGACTAACAGAGGCATAAGATTGTGGAAATCTCCAGAATATAGCATACAGTTATGTAATAGCAGGTCATGAATCACTAGAGACACATAGAAGGGAGGAGTAGAGGGATCTACCTCCTCAACATGGGAGCCAAAAACTACCATGGGTCTCTCTTCTTGAAGGTTGAGACTATTTGGGATGATTGGTACTTATAGAGGGAGCATGAAAGATGTGACTTGAGGTTGATATGCTGGCTGTTTCAATAGTTCAGTCAAGGGGACTGGGATTTTGACCTTTTCAAGTTCTTTTTGCAGACTAAAAGCAGGAGGGGACTTTTCTATCACAACTTATTTTGACTCTTTATTTTCAGCTGGGGGCTAGGCTTCTTTTGACACAGATTTGGTAAAAGAAGAAGTGAATAATTTTGAAGAAGAAGGGATTTGATCATTAGACTGCAAAAATTTGTTTAGAGGCTGCTTACCTTTGTCTGCAAATTTCTGCATTATAGCCTCCTTCTGAGTAGGTACTTCCTCTTGGGGCAGCTCTTCTTCTTGCTCTTGGGTACGAGTCCTCTTTCTAGAAGATCTGAGATCATATCTTCTATTGAAATGTGCTTGCATGAAATCATCAAATTATTTACAATAATGATCGAAATCTGCTTGATCTTCGTCTCTGATCTTTTCTTCTTTTTATAATGAACACCCAGCTTCATCATTCCCTCGTAAAGGACATTCTTCTCCATCACTACTAGAAAAGGGAAGATTCGCATCCTCCAGTCTATAGGCAATGTCATCAGTGGAGTCATCTACTGGACCTTCTAAATACAATGGATGAGGTACTTGATCTTGTTTCTCCTTTGCTTCCCTTGGCAATATTTGCAAGGGTGGTTTCCTATGCTAAGGATTGTATCCTTTGTTTGGAGCATTCTGGTAATTCATGAAGGTTGAATTCTTGGCTTCCAGTTCAAGCTTGACCATTTTCTTAATTAATTTTCTCATTTCTTCCATTTTGTCTGAATCTCTGTCTTGTTTAGAGGTAGATACCTCTTCTTTGCCCCTTCTTCTGGTATCTTGTTCAGATTTTCCTTTTGATTTAACAGTGGAGGCAAAGTTTGCTTCCAATTCTAATGCATCTGCCTGAGCATCGTCCAGGGTAGCGGGCTTTCTTTCTCTGAGGGAGAAGCCAAATTCTGAATCAAAGGTTGCTACAAAAAAAACTTTAGTAGTAGTTTGGTGGGGTTTCATATCAGCAGGTAGACTCAGGTACAATTTATTAAATCTCTTGATAAAGTCTGACACTCCTTCATTGTGTCTCTTCCTTAATGTATTGAACTCAATGAGAGAATTTCCATGATCTTTCTTCTCTCCCCATTTCCTGAGGAAAGTGTCTTCCATGTTGTCCCAGGTGGTAATAGAATGGCCAGCCAATGTCTTAAACCATTTTCGAGCTTCACCATCTATAGATTGCAGAAACAGTCTCAAAACCACATCCAAATGTTCAACATTAAAATTATCTGCAAAGGAGCAAAAAGTCTCAAGATGTTTCTGAGCATCGATTTAATTTTCTCCATTGAATCTGGGCAAGACCTTCAGATAATCTTGGGGCATATCATTCAGCACTTGGGGTAATTCCAGGGGAGAATATTTATTCATCAAGAAAGCCGGAACATTAGCCATTGTAGGAGGTGTTGCTAGGGCAATAGTTTGATGAGTATGAGGAGGAGGGGGAGGTGGAAGAGGAGTATGAATAATAATAGGAATGTATTCAACTGCATCTTGAGGAGTTAAGGGGAACAAAGGTCTATTAACAAAAGATACTTCGGTTACTTCCTTGACCTCTTCAGCCTCAGGAGTAGGGTGAATACTGTTTTTATTTCTGATACCCTCTCGGGGTGGACTATCTGAGTAATAATAATCAGTATCTCCTACACTAGAGTTTGGAATTTGCAACTGAGAATCTTGAGAGGAGGAGGAAGGAAAATCTTCTACAGGCACTTCAAGAATTTGGGAACGGGTTGATTTTCTTTTCCTCCAATCTCTTCCATGTATAATTTGTTCAGGGTCAGACACGGAAGGTGTCTTTGGCTTAGAAGAATCTAACCTCAGGTGTGGCTTACTAAGGAGCCAAGACTGCAAATGGATATAGCAAATAACAAATGTGGAGTTGCCAAGGTGAGGGATATACAACTCTCAACTCTCTGTGCTCACCTACTTAGAGAGTGAATATGATTTTGTCGAGGCCCAGGGATTATAATTTTCTTAACTTCATCCTCGGAAATGGTGCCAGAAAGATGTTGTAGCTCCTAGAGACAGCCTAGAGTTGTGATAGAGCAGTGCCTAGGACATCTTAGCATAGCAAGGAGCGTATAATATAAGGTATGAAGTTGTCAGCTTCAGCTCACATGCTATCTCCTATAAATAGGTAAATGAAATGGAATGGGACCAAACCCTCAGAAACTGACATAAAGAAAGAGATACTGTAGAGGCAAGATGCAAAACTTCTAATACAAAAGCAACAGACAATTCAGAGACAGTTTACTTCAAAGCGGGATGATTCAGAAATACTTCACAGACATAAATTATCAGAGGGTGTATGTAATGAAAGAAATGTTGCGAAGATACTAGTTAACATTTGAGCCGATACCCATATATGCAATACCACCATGCATAGGCTTACCAATCTAAGAATCCATACATGATAATAGCATTTTAAAAGCACCCTCCCAAAGAAACTAATATCGCAGAATCACGGTTCAGATGAGTAATGAAATAGAATATCATGCATGAGCCATATTTAAAGCGCTTGACTGATCCAAGTATGGGCATCAACTAGGATGAATCCTTACCAGAAATCAGTGAGCCACTCGCATTCCAAAACATGATACAAGAAAGGTGGGTGAGATGCATTGATATATTAAATAACATATAAAAGAGAGTTACAAACTGTGAAATACCAAAGACTAGAATCCTCTTTTACAGACAGAACTCCTCCTCACTGAGACCCTATGGGCTCTGAGCCTTCATCCAAGAGTTTTGCAAATTGTATACAAAAATCCTTTCACTGCATAATTTTCTGATAGAAATCTAGAACCCTTACAATGTGTTTCTTCATGGTTTTTATAGGAGAAACCAAAACCTAGTGAAAAAGAGGTAGGTGGTGAACATTTAATTGTATCATTAAAAAAAAATGGTGAAAAAGTGATGTTTGGTCTCAATCTAGTCTCCTAAATTGAGTTCATTAATTGTCAACCAGGGTTAGTAAACTGCTGAAGTGTGGTGCACTATATGTGCCTAGGTATCTATTTCCCACTACGTTGTGTTTAGTGTTTTCTGATGTTTTTGGTTTTATGGTTTTATTTTGAAAAGGAAAAGAACTAAGTGCTAAATGAAGGGAAACTATTGGTCAAAACAGAGTGAAGCCTAAACTATGATGGTAAACAAATGCAAATGCAATACTGAAACAGAATCAAATCTAAACTATGACTAAGCAGAAACAAAGCTTGATAATGACTTTTAAAAAAATGATTCAAAACATAAACTCAACTTGTCAAATGCTTTCATCAAAGGTGTTTTGAGAGAGAGCTTGAGACATGGTCAATTAAGTATGCAAATCCTCCTATCTAAATAGTTAAACAACTAACTTATAATGATGCAACATTTTGTCCTTGATTAGAGATTTGTTGAAGCATAATTGGAGTAAAACATTGATACCATCATAATGTCTTTTACTCTAAGGCTAGTTCCTAACTCTATTCTGCCACTTAGTTTGATAACACTACACTTCACTCAAAGGTTAGAGATTTTTAAAATAGTCTTTTGAGGAAATGTTTGTTTGTAAGATGATCAGGAAGTTGCAGAAGTACTTCAGGCCTTAAAATGATATTGTCTTCTGTTCATATGATTATGAATCAATTATGGATTTTAGAACAAGAAGAGGTTTGTAAATAATGAAGGTTGTTTTGTTAAATTTAACAACTGAAGTAATGCAGTGAATGACAACTGAATATGGAGTGCAAATGCAATGAGTTGAGCTACAACCAAACCTAAAATGTCACTAGCCTAAAACAGTGTTAAACTACAAGTCATTATCAAACTTAAAGAAAAACAACTGAACATGAGTTAAGTGCAATTAAACTCCGGAGTATCCTAACTTATGCTATGCAAGCAGAAAGACAGAAAGCAATTAAAAACTAAGATATCATGGCTATCTCCCACTCATCATTATGATATTTTGGACAAGCATTTAAGAGCAAGGACAGCTATGGTACTTAGTGCAAACACACAAATGAAGTGTTCAAGATCACAATCATGCTTAAGACAGTATAAAGATTTCTTGGAAGAGTTTCTTCTTGTGGAAGAGTGCTTAGCATAAGTATAACTGTGATGGTGAATAAAAGAGATTACAATCAAATCCTACAATACTGTAGCCAATTCCCATTTATCATTATAATCTTTTGGAAGAGCTTCTTCTTTTGGAAGAGTTTTTAGAATGAGTATAACTACAGTAGCTAATGAAAGCAACTACGAACTCAACTTCAAAAACGTAAAGGCAGCTAGAATACTTATCTAAATTACGCAAATAAATCCGTGCAAGAGGCAGGGGCCCTCTACCACCTGATGGAATCTAACTCCAAATCAAATCAACGCTTTCAAAACAACACTGTCTGCTTCATTAAAAGTGAAATAACTTGAACAGAGCACTCTGCGTCTTCATAAATGTAGCATAGAATCTAAGCAAAATCTAGAACAAAATCTAGCCTAACTCTCAGTTTCCCAAGTGTTTATATAACAAATATACATAACAAGACTTGCAACAATTCCAGGAGCATTGTCTTTCCTTATTGAAATTACATTAGGACTCTTGGAGTGGCTATGTAAAAAGGAAAAAGACATCTGGACTAAGACAGTCCTACTAGAAGTCTGCTTTCTTAAATGTGTTCCCACGTATCAAAACCATACCCAGAATTCGTTTCTTCCTTCATGGTGAGCAACGAACCATGTAGACATGACATGGAATATGCCCATATGCGGTTTTTCTTGAGAGGCCACCTGGAACATACTCAAACGTGAAGACAGCTGCAGAATCGCCGGTTAGCTACGGAATGTCTGCATTCTGCAGCTAGTTCCGGTCAAAATGCTTTACAATGGAAAAAATCACAAAACTTAGCAAGTCAGTCATGTAAATCATTCTATAAGTAATTTTAACTAAATTCATTGATCAATTGGGTCTAGGATAGCAATGGACAAAGGAAAATGAGGTAAAGTAAGATGAAAGAAAGCATAATTTTGAGGCTCAACATACCCCCACTGCTGTCTCTTTGCATGTCCTCATGCAAATTATCCTATGAACTCAGAAGCTTCTGCAAGAACATCTAATCCTCTCCTTCTCCTTTGTCTGGAAGCTAAAGATCTTCTGGGTTTTCTGATAACAAGTTTGAACCTTAGGTTGGTAAGTGCCCTGATTAGTTTTTTGTTCCTCTTCTTCAACTTTTCATTGGTATTTTCCACTTTGTCTATATGTAGGGATAAGGTTGAGTTCATATCAGTTTTGAGCTTGACTTGACCCTTGAGAATTTCATTCTCATTTTTGATGTGTTTATTAAGTATTTCCAACTCATACCTATCCCTTCTTAATACATCTATTTCAGAAAGTGGAGGACTAGGGGTTCTCTCCTTGCTTTCTGAAGCTCTCCTTTCCAAAGTTTCCACATAGTCATAAATTTCTTGTTGAGCAGGGTCAATTTCAGGGGTTCCTTCATTAAAATCCTCTTCAACATCTTCTTCAATGGATGTTTCCTCATCTTCTATATTAATCACCCTTGTTTGTTTGATTTGAGTTTTCCTTAGTTTCCCCTTTAGTCTGTGGCTTCTTCTAGGCTGAGAAGATCCCTCTCCTTTCTCCATGGTAGATTTCCTGATTACTTTTTCTTTCTTAAGTTGTCTCTTGATTTGAGTCAACTTCTCTGAGATGATTTCCTCACTACTTTCTTGGACTGTTTTGTCAATTTCAACTTTTGAAGCTCTCCATTTTCTACTTCTCCTTGTAGGATGTGGTTCCGATGAGGGTTCTTTTGGCTCTTCAAAATGATTTCTTATCAAGAAATTGTCCCATGTATCATTTGTTTTGGTTAAATGATGTTCAATCAAAATTTTAACCAAACCATGATGATATAAAGTTGTCTCTAAAAATTGAACCCTTCTTTGAACACAAGAAGCCATCTTTTTCAAGCTTTGAAGCAAGAAATAGGGTAGGTTTAAGTCTTCCCCCAGAAAATGCATTATTAGCCTAATGTGGTAGACATAAAATGTACCATATCTACCCTCACATGTAATAAATTTTTGCAGAAGAAGTAGTATGTTTCTCCATTTATTTTTCAATGCAGAACTTGGAATTCCTTTCTTAAATATAGTGACATCCATACCTGGTGATTTTAGAATTTGCTTCCAGGATTCATTGTGGAATTCTCTGTTTTTGAACCATCTCTCTCCATTTCTAAGAAACCCTGTAGCTTCTGCAATGAAAACTTCAGTGACAGTGAATTTGACATCTCCCACTTCAACTTCAGTTCCTTGAAATGATCTTGCAAATGTTTTAGTGACTTATTTGTGGAAGCCATTAAATTTCTCCAAAAATTGAAGCCATCCTATCTGTTGCAACATTTCTTTGCATTGAGGGTAGCCTTCTAAATATTTTGAACCCACTGGTTCAGTTCTTACAATGAAACCCATGATTTCTTCTTCAATGTTCAGATTAACACTCTTCTATCCACAGAAACAATAACTTTCACCTTCGAATTGAAATGGCTTCAAGTTCTTAATGACAATGGCTTCAAACTTCAGAATAACATACCTCTGATTGACAGTGACAACAGCTTCAAACTTCGAGCTGATATACCTTTGGTTGACAATGAAAACAACTTCAAAACTTCGGACTGATATGCCTCTGTTGACAATTGAACTTTGGACTGATATGCCTCTGTTTGACAGTGACAAATGGCTTCAAATTTCCCACACTACTATACCTCTGTCTCTCGGTGGCAAATAGCTTCAAATTCCCATGCTGCTATATCTCTGTCTCTTGGTAACAAATGGCTTCAAATTCTTCAATGCTATACCTCTGTCTCCCGGTGACAAATGACTTCAAATTCTTCTCTGCTATACCTCTGTGTTTATAGTGATAATTCTCAATCTCTGCCCACAGTGATACTTTGTCTGCCCATGGAATCAAATGGCTTCAAATTCTCACGCTGCTATACCTCTGCGTTTACCCTTTTGCTCTGCTCTCGGTTGTAAGGATATCTCTATTTGCGGAATGAAGTGCTGGCTACAGAATGAAGTGATGGAAGTAGTCACAGAATGGGGTAATGGAGTGAGGTGGAGGAAACGAATTAATGATTGAAAAGACGACGAAGATTTTTACAATGGAAAAGAGAATCATCATTGAATGATTTGGTTAAGTGACGTGAAGAATTCAAACACCTCGGCCATTTTAACCGCTTAAATGATGTCAGATATTGAATTTGAAATGAGAAATTTTAATCCAAAGTCTGTGGAGGGTTTATTGGTCTTGATCAATAAAAATAATTAAAACAACCTTTTCGAACAATTCATAACTAAAACTATGCTAAACTTTATGAAATGCCATTATAATCTAAACTTGTTACCTCTGCTTTTCATTTGATTTTTTTAGTCTTTGTCTTCTTTGTTCTCCTTCGGAAGAGTCTTCATAATTCTTCTTGATGCTTCTTATTCATGGATACACTGGATCTTTTGTTGCAATTCTAATGGCTGCTGACTAATGCCTTCAGGATTTGTAGCTTCGGAATGTCTGGCTAGCTGCGGAAAGGATGAACAGCTGCAGAATGTCTGTTAAGCTGCAGAATGTACCTGTAGAGCATTTTGATCATGGAATGGAGTGGTTTGGGAATATAGGTGAAATGTTATATGGTATAAATGAAGATGGATGATGAGACATGATATGTATGAAGTGGATGATGAAATGGAATGGATTCAGTTTATGAAATGGAGTGAAAGAACATAAGAACTGCCCTGCAATCCATGACATGTTTTATTCATTTACAGCAAGACATCAATCTTCAAATTTTGACATGAAAATGAGATGGATGGAGTATGGAATGAGATGAATGAAACATGGAATGAAGTAGAATATGAGTGAATGAATGAAATGGAGTATGGATGGATAAGTGAATGGAGTGAAATGAAATGAGATGGATCATAAGCACTATGGATCTGAACTTATGATTTTGGTACAACTGCAAGTTGTTGTTGATTCCATAAAACCATTAGTCTTCATCAAAGCCAACATTCATGGTACAATTCTTACCATGCGAATAAATGTGTCGAAGTCGAGCATGGGAAGAAATCATTGGATTACCGATCAATAATGAAAATCGTTAACCAATGCGAGACAACTCACCGATAATGTAAATGAGTGTCAAGGTACCTCAGTGCATCTTGACAGGGACGAATGAATGTGTCAAAGTCGAGTCGCCTGCAAGATTTGAAAATCAAGAGACATTGTTGTATTCCCATTGTTATCAACGAGGAGGCTTTACATTGATGAATGCAAGCTCCAAGGCACTTCAAATAATCTCTAATCTTGATCCCAGATAAAGTGTTGAAGTCGATGGGACAAGATCTGTTGGAAGGTGGACCTTAAGGAATTCCACATCATCCAAATCGAACATAGAACCAAGAATGATTTTGAAGAACCATGAAAGATTGAAACCATCATGAAATTGCAGAACTTATTGTGAACTTTTGCCACCAGTTGCCTGGTTTTCAAACAAAGTTCATGTCCAATTGCGCCAGCAAGCTGGTTTTCATAATAGGACTTATTTTTCTCTTTACTCTTTTTTTTTTTTTTTCTCTTTTTTTTTTATGTCCTACTCTACTTGAAAAAGAAAATATTGTTCAAGTATATGAGTACTTCCAATGGAACCATGTCTGTAACAAGATGATAGATAAACTCATATGCAGGTTTGAAAGACACTCTTTGATATGTACCTGTATATGAGATGCCAACTGTCTTGATTTGGATGATGTCAAAAGATATTGAATAATTGAGCATTGGAATCCAATGACTGAATTGAACCAAGATTCAATGTAATCTTGTCTTCCTTTTCTTTTCTCTATCATGAAATGCAAGTCTTCAGAGATATGATCTTCATTCATAGAATCTAGTGATAGGCATGCATGAGACTTTTCAATCTCTGGTTCCAATATCTCCTCTTTATCAATAGACATCCCTGATTCTTGGACCTTATCTGAGTCTTCTTCTTCTGTTTGTTGTTCTTCAATGACAGCTGGTGAATCATTTTGCAATACCTCAGAATTGTAAGTTGATTGAGGTGTTTTATTGTTGGTGATATGAAATGGTTGTGGAGGTAGTGGAGTGGGGAATATTTGGGGTGTTTGTGTGGATGGTAATGGAAAAGGTTCGATTGAGGTCAAATGAGGGTGATATTGATGTTGTGGTGGAGGAAAATGGTATGAATAACATTGATGATGGTATTGAGGATAGAGAGGGAAAGATTGAGGATATGGTGGATTTCCTTTATAGGGCCTTTGCCAACTTTGTTGCCAAGATTGGTTTTGAGGTTGGGATTGAGATGGCCAAGGTTTCCAAAGTTGGTTTTGAGGTTTGGATTGAGATGGCCAAGATTGCCAAGGCAAGGGTGTTTTCCAATTACCTTGAGATTGTTGTGCATAACCTTGATACTGTGCATAAGGATATTGCATCATATTGGGTTGATGAGGCTGCCATAGTCCTTTTGGAGCTACATAACAAAGTTTCTCTTCTGCTTGATTTGCTCCATTATTCTTCTGGTAAATTTCCTTCAACCCTGGTAATGATGGGCAATCTTCAGTAGTATGTGATCCTGCAAAATTTTTACACATTTTAATGTTATCAAGTGGACATTCATGCAAAGCATGTTTCTTTCTACATTTAGGGCAAAATATAAATGACGCAACTTTTTGCTTGGTTTGCATTCTTAGCATGTCAGTTTGTTCATTTAAATTACCAAGAATGTTTAGCAAATTGTTAGGTTCAGTTTGACTTACCAATCATGATGCTGACTTACTTACTTTTGCCATAAATGGATCTTGAGGGGACCTTACACACTTTTCTTTTCCTCTTGATATGTTCTTGCATAGTTCACAAATTTCTTGAAATGACAATCGATAAACATCTCCTTTTCCCACAAGATTAAGAAGATCAATCCATTCATCCTTTATAGCATTTATTAGGAGAGTTTTTAATGCATCTGATCCTAAATTATGCAATTTAGATCTTTTGATATTATAAGTAAATCTCTCCACTAAATCTTCTAGGCTTTCATCCTCTTTTTGGTTCATGTTAAAGACTTCATTTCTAAGGTCATGGTGCATGCAATAACCTTTATATTTTTCCAAAAATACTCTTTTCATATCATCCCATGTCCTTGTAGAATTTGTTCCTAAAGTCATGAACCATCTAAGAGCTCTATCCTTCAATGTTGTCGGAAACAAATTCAATTTTTGAATGTGCAATGAATAGCCATAAGATCTACAAATTATTTCAAATTCAAAACGAAAAGTTTCCGGGTCTTCTGATCTCATACCTTTGAAATTAGGAAGTACAGATGGATGGATGTTCTTCATTTGAATGTTGATATCAATTTCTTGAATAGGAAATCCAAAAGGATCTTCCTCATTGTCATCATCTCCATCCATTTCTTCAACCTCCTTTGTCACCTCTTCTTCTACCTGCAAATATGAATTCATTATGTGGATGTGTGGCTCTTACTGCACCACATGATATAGTGGATGTGGTAGGTAATTGAAGTTTTTGTTTTTGTTTTTTTGTTTTTATTTTTGTGGTTTTTTTTTTTTTTTTCGACGTAAGAAATAAGGTTACCTAGTTACACTTCCCCGGCAATGGTGCCAAAATGTTTGGTCTCAATCTAGTCTCCTAAATTGAGTTCATTAATTGTCAACCAGGGTCAGTAAACTGCTGAAGTGTGGTGCACTATATGTGCCTAGGTATCTATTTCCCACTACGATGTGTTTAGTGTTTTATGATGTTTTTGGTTTTATGGTTTTATTTTGAAAAGGAAAAGAACTAAGTGCTAAATGAAGGGAAACTATTGGTCAAAACAGAGTGAAGCCTAAACTATGATGGTAAACAAATACAAATGCAATACTGAAACAGAATCAAATCTAAACTATGACTAAGAAGAAAAAAGCCTTGATAATGACTTTTAAACAAATGATTCAAAACATAAACTCAACTTGTCAAATGCTTTCATCAAAGGTGTTTTGAGAGAGAGCTTGAGACATGGTCAATTAAGTATGCAAATCCTCCTATCTAAACAGTTAAACAACTAAATTATAATGATGCAACATTTTGTCCTTGATTAGAGATTTGTTGAAGAATAATTGGAGTAAAATATTGATACCATCATAAGGTCTTTTACTCTAAGGCTAGTTCCTAACTCTATTCTGCCACTTAGTTTGATAACACTACACTTCACTCAAAGGTTAGGGATTTTTAAAATAGTCTTTTGAGGAAATGTTTGTTTGTAAGATGATCAGGAAGTTGCAGAAGTACTTCAGGCCTTAAAATGATATTGTCTTCTATTCATATGGTTATGAATCAATTACGGATTTTAGAACAAGAAGAGGTTTGTAAATAATGAAGGTTGTTTTGTTAATTTTAACAACTGAAGTAATCTAATATGCAGTGAATGACAACTGAATGTGGAGTGCCAATGCAATGAGTTGAGCTACAACCAAACCTAAAATGTCACTAGCCTAAAACAGTGTTAAACTACAAGTCATTATCAAACTTAAAGAAAAACAACTGAATGAGTTAAGTGCAATTAAACTCCGGAGTATCCTAACTTATGCTATGCAAACAAAAAGACAGAAAGCAATTAAAAACTAAGATATCATGGCTATCTCCCACTCATCATTATGATATTTTGGACAAGCGTTTAAGAGCAAGGACAGCTATGGTACTTAGTGCAAACACACAAATGAAGCGTTCAGGATCACAATCATGCTTAAGACAGTATAAAGATTTCTTGGAAGAGTTTCTTCTTGTGGAAGAGTACTTAGCATAAGTATAACTGTGATGGTGAATAAAAGAGATTACAATCAAATCCTACAATACTGTAGCCAATTCCCATTCATCATTATAATCTTTTGGAAGAGCTTCTTCTTTTGGAAGAGTTTTTAGAATGAGTATAACTACAGTAGCTAATGAAAGCAACTATGAACTCAACTTCAAAAACGTAAAGGCAGCTAGAATACTTATCTAAATTACGCAAATAAATCCGTGCAAGAGGCAGGGGCCCTCTACCACCTGACGGAATCTAACTCCAAATCAAATCAACGCTTTCAAAACAACACTGTCTACTTCATTAAAAATGAAATAACTTGAACAGAGCACTCTGCGTCTTTAGAAATGTAGCACAGAATCTAAGAAAAATCTAGAACAAAATCTAGCCTAGCTCTCGGTTTCCCAAGTGTTTATATAACAAATGTAAATAACAAGACTTGCAACAATTTCAGGAACATTGTCTTTCCTTATCAGAATCACATTAGGACTCTTGAAGTGGCTGCATAACAAGGAAATGGACATCTGGACTAAGAAAGTCCTATTAGAAGTCTGTCTTCTTAAATGTGTTTCCACGTACCAAAACCATACACAGAATTCGTTTCTTCCTTCATGGTGAGCAACGAACCATGTAGACATGACGTGGAATATGCCCATATGCGGTTTTTCTTGAGAGGCCACTTGGAACATACTCAAACGTGAAGACAACTGCAGAATCGCCGGTTAGCTACGGAATGTCTGCATTCTGCAGCTAGTTCCGGTCAAAATGCTTTACAATGGCAAAAATCACAAAACTTAGCAAGTCAGTCATGTAAATCATTCTAGAAGTAATTTTAACTAAATTCATTGATCAATTGGGTCTAGGATAGCAATGGAAAAAGGAAAATGAGGTAAAGTAAGATGAAATAAAGCACAATTTTGAGGATCAACAAGTGCCCGCCGATACTGCTTGACGGCGCTATAGTGCTGAATGTACTCTGTGGCCTGCTCTTTGAGATAAATGCTCTGGGTGAAAATCTCTTCAGGAACACAGCATAGAGTAAAAGTCCAAACAAATTCCATCCTTTCCTGAAGGAAAAATCGGCTAGAATAAAACCTAGAAGGTGTTGATTTTGTGTATCGTACCCTCTACATTCCCAATCCTGAATTAAGCTTTAAAATACCCAGTACTGAACATTGAATTCCTCAACCATCTATTGATCTTCGTCTGCTACTCCATAAATTTTTTCATCTCTGAAATCATTGCCTCGAATATCTTTGCAAGGTTTGATAGATTTTACCCTTGTTTCCATTAATAGCAGTCATGTCACAGCAGCTACCCAAGCTTTCTTCATAAATTTAGCCTCTGAAAAATTGTCCTTTGCCACGGCCTCTATGACAGTGATTGATACTGTGAATCATAGTAGTTATTCTCAGCTGTAACCTTGTAAAATCCACATACATGTTAAGAAAACAAATGCACGGGAGGGTGGATGTAGGGGAGATGACTGTGTAGCATGGCGACATGATGAAATGGAAGAACATGCAGGGTGGTGACGCAAGCTACAACAGAACAATGGAGGAGGGACTAGCGATAGCTTCCAACGTAAAAGCTTAAAATATGACTTTTTTTATTCATATGAATGGAGAATATGAATGGTGGAGAAAAATGCGTTAAACACGTAAGAGCTGTGACGCGTGGACGTACGATGGACTAGGTGGGGAGGGTGACGTGGTGGCATGAGGTCAACGATGGGCATGTGACTCAATCAGGGCCATCCGATCTCGGCAGAGATCGATGTCTAAAACAACACCAGAGGATGCTAAACTTCAAGCCTGGGGCACTGTACATTATGACTAACAATCGCGCAACTTTGAAAAGCGACCACCATCGGATGGAGGCTCACAGATCTGACGGTTCACGCTCATATCGTTGCGTGACTTTGACCGAACATTAATGCGTGATGGAGGGCGATATTGGAACCGTACGCTGGGACGCGTGTCGAGCGATCAGTGGAATCACTGGCCGAAGGGGGAATACTGCCTACCATCGAAGGCGGTGCGATATAAACCACTGGTTTTGAACATGGGATACGAGCGCGTGGACCACCAGGGCAGACAGGTAGTGAACTGTTGATCCATGATTTGATCGGACGGCTCAGGACACACCTGATACTCTTTCATAAGTGTCCGGTGCTTTCTCTCTTGGTTCTGGCTTTTGGTCCCATGGAACAAAGGGCGGAGGCTTGGGTGAAGGCGCTATGCCATAAATATTTTTAAACGTGCATTTCCAGCCTTTGATATGGTGTTTTGGAGGCGGGAACTGATAACGACAGGCTTGAGAATGGTTTTCCAAGGCTGCAAGAGTGAGATTCGAGAGCTTTAAGCCAAATTTCCCATGGAATTTTAAGTGACAGGGATCATGATCAACATCGGTTCCATCTGGGGATGGCATGTTCATCTTTGGACATATCGAGAACTCGCAGACCCTCTGATCATCTTGTATGCAGACTCTGCTCTTAAGCACCTTCATTTTTCACTTTATAATTCATCACAACACCCAAATTATTCAAACGAAAACAAAAAGGAAACTATCACACAATATAATACACCAGGCTACCTTGGCCTGAGTCAGAACTAAAAGTAGGGCTTGAGAAATTGACCATTTACAGGGGCATCCAGCAGGTTGTCCTGTAAATTCTCCAAACTGAAATTATTATTTCCCCCTAGTTCCACAATTGTTAAAGGACCAAACCATAGGGGGTCGAATTTACTATGTTTTCCCTTCTCGGCTCTCCGGATATCCCATCTGAGCACCATATCACCTATCTCCAGCTTCCTATCTTTTGCATGCTGATAAAAAATGCGCTTCATTTTCTCTTGATATTCTATCAATCTCTGATTCACCTAGCCCCATGTTTCCTCTAATTCCACCAATTGATTGATTCTCCTGATCATATAATCAGGTTCCTCCAGGCTCTCTTGCATGAAATGGGCCACTGGTAGAGCCAGTTGTACAGGAAAAACTGCTGCTCGTCCATATACCAATTCGTAGGGAGATTTCCCAGTTGCTCTCTTATTGGTGATTCTATTAGCCCAAAGGGAAAATTTCAGTTGGGAATCCCAATTCTTCTGGTTTTCATTGATAGTCTTCTTCAAGGCCCTCACCAGAGTTTTATTTGAGGACTCCTCCAAGCCATTTCTCTGTGGATAATAAGCTGTGGAGTGACTGAGTATGATATTATACAACTGGCAGAAATTCACGAATTTAGCAGACTTGAAGGCATGTGGATTATCAGTTACTATCCTAGCAGGACAACCAAACCTAGATATGATGTTTTCCTCCATGAACCTTATGATCACAGTATCTGTAGCACTCCTTGCAGGTATTGCTTACACCCATTTAGTGAAATAATCTATGGCTGTTAATATCCATTTATGTTGTCCACTAGATGGAGGATGTATTTCACCTATAAAATCAATACCCCATTGTTTGAATGGTTCATCCACATGTACTGGAATCAGGGGAAATGGTGCTAATTTTTGTCTCTCTGCAAATTTATGACATTTATCACATGCTCTTACCCTAGTGAAAACATCTCCAAAAAGCTTCGGCCAATAGAAGCCATCTTTGAGAATTTTATAGGCTGTGGCCCTCCAGATGTAGTGGCCTCCACAGATCCCTTCATGAAATTCTACTATAATACCCTCGACTTCACTCTCTGTGAGACATAGGAGTAAGATACCTAAGGGATCTTGCGAGTATAGCCGGCCATTAGCAACTATGTACTTCTGTGATTTCAATCTCAGCGCTTTGTATTTAGTTTTGTCACAGCTCGGTGGACAACTGAGTGTGAGGAGATATTCCACTATCTCTTTGTACCATGGACTGGTGAGGTACTTTACATGTGTCTCTGGAGTAGCTACTCCAATTCCCTGTCGTTATTCTTTCTCCTCAGACTCCTCACTTACTGTAATGGACAAATTTATGCCCAGAGCTTGATAGTTTGATTCAGATAACATTTTAGCAAGCCCTTGTCCTTTTATAAGCTTAGTAGGGTGGATTTCTAAGTCATACTCCTGTATTTTGGCAATCCACCTTCCCCCTTTTCCTTCACTATCCCCCTGAATAAGGATATATTTTACAGCAGCTTCAGGCACAAATGAAATGATGTGGGACTATAAGATATATACACGAAATGCTTTGAGGGATTTCACTAGGGTGTATGCTTGCTTTTCCAATATGTTGTATTTTAATTCTGCATCACGAAGGACCTAACTGAAAAAGGAAATAGGCCGCTCATATCCTTCCTCATTTTTCTGTAATAAAACCCCTGCTATTGTATGAGGTGATGCAAAATAAAAAATCATGAAAGGTTTACCATAATCTGGTCCAGCCAGCACAGGGGCTTCTGCAAAAGCATTCTTTATCTTGGTAAATGCTTCTCGTGGTTCTTGTGACCACTTTACCTCATTATCCTGTTGGCAATATGATGCAATGTGTTGTCCTTGATGGCAACCCACTTGATAAAGATGATGGCAACCTACTTGATGAAAGTTGTACTTGATGGAAACTGACTTGATATACTAATTAATGATGTAAATCTGATGTGTCTACAAAGCAGCTCAGATATAATGATGAAAGGAATTCAGTGATGAAAAGTGTGTGTCTCAAGGCATACCCGGGTTTGTCTAGTAGAAGTAGCATATGCATAAGGGAAAGTAGGTGCCAAGTCACGTATGCTCAATTGCGCTCTAAAAGTGTAAAACCAGGGGTTACTACCATGGTATTGACCCATTGTATTGAGCGCTGGGTTGTCTATTTGATCCCGTCCTGGAATACCATCAGAAGAGGTGTGGTTTTGGCTCATGGTATTGATAAAGGGTAAACCTATATAAGGAGAAGAAAATAATTGTGCAAAGGGCGTGCATGAGTCTGGGTTTGAATGTATACTTCACTCTGAAATATGTCTGAATGGAAAGGGTAACAGTTTGATGATAGATCTGAATTTGTGATGCACCTATGAAGAAAATGATGAAGAAGGGAATCTAGATCTAAAATGTATTTGTATCTTCTAGATCTGTTTATGGAATGCTTAGATCTGAGATGAGGCAAACATCTGTCTAAAGTAAAGGGTAAAATCTAAACTGAATATCTAATCTGAAGAAGTAAGCTGCTCTATAATGTTTGAAGATCTATACGCAAGTTTATAACAATGGAAGCACGTATATACGTGGGTTGGATAAAGCGAAAAAGCGTATGGGTTGTGAAATCAGTTTTGAAGTATGTGCAGAGGTATACGCTGCTTTATATGAAAGAAGGCACGTATATACACTGGATTAGTGAAAGGAAAGCGCGTATGAAAACTAAGGTTTGCTGAAGTATGAAGTATGAAATGTCTGATCTGTTCTGCTATGTTAATGCTATCTGTTAATGATGTATTGTACAGATCTAGGTTGTTTGAATTGATAAGTATCAGTTTGATGTATGATTGAGCTTAAATGTGTGGAGTGGGTCCAGTCTGAAAATATGATGAAAAGTGGCCTGCAAGTTGTCCTCTAAAGAAAGCTTTTGGATCCAGTGTGAAAATTGATGAAACGTGGTCCATGGTGGTGCTGAGGGTTGTAGCCTTTACTTAGGGGGTCGTAGCTCCCTTCCAGGTGAGGCTGGTAAACGAGAGCAGGGGGTCGTAGCTCCCTTCCAGGAGAGGCTGGTAAACGAGAGAAGGGGGTTGTAGCTCCCTTCCAAGAGAAGCTGGTAAATGAGTGCAGGTGGGTGCCTGCATGCTAGTATGAGTCTGCGCCAGCACATAGTTGTAAGATGTTTTCTTTATAATAAAATATTGAAGGCTGAGACAACGGCAACAGTGGTTTTCTCCCGTCTTGGGTTTCCACCTAAAATCCTGGTGTTCATGTATGATGCTTATGTGTGATGATTTATTCTGTTATTACTGCACATGCTTACTGTTATCTAATTATCAGAAGAATGAATGTTGCATAGAACTATGTAAAGAATTAATGGCATAATAAGATCTCTGTGTATACGCGAGTTTTATGAAGGATATCCGCGTGTATACGCGAGTCTGGTTAAGCAAAGTAGCGTATGGGTTTTGAAGTAAGAAAAAGTAAAAATATTTGAGTATGCCCTAAATACTGATTCACCCCCCCTCTCAGTATTTTTCCCAACAATTGGTATCGGAGCAGGTCCTTTTTGCAGAAGCTTGATCGCTTGAAGGAGATCCGTCGCAATGGGAAGTCATGAAGGAGTATTGTCTTTAAAGCCACCTATATTCAATGGAAGTAATCTGTTATTATGGAAGATACGAACAAAAGCATATCTGCAAAGCCTTGGTGTAGAAGTATGGGCAATCGTGGAAGAAGGTTATCAGTATCTGGCAAGTATTCCTACTGATGCAGCAGAAAGGAAGAAATATGAAGTCAATGCCAAAGAAGTCAATGTTTTGTTAGGAAGCATGTCTGAACCAGAATTTGATAAAGTGATGCAGCTAAATTTAGCAAAATAAATATGGGACAAAATCATTCTGAGCTATGAAGGAGATACAAAGGTAAAAAGTGCAAAACTCCAAACTCTCAGAATTGAATATGAAAATTTAAGGATGCATAGTGATGAGAGTATTGCTAGTTTCTTTTTATGTCTAGATGATATTGTAAATCGTATGAGAAGTTTGGGTGAAACCATAACCGATACTACTCTGGTGGAAAAAGTCTTAAGATCTTTAACTTCAAAATTTGAGTCAAAAGTATCAGCTATTGAAGAAAGGCAAGATCTGCAAACTCTTACTATTGTTCAACTACATGGTATTCTGACTGCTTATGAAATGAGACAAGGAGGTCCCTCTCAAATCAAAGAAGTTTATTTTAAGGTGTGTGCAAAAGGAAAAGAAAAGGCAGATGTCAAGGAATCAAATTATATATCAGAATAAGAAGAAGAAAATTTTGTGAGAAAACTCCAACTAGGAACTAGAAGATTCAAAGGTAAGCTTCCCTTCAAGTGTTTTTCTTGTGGAAAATTTGGTCATTATGTTGCTAAATGTCCTTATGAAGATAATCATGGTAAAGGGAAACAATTTGAAAAGAGAAAGAGTTATTATACAAATGAAGTATCTGATGAGGAAGAAGAAGATTCTGACCAAGATCTACAAGTGCTTATGGCAAAGAAGCAATAGAAGAAGGCTACTCAAAAGAAGACATCTCAGAAGACATGTGCGGCAGAAAATGAAGAAGATAAAACATGTACTGATTGTTGTTCTTGTGATTCACTTTCTTGTGCAAGCAATGGTGAAGATAATGAACGTAACAGTATAAGTCTAGAAGCAAAACTCAAGATCAATGATGAAAGCAATGATTGGAATCAATTTCATAAGAGAGAATCTGTCTACAAAGATATGATCTCCAGAATAAATGAACAAAAATAAATACTGAATGGAAAGATAGACAAGTATCAAAAGTTGTATGTTTTTACGACCAATCGAAGTGAAAGACTTGAAGCAGAAATCATCTCTCTCAAAGAAGATCTGGAAAAATAAAATAAGAAGAATGAAGAACCCCTATCAGTTGAAAAGGAAGGACTTGAAGCAGAAATCATCTCTCTCAAAGAAGATCTGGAAAAATCAAATAAGAAGAATGAAGAGCTACTAAAAACATGTGAAGAACAAGAAAATTGGTTGAAGGAAGAAATGTTAAAATTGAATGATCAAGTAGAAGAAGGAAAAAGGGTCGAAGAAAGCATGAAGAAGCAATGCCAAAAATTGGAGGTTGAGGTAAACATTCTTAAAGGTAAATTAGAAGAAAAGGATAAACTCTTGAGGTTTCAAGATAGTAATAAGATTCTGGAAAATATTCTTAGTAATCAAAGGTCTCCAGCTATTAAACTTGGTCTTGGTTTTCATGAAACAGTCAAAGGAGAATCTAGTTTACAAGGAAGTGCTAAGAATTCAAAGGATGACAAAGCAAAACCAGAAGTGGTCGAAGAGACAAAAGGTCAACCAACAAACATGAACACTCAAAGGAAATCATTCACTAATATTGAATGCTTTAAATGTCATAATTATGGGCATGTTGCAGCAAATTGCAGAAGAAGATCATTTCAGTCACAATCAAACAGATTTTATTCAGAAAGGTACTCTGGTTGCTTCAAGGGATATTGTTTTTCATGCAACAAGTATGGTCATAAAGCAGCTGATTGCAATAGAAGGAAGAACAGAGAAACACACTATGATCCTTATGCTTACTTCTCTGGTCATATAAGATTTTATGCTTGTAACAAGTATGGGCATGTGGAAAAAGAATGCAGGATGAACAGATCTGAGAATTTGAACAATTTCCATCACACAATAAGAAACTTCAAGAAAAGCTAGAAAAGGAAGGAAGACCGGTCAGAAACGTAGGGAATTTTGACCCTACTGCAGTCATCCGCTTCTAAAGCTTACTTCTCTTAATGACTGCAGGAGTGATGTGAGATACATTATAGGGATTAGTAATGTATCGTCACAGCGGGAGCAATGTATGGTGATTCCCATGATGGTTTTGGTTATTCTGGTTATGTTTATTTCTGACAGAGCATCTGATGTGAAGAAGATAGGTACAAGTGGTACAAACTCAAGGGGAGATGAAGGAATGTGAATTTTTCAATGTTTCACTTTCCATACGCGAGTTCTTTGAACTAAAGCCGCATATACACACGAGTTCTAGTGGAGATAGTCGCGTATGCATTTATGATAAGAAAATTAGTATGACAGCTGAAGATTAGGAGCATAGGTTCAAGGGGAGCATCAGTCTGACTAATAATGATTATGTTATTGGCACTGTATCTACTTATTTCTCAGTTATAAATGATGATGACATGATACATGGTTTCTTATGATGAGATTATGGATGAGCCCTGTTTTCTTTTTTTCTTTTCACACATGGATGAGATGGAAGTCTTATGATTCAGAGATAAGGACAGATCATGTAGAGATTGTTGCTGATAACTTGCTGTTGAAAGAGTTTCAGGTTGCACAAACTAAGGAGGAGCCTTGGTCATATGGAAAGGATGCTTCGATGCACATTTTCAGGGGGAGCATTAGCCTTTCTGAGCATAATGCATTGTTGGCATTATGATGATTCTGAAATAAGATCTCTCTCTTGAGGTCTTTCTAGTACTGGTCATAAAAAGTCATAATTGTAGCTTGATGAAAAGGTCATGTTGATACCTATGATGTAAAATTGTAATATTCAGTCATGTAAGGACTTGATCAAATATGTAAACCCACTTGGTTGGGTACTTGAGTCAAAATGTGTAAACCCTCTTGGTTGGGTAGTTGAGTCAAAATTGTGTAAACCCACTTGGTTGGGTATTTGAGTATCATGTGTAAATCCACTTGGTTGGATCTTTGATGTAAGTATGAGTCCTTGGTGATAGGAAGGTCATAGAGTCATGTACTTCATTGAAAAATATGTTTGAAGATTCAGCATGAACTCAGGGGGAGCATGGTAACTTCAGTGCACATCTAATCTACAATGCTCTTCTATCTACATGAGGAGAAAACAACCTTGTGTTGGTTTTGATCCGCCCTTTGCCCTTGATGTCAAAGGGGGAGAGTGACATGGTGTTTGAATAGGGGAGAATATCATTATGCTTAATGTATCTATCTATTGTGATCAAACACCATCATGGTTTCCATCAAGTCCAAAGGGGGAGATTGTTGGCAATATGATGCAATGTGTTGTCCTTTATGGCAACCCACTTGATAAAGATGATGGCAACCTACTTGATGAAAGTTGTACTTGATGGAAACTGACTTGATATACTAATTAATGATGTAAATCTGATGTGTCTACAAAGCAGCTCAGATGTAATGATGAAAGGAATTCAGTGATGAAAAGTGTGTGTCTCAAGGCATACGTGGGTTTGTCTAGTAGAAGTAGCGTATGCACGCGGGAAAGTAGGTGCCAAGTCGCGTATGCTCAATTACGCTCTAAAAGTGTAAAACCAGGGGTTACTACCATGGTATTGACCCATTGTATTGAGTGTTGGGTTGTCTATTTGATCCTGTCCTGGAATACAATCGGAAGAGGTGTGGTTTTGGCTCATGGTATTTGTTGTGGATCATATCTACATATCCTTTTCAATCTTTATTTTGAGTATCAAAAATACAAAAAAATTAGAAAATTAAAAAAACATATGTTATAGCATAAGGTTTTTATACTATCTCATTAAAAGAAGCATTTCAAAGCTCGACGATTATTAAACTTTATTGAAATACATGTTTAATTTCGAGCTTAAAGTTCAAACCACTTCCTGAGCGGAAGTGGTGATCGTGGGAGAGTGGTTCCGGATTAGTTATTACAGTGAGGAAAATAGCCCGTTAATTATCAAAATCGGACCCCCCGTAGTTGACTGGTCAAAATCTTGGGCGAGCCGTGATCAATGGCTGAGATTCATTACGGGGGGTATAGGTCGATGTCTTCCGCCCTACTCCCGGACCCCCCGTAGTGACATCATTTCGGCATTTATTATTGTTTTTCTTAGCTGTTAAATTGTTCTTTGTCCCATTCTCATTTGATTGTGGTTATTTTTCCCTTTGAGTCGTGCTCCCGCCACCTTTTCATTACCCAATACCCCTGTATTGTTTTCATCATCTGTCAGCCATGGCAAAACAAGCCTCTTTATCCGGTTCATCAAGATTCAGTTCTCTCATGGACAGTGAAAGGTACATTCACGATACCGTGTCATCTGTCAATCATCCCTTGCTGTATCACCAAGTGACCCTAAACACTGAGGAATCTCCAGTGTTTTCAGCCATGAAGAGTTCCGGTGTTTTGTCCGCCTGTATTCCAAAAACCCACTTTTTTCCTGAGTTCATCTCCTGGCTTGTCTCCTCAATGTACCCTAGTAAATGTTTCATAATGAATTCGCAGGGAGAAAACATTCTGCAGGTATCAATGCAATTGATCCGTCAAGCATTGTGCTTTCCCAAAAATGAGTCATCACTGCAATTTTCTGAAGATTCACTGGCTCGCTATTTTGAAGACCTTTCAAATGAAGAATTCAGTCTGTACATGTCATACTTGAAACCAAATTCAAAGGAGGCTCAGTTATAAGGAGAAGAATTTAGCCTGGAAACGTTCGATGTTGAGTATAGACCAGTTCTTAGTTGCATTGCGGAGATTTTGGGTAAAGACAATGACTAGACAGTTGATAAATCAGTCTTGGGGATGTTCGCGCTGATGATGAAACCAGGGGTGGTTCTCGACATTCCATCTTTCTGGCAGGAAATCGTAAATTCTCAATTGATGGCCCTCCCTCTCATAGGTTTTTTCAGATTCCCGTCATTGATTGTTTACTTGTTTTTATATCAGAATGTCGAAGAATTTATGAGTTTGGGATTGAATATAGTTGATGTTAATAAACATAAACAAAAATTTATGTTCTAGACCGACATGATAAGAAAAGAAGAAAATGAAGCAGGACTGTTTGAGTTTGCTAGCCATTTCATGACTATTGCTTGTAAATTCTTGAATGGAGTTCTTCCTCCATGCTTATTACCGAAATCCCGGGAGTTCCTACAGATAGGACCTAATTGTAGATTTGGAGATTGGTTTGTATTTGATGAGTATTAAGAGATACGGTTGTATGGAGCTAGCATTGAGCCCTATAGGCTCCCAAATTTTGTACCCATGCGGCTTTTTGCATTGGAATTCATAAGACAGAGCCTTAATGTGGATCAGATACACTTTATTCCCATGAAGAAAGGTGTTATGTATAAATTTCCTATGAGTGTGGGGCCTTTTGTGGTTAATTCGAGACAATATTTTGATGAAGTTTCTAAAATGCTGGAGGAGACACAGTTGGTGCGAGGAGAAAAATGGTCTTATGATCTGCATGCAATAATCTCTCAGAGAAGAATTGAAAATGGATACGCTGCATTTTCCCATGTAAGCAAACCTGATCAGGAGAAGCTTGCAAATCCAAGTGAAACAAGTGCATCAAAAACCAGCATTCAAACGCCTGCTATTATGGAAAATACAAGCAAAAGAGGTAGAGGAAATGTTGTTGAAATAGATCATGAGGAGCCTGGAGAGGAAAAAAGAACCAAATTAGCAGAAGATCACTCTTCCAATTCGCCAGGTTTTACTCTCCATGTCAATGAATAAAAAAATGTCCCCTCTTCTCCTATAGGACATGAACTTTATTCAGAAAAGATGTCGTCAGTAAAACAAATATTTTCACAGATTGAAGAAAGAAACCAGAGGATTAAAACCAATGTAGGAGTGCAAGCAGAACATCACATAGCTGCTAATCAGACCAGATTATTGACTGTAATGGATCTTGAAAAGGATCAATTTAGGATGTCTCTGTCACATCCAACAGGAATGCTCCTACAACTCAAAGTGAACTTTGGAAAAAATGCAAAATCTTCTCCATTGACACAACAAAAAAGATCCCAATGGATAAATCAAAAGTAGTCATCGATTCTGTAGCCACTTTAGGACCAGTTGTTCCTTTAGATTAGAAGTTATAAAAATTATCATTATGTCATTTCTCAGGATTATGCAAATGTAATAAGACTCTTTTGAGGCATGTACCTCTATAACAGTTAATAGTTTAGGCAGTTAGAGTTAGTTAGAATAGTTAGAATCAGTTTCATTATTGGAAACTGTTTCGTGATAATGTATAAAAAGACAATTTGACGAAAGATGAAGGTTCCGAGTTTTGGACCTTGAAGCTAAAATTTTGTACTGAAGAATACTGAATTAATGAAAAGTTTTGCAAGTTTCCTTCATTCTGTTTATGCTGAATAGTTTCTCATTTTTCATTATGTTTTTCATATCTGTGAGTAAAATAGAGTAATTTGAGCTGTAGGTCTCTAGATACATGTGTATTTAAGAGTTAAATAAACCTTAATGGGCGCTCCTCTATTTTAACGTTATCATTACTCATTCCTTTATAATTTTACACTGATAGATTATGTTTCAAGCAGCATATCAAATTAAAATCCTTTCTTTCTTGTTTCTTCCATCCTTTCATTTCAGCATAAGGAGGATATGGCATTGCAGAACCTTCCATGGGTTTAATATTTGAAGATTATATAATTAATGTTTGAATGTTTATAGAACAGGGACAGATATACTTTTGTTTGTGATGCAATATTTAATGTCTTGAGCATGGATTTCTTTTCACAGCAAGAAATTGTTTCTTAAGGAACAACATTAATTGGCGCCGTTGCCGGGGATCGAAGATTCGAAGATTTTCCCTGGGTTTTGTTTTACATTTCCTTTGGTTGTTCATAGAGGAGGAAATAGTATGTTGTGTTTGTTTGAAAATATCTCTGGCTCCCAAGAAACCTCACACGAGGTCGGATTCCTCTCAGCAAACCGTTCTTGTTTTGTCTGATCCTGAGAAGCTTGTTTCAAAGAAGGGCCAAAAACTAAAACTATTTGATACACCAGAAACTACATTGCTTGCACTAGGCAGCAGTTCACGCACTTTCATATCCAAGAAATCTTCCAAGAAACTCACTTTCTCAGAAGAAGAGTCGTCACCATCACCCGTTCGTTTTCAAGAACCCACATTAGAAGAGCAATCTTTGGAGTTTGTGTCTTTCCCTTTTACAGAAACTTAGCCCCATATAGTTTCCAGCTCTTCTGCAGTCGTTCATACTCCAACTCCTATATCATTTTTTCCACCTCATTCATCCTCTCCTACAACTGGTATTCATTTTACCCCTGCTTAAGGAGCAGCTAACCCGGGCGTAAACATGGCAGTCCCTCCAGCCACTGCTTTCTTGATGAATAGATATGCACCATTGAATCTACCCCAACCACTGCATGATATGCCTCATGAGTATCTCAAGTTACTCCCTAGATTTACTGGTGAAGATGAAAAAACTGCAGAACAACACTTGCCCCTGTTTTTCACATTTGCCGAGAATTTAAATGTTGAACATTTGGACATTGTAATGAGACTTTTTGTCCAGTCTCTAAGTGGAGAGGCAAGGAAATGGTTTAAAGGATTTCCTAATGGTACCATAAATGATTGGGATACCCTAGAAACACATTTCATTGAGAGATGGGGTGAAAAAAGGGACCATGGCTATTCTTTGACAGAGTTCAATGCAATAAAGAAGAAATTTGATGAAAGCATGAAAGATTTTGTGAAAAGATTTAAAAAATTGTATAATAGTTTGCATGTTGAAATGAAACCCCCTCCTATTGTAGCAAGGGTTGTTTTTGCTGGTGCTTTTGAACCAGAATTCAGTTTCACATTGAGGGAAAGGAGGTCACCTACATTGGAGCAGATTCAAACTGATGCTCTGGAGATTGAGGCTAATATGTCCGCTGCTGGTAAAGTCCAAGATAAAGGAAAAGCTAAAGAAGAAACCTCGGCTCAAGAACAAAGAATTGATGATATGACTAAGGTTATAAAAAATGTGTCCAATAAATTGGTGAAATTTGAAGTAGATAGTAAGCCTGCAAGACAGAACAGAGGGGTTTTTAATCCCCAATTTAAAAAATAGCCTCTATAGATTCTGCAAAGAGAGAAGAAAGATCTAGATCAGGTGCAAGCACCTTTGTACATGGAGGCAACCTCGTCCCGTTCAACAGATGATGATGATGAGAGAGAGGATGATGCTCGAATTTATGCTGTGTATATGGAAGACGATGAAACAGAAGAAGAAGATGACGAAGAAGAAGTGGAAGAAAATGATCTTTCATTTGATCAAGAAGAGATGGATGATTACTGCAGACAGTTCACAGACTTCATGCAATCTGAGTTGCATAAAAAGTATGATTTGAGGTCAAAGAAGAGACTAAGTACTCAAGAAAATGAAGAAAAAGAATCAGAAGCAGCACCTGCTCCAATGGCGACTCCATTCCAGAAAGATCAAACTAAGAAAACAGATAAGGGGAAAAAGCCCATGAACGAAGAAAAAGAGAAGGAAAATCAGCAAGCAGAAGCTTCTCAAACAAAAGTTAGAGATTCTAATATTTTGGAGAAAGTGGTTACTATTTCTAATCGAAACTCAAATTCCAAGAAAGATCAAGAAGAACCTGAAAAGTTGACAAAATCAAATCAAAGTTTCAGTTTGTCGAAAGAGTTGGAGAAAGTGAAGATTCAAGTACCTCTTCTTGAGTTAATGAAAACACCTGGCTATAAGAAAGAGATTTCCGAGTTTATCAATTTATCTCAGTATGATGAAGTAGGTGATATAGTAAATCTGCAGGAATAGAAACCAGTGGTTACATTTGGACCTCATGTTGAAGAGGTAGATTCATCTATCCCTCCCTTTTATATATCACTTCTGTTACATGATTTTTTTCTACATAATTGCATGCTAGATTCTAGTGCATCCCACAATCTGATGCCATTGTGTGTGATGAAAGAGTTGAATTTGCAAATCACCAAGCCATATTGAGATCTTTACTCTTTTGACTCAAAAAGGGTAAAGTGTGTGGGTCTGATTAAGGATATGGTTGTTACATTGGCTCAAATCCCAGCCAAAAGCATTATGATGGATGTTGTAGTGGTAGATATTCCTACCAGGTTTGGTATGTTATTATCTAAATCATGGGGGGAAAAGCTTGGAGGAGTTTTGAAGCTAGATTTTACATATGCTATCATTCCCGTTTTCAATGGTGAAGAGAGGAGGTTGTATAGAGAGACTAGATTTCAAAAAACTGCTACCAAGAAAGATGCAGGTAATTCACCAATTTATGGCCAAGAGAAGGATGACCTCTCTTGCTTCATGCTGCATGAAGATGCAAAATTTTCTGAAGAATCGCAAGGGCAGCTTCCTTCAACAATTGTACATAAGGACCTGCATTCGAACAAGCTATGGAAGTGTTATTTTTATGGTGCGTTTTCCAAAGAAGGCACTGGAGCTGGTTTCATTTTTGTTTCTCCTGAAGGCAACCTTGTGCCTTTTTCTTTCAAATTGGAGTTTGAGTCCACTAATAATGTTGCAGAATATGAAGCATTAATCATTAGTTTGCAGACAGCTAAGAAAATGGGAATTCAGTCTATGACTGTGTTTGGAGATTCAGAATTAATTATAAGACATATCAAGAATTTATGTCAAACTAAACATCCCAGGTTAAGAGCATATCAGAATGAGATCTGGGATCTAATCGAAAATTACTTTGAAGCCTTCAACTTACAGTTTGTTCCAAGGGAAGAAAATAGAATGGCTGATTCTTTGGCGGTTACAGTAAGTACATTCAAGCCTCCGATCAGTCCGAGACTAAGGTATGAAATTGAGATGAGACATAGACCTTCAATTCCTGAAAATATTAAACACTGGCAGGTCTTTGAGGACGATGAACAGATTAAGCAGTTCTTGTTGATGATTGAGGATTTTGAAGATCATCAGATTGATTTGGAAACTGATGAAGATGAATTGGCTGGTAAGACTCTTAAAAAGAAGATTGGTGGTCAGGAAATGATTCAGTTGAAAGACAATGCTTTGCCAAGAGGCTTAGTGCCTCTGGAAAGACTGTTTGATGCAAATGACGTTGCAGTAAATCAGAAGAAAGGAAACCAAGATGAGCAGGTGGAAGATTGCAATTTAGGGACTCAACATGAGCCTAAAATGATCAAATTGTTCAAAGGGGTCTCGAAGGACTACAAAGAAAGGTACGTAGGTTTGTTCAAACAATTCCAAGATGTATTTGCATGGTATTATGATGATTTGAAGACATATGATAAGAGTATCATACAACATAAAATCCCACTGAAGGATGGAGTCAAGCCGCATAAACAGAAGCTCCGGCAAATCAATCCATTGTTGTTGGCTCCGATCGAAAAGGAGGTAAAAAAATTGCTGTAGGCCAAAATAATTGTTCCTCTTAGATATTCAGATTGGGTTTCCAATCTTGTACCAGTCCGAAAGAAAAACAGAGAGATAAGGCTGTGTGTAGATTTCAGAAATTTGAATAGGGCTTCATTGAAAGATAATTACCCTTTGCGGAAGATGGATTTTTTTTTACAGAAGGTGACTGGAGCTTATAGACTATCTATGGTGGATGGCTTTTCAGGGTATAACCAGGTGGCTGTGGAGAAAGAAGATCAGAAGAAAACTGCTTTCACTACGCCATGGGGAACATTCATGTATGCTAGGATGCCCTTTGGACTAATGAATGCAGGAGCTACATTCCAAAGAGCAATGGATATTGCATTTGTTGGAGATCAATTTGCAGTTATTTATTTGGATGACGTCACAATGTTTTCAAATTCTGATGAAGAACACTTGCAGCATTTGCAGAAAGATTTCCTGAAGTGTAGAAAGTATGGGTTATTTTTGAATCCTAAAAAATCTCTATTTTCCCTGGAAGAAGGTAAACTGTTGGGTCATATTGTTTCAAAACAAGGTGTGAAAATAGATCTAGCGAGGGTTGAAGCAATACAGTCCATTCCACTGCCCCGAAGCAAAAAAGATATTCAGAGATTTCTTGGAAAAATTAATTTTCTAAGAAGATTCGTTCCCAATTACGCAGAAATCGTCAAAAAGATAACCGAAATCTTGAAAAAGGATGCCGAAGTGAAGTGGAACAAAGAAGCACGAGAATATTCCCAAAGGATTAAAGAAGCTTTAAAGGAAGCGCCTATTCTCATTAGTCCGGATTATTTGAAGCCATTTCAAATTTTCTCCTTTGCATCTCCCTCGACGATTGCAGCTGTGTTGTTACAGAGAAATAAAGAAAAGCACGAACAGCCTGTAGCATATTTTAGTAAAGTTCTCCAAGATGCAGAATTGAAATATAATATATTGGAGAAACAAGTTTATGCTCTGGTGAAAGCATTGAAAGCTTTTAGAACTTATATCCTTCATTCTCAAATCTTAGCATATGTTCCCAATTCAGCTGTAAAGGATGTCCTAGTACTGAGTGATGTGGAAGGAAAAAGAGGAAAATGGATTGCTAAAATCCAAGAATATGACCTGGATGTAAAACCAACTAAACTGGTCAAAGGATTGGGATTGGCTAAATTATTGACAGAGTCAAATTTCCAAGCATTGGGAATTAATTTTTTGGCCCCTGTGGATGAAGTCGTTGGAGAAACAGGTGATAATCAGTCAAAGATAGCAATTAAGTATAAATTTCTCTGCTCGGATTGGTATAAGGATATTGTTCAATATTTATGCTTTCTTTCTTGCCCCCCTTCAATTAATAGAACTAAATACAGGGCTTTAAAACTTAAGGCTCAGCCTTATGTCATAATCGAAGCAAATTTATATTGGAAAGATCCTACTGGTGTATTATTGCTGTGTTTGACAGAGGAGGAAGTTCCAAAGGTAATCAAAGAACATCATGAATGCTTGTGCGGGGGACACTATAGTTGGAAGGTAACTACTCATAAAGTTTTTAAATCAGGATTCTATTGGCCATATATTTTTGCTGATGTTTATAAAGCAGTCAGGAGTTGTCAAAAATGCCAGGTATTTGCAGAGAAGAAGAAGTTAGCTCCATTGCCTCTTCTCCCTGTTTTTGTTGAAGAACCTTTCAAACAATGGGGATTGGATTTCATTAGGGAAATCAATCCACCATCCAGTGGGCAATTTAAGTGGATCCTTATTGCTACGAATTATTTTACAAAGTGGGTGGAGGAAATCCCCACCAGGAAGGCGAATGATTTGGTTGTTATGAAGTTTTTAGAAGAAAATATCTTTAGCAGGTTTGGATGTCCAGTAAAGATTGTGACAGATAATGCCCAAGTTTTCAGCTCACTAAGGTTCATTAATTTCTGTCAGACTTACAATGTGATATTGTCTCATTCTACAGCTTATCATCCACAGGGGAACAGCTTGGCATAATCTTCTAACAAAACATTGGTAAGAATTCTGAAGAAAACAATCAATAAAAATTAGAAGAATTGGGATACAAAGTTAGTTTTTTCTCTATGGGAAACAAGGATTACTACTAGGAGGTCTATGGGCAAGTCTTCTTATGAGCTCGTATATGGTACTCAAGCATTTTTTCCCACCCAGTTGGTGAAACCTATGATTTCCTTCCTCCAAGATGCTCAAGCAGAACCGAATGCTATGATCAGAAGAATGAACAATGTGATGGAACTAAGTGAAAACAGAAATAAAGTTCGGGACAACTTGCTCACTTATCAGCAGAAGCTGAAGATAATATTTGACAGGAAAGAAAAATAAATCATGTTTCAGAAGGGAGACTTAGTATTGAGATGGGATGTATGAAGGGAGGACAAAGGGAAACATGGAAAATTTGATCCTTTGTGGTATGGTCCATTCAAAATCAATGAAGTCAGGATGAATAACACTTTCATGCTGGAAGATCTTGAAGGAGAAGTATTAGATATGCCTGTGAATGGGCAATATCTAAAGCATTACTTCCGGCACTAAAGAAGATTTTTCACCATCATTGTATATATCCGGTGTGATCATTATACATTTTCCACCAAGCAATATGTGACTCCATGCCCGAAGTGAAGGCACTGATCTGCATGTTCTTAGTGTTTCGTGGCAAAAACACTATCCCCAGGTCAAGCTAGATGTTGTGGATCATATCCGCATATCCTTTTCAATCTTTATTTTGAGTATCAAAAATACAAAAAAATTAGAAAATCAGAAAAACATATGTTATAGCATAAGGTTTTTATACTATCTCATTAAAAGAAGCGTTTCAAAGCTCGATGATTATTAAACTTTATTGAAATATATGTTTTATTTCGAGCTTAAAGTTCAAACCATTTCCCGAGCGGAAGTGGTGATTGTGGGAGATTGGTTCCGGATTAGTTATTACGGTGGGGAAAATAGCCCGTTAATTATCAAAATCGGACCCCCCGTAGTTTACTGGTGAAAATCTTGGGCGAGCCGTGATCAATGGCTGAGATTCATTACGGGGGGTATAGGTCGACGTCTTCTTCCGTACTCCCGGACCCCGCGTAGTGACGTCATTTCGGCATTTATTATGGTTTTTCTTAGCTGTTAAACTGTTCTTTGTCCCATTCTCGTTTGATTGTGGTTCTTTTTCCCTTTGAGTCGTGCTCCCGCCACCTTTTCATTACCCAATACCCCCGTATTGTTTTCATCTTCTGTCAGCCATGGTAAAACGAGCCTCTTTATCCGGTTCATCAAGCTTCAGTTCTCTCATGGACAGTGAAAGGGACATTCACGATACCTTGTCATCTGTCAATCATCCCTTGCTGTATCACCAAGTGACCCTAAACACTGAGGAATCTCCAGTGTTTTCGGCCATGAAGAGTTCCGGTGTTTTGTCCGCCTGTATTCCAAAAACCCACTTGTTTCCTGAGTTCATCTCCTGGCTTGTCAACTCAATGTACCCTGGTAAATGTTTCATAATGAATTCGCAGGGAGAAAACGTTCTGCAGGTATCAACGCAATTGATCCGTCAAGCATTGTGCTTTCCCGAAAATGAGTCATCACTACAATTTTCGAAAGATTCACTGGCTTGTTATTTTGAAGACCTTTCGAATGAAGAATTCAGTCTGTACATGTCATACTTGAAACCAAATTCAAAGGAGGCTCAGTTAGAAGGAGAAGAATTTAGCCTGGAAACATTCAATGTTGAGTATAGACCAGTTCTTAGTTGCATTGCGGAGATTTTGGGTAAAGACAATGACCAGAAAGTTGATAAATCAGTCTTGGGGATGTTCGCGCTGCTGATGAAACCAGGGGTGGTTCTCGACATTCCATATTTCTGGCAGGAAATCGTAAATTCTCAATTGATGGCCCTCCCTCTCACAGGTTTGTTTAGATTCCCGTCATTAATTGTTTACTTGTTTTTATATCAGAATGTCGAAGAATTTATGAGTTTGGGATTGAATATAGTTGATGTTAATAAACATAAACAAACAGTTATGTTCTGGACCGACATGATAAGAAAAGAAGAAAATGAAGCAGGACTGTTTGATTTTGCTAGCCATTTCATGACTATTTCTTATAATGTCTTGAATGGAGTTCTTCCTCCATGCTTCTTACCAAAAGCCTGGGAGTTCCTACAGCTAGGACCTAATTGCAGATTTGGATATTGGTTTGTATTTGAAGAGTATTCAGAGATAAGGTTGTATGGAGCTAGCATTGAGCCCTATAGGCTCCCAACTTTTGTACCCATGCGGCTTTTCGCATTGGAATTCATAAGACAGAGCCTTAATGTGGATCAGATACACTTTCTTCCCATGAAAAAAGGTGTTATGTATAAATTGCCTATGAGTGTGGGGCCTTTTGTGGTCAATTCGAGACAAGCTTTTGATGAAGTTTATAAAATGCTAGAGGAGACACGGTTGCTGCTAGGAGAAAAATGGTCTTATGATCCGCATGCAATAATCTCTCAGAGAAGAATTGAAAATGGATACGCTGCATTTTCCCATGTAAGAAAACCTGATCAGGAGAAGCTTGCAAATCCAGGTGAAACAAGTGCATCAGAAACCAGCATTCAAACGCCTGCTATTATGGAAAATACAAGCAAAAGAGGTAGAGAAAATGTTGTTGAAATAGATGATGAGGAGCCTAGAGAGGAAAAGAGAACCAAATTAGCAGAAGATCACTCTTCCAATTCGCCAGGTTTTACTCTCCAAGTCAATGAAGAACAAAATGTCCCCTCTTCTCCTAGAGGACATGAACTTTATTCAGAAAAGATGTCGTCAGTAAAACAAATATTTTCACAGATTGAAGAAAGAAACCAGAGGATTAAAACCAATGTAGGAGTGCAAGCAGAACATCACATAGCTGCTGATCAAAACAGATTATTGACTGTAATGGATCTTGAAAAGGATCAATTTAGGATGGTTCTGTCACATCCAACAGGAATGCTCCTACAACTCAAAGTGAACTTTGGAAAAAATGCAAAATCTTCTCCATTGACACAGCAAAAAAGATCCCAACAGATAAATCAAAAGTAGTCGTCGATTCTACAGCCACTTCAGGACCAGTTGTTCCTTTAGATTAGAAGTTATAAAAATTCTCATTATGTCATTTCTCAGGATTATGAAAATGTAATAAGACTTTTTCGAGGCATGTACCTCTATAACAGTTAATAGTTTAGGCAATTAGAGTTAGTTAGAATAGTAGAATCAGTTTCATTATTGGAAACTGTTTCGTGATAATGTATAAAAAGACAATTTGAAGAAAGATGAAGATTCTGAGTTTTGGACCTTGAAGCTAAAATTTTGTACTGAAGAATACTGAATTAATGAAAAGTTTTGCAAGTTTCCTTCATTCTGTTTATGCTGAATAGTTTCTCAGTTTTCATTATGTTTTTCATATCTGTGAGTAAAATAGAGTAATTTGAGCTGTAGGTCTCTATATACATGTGTATTTAAGAGTTAAATAAACCTTAATGGGCGCTCCTCTATTTTAACGTTATCATTACTCATTCCTTCAGGATTTTACACTGATAGATTCTGTTTCAAGCAGCATATCAAATTAAAATCCTTTCTTTCTTGTTTCTTCCATCCTTTCATTTCAGCATAAGGAGGATATGGCATTGCACAACCTTCCATGGGTTTAATATTTAAAGATTATATAATTAATGTTTGAAGGTTTATAGAACAGGGACAGATATACTTTTGTTTGTGACGTAATCTTTAATGTCTTGAGCACAAATTTCTTTTCACAGCAAGAAATTGTTTCTCAAGGAAAAAAAGTATTCATAAAGGGTAAACCTATATAAGGAGAAGAAAATCATTGTGCAAAGGGCATGCATGAGTCCGGGTTTGAATATATACTTCACTCTCAAATATGTCTGAATGGAAAGGGTAACAGTTTGATGATAGATCTGAATATGTGATGCACCTATGAAGAAAATGATGAAGAAGGGAATCTAGATCTGAAATGTATTTATATCTTCTAGATCTATTTATGGAATGCTTATATCTGAGATGAGGCGAACATATGTCTGAAGTAAAGGGTAAAATCTGAACTAAATATCTGATCTGAAGAAGTAAGCTGCTCTATAATGTTTGAAGATCTATACGCAAGTTTATAACAGTGGAAGCGCATATATACGCGGGTTGGATAAAGCGAAAGCATGTATGGGTTGTGAAATCAGTTCTGAAGTATGTGCAGAGGTATACGTGGGTTTATATGAATGAAGGTGCGTATATACGCCGGATCAGTGAAAGGAAAGCGCATATGAAAACTAAGGTTTGCTGAAGTATGAAGTATGAAATGTCTGATCTGTTCTGCAGTGTTACTGCTATCTGTTAATGATGTATTGTACAGATCTGGGCTTTTTGAATTGATAAGTATCAGTTTGATGTATGATTGAGCTTAAATGTGTGGAGTGGGTCCAGTCTGAAAATATGATGAAAAGTGGCCTGCAAGCTTTCCTCTAAAGAAAGCTTTTGGATCCAGTGTGAAAATTGATTAAACGTGGTCCATGGTGGTGCTGAGGGTTGTAGCCTTCAGTTAGGGGGTCGTAGCTCCCTTCCAGGTGAGGCTGGTAAATGAGAGCAGGGGGTCATAGCTCCCTTTCAGGAGAGGCTGGTAAACGAGATCAGGGGGTCGTACCTCCCTTCCAGGAGAGGATGGTAAACGAGCGCAGGTGGGTGCCTGCGTGCTGGTATGAGTCTGCGCCAACACATAGTTGTAAGATGTTTTCTTTATAATAAAATATTGAAGGCTGAGACAACAGCAGTGGTGGTTTTCTCCCGTCTTGGGTTTCCACCTAAAATCCTGGTGTTCATGTATGATGCTTATGTGTGATGATTTATTCTGTTATTACTGCACATGCTTACTGTTATCTAATTATCATAAGAATGAATTTTTCATAGAACTATGTAAAGAATTAATGGCATAATAATATCTCTGTGTATACGTGACTTTGATGAAGGATATCTGCGTGTATACGCAAGTCTGGTTAAGCAAAGTAGCGTATGGGTTTTGGAGTAAGAAAAAGTAAAAAGTTTTGAGTATGCCCTAAATACTTATTCACCCCCCCCCCCTCTCAGTATTTTTCCCAACATATCCTTCTTCAGCATACCTGTTATGTGCCTAACTATCTCAGCATAGTTAGGGATAAATCTTCTTAATAAATTTATGCGCCCAAGGAATACTTGTATTTATTTATTATTTCTGGGAAAATAAATATTGCTTATAACCTCTACCCTCTTAGGGTCTATCTTCACCCCATCCTTAGTCACAATATGGCCCAAAATCTTTCCCTCTTCTAATGAAAATAAAGATTTTTGAGGATTCAGAGAGAGACCATACCTTCTGCATTTCTTAAAAGTTTTCCACAGATGTTCAATGTGTTCAGCATCGTTCCTGGAAAACACCGTGATATCATCCAGGTAAACTACCAGGAATTTATCCTACTCCCCAACAAAAGCAATATCCATTGCCCTCTGAAAATTAGCCCCTGCATTAATCAATCCAAAAGGCATCCTGGCATACATAAATGTACCCCATGGTCTGGTGAAAGCAGTCTTCTTTTGATCCTCTGGGAGTACAGCCACTTGATTATATCCAGATAATCCATCCATCATTGACATTCTGGTAGCTCCAACTACTTTCTGTAGGATGTGATCCATTTTAGGTAGTGGATAATTATCCTTTAAGGATGCTCTGTTTAAGTTTCTAAAATCCACACACAGCCTTATCTCTCCATTCTTCTTGCGCACAGGGACAAGGTTTGCCACCCACTTGGAGTACCTTAGTGGTACTATTATTTTGGCTTTTAGCAGCTTCTTGATTTCTTTCTCGATAGAAGGCAACAACAAGGGATCGATTTGTCTGAGCTTCTGCTTGTGGGGCTTTGCATCTACCTTCAATGGAATCTTATGTTGCATTATACTGATATCAAAAGTTTTCAATTCCTGATAGGACCATGCAAACACGTCTTTGTAAGACTGAAATAATTTCTGATATAGCTCTTTATATTCTTCATGGATCTTCTTGGACAATTTGACGATTTTGGGGTCAGCCTCAGTACCCAAATTCAGGTCTTCAACCTGATTTTCTTCTACCATTTTGTTTGGCCGCAATGAGACGTCGTTCTTGTCAAATAATATTTCTAGAGGCACCAGCCCTCTAGGTATAATGTTTCCCTTTAACTGCAACACTTTATTACATGCCACTTTCTCCTCCAAATTTCTTTTTGAAACCTCTTCGGATTCTACCTCTTCTTCATCATCATTCTCCATATTGGAGAATTCTCCCATTGTTTCCAGGAATATTTTCATTTGTTATCCGTCTTCAAATACCTACCAATGTTTGATATTATCCAGGATTGAAGGCTGATAGCGCACCTCAACTTCATATCTTAAAAAAGGGTTCTGAGGTGGTCGAAATGTACTAGCAACTACAGGAATGAAATCAGCCATTCTATTCTGTTCTCGGGGCATGAACTGGATATTGAATGCCAAGAAGAAATTTTCCACCATGTCCCAAATTTCATTCCTGTAGGCCCTTAGCCTAGGATTTTTAGTTTGACACTGATTTCTGACCTGTCTTACTACTAGTTCTGAGTCTCCCAGGACCTTTAAAATTTGTATACCCATATTCCTGGCTGTCTAAAATCCTAACAGGAGTGCTTCATACTCTGCCACATTGTTTGTGGCTTCATATTCTAGTTTAAAAGACAGTGGGATCCATTTTCCTGCAAGAGAAATCAGTAGCACTCCAGCTCTATTTCCTTCTCTTGAATTTGTTCCATCAAAATGTAATGTCCATGTTTCCGCTTCATGTCCTTCTGAAGGCTGCTCAGTATTGATCTGGCAAAAGGATATTTCATGAGCATAATCTTGATCTTCTTCGAGCATCAAGCATAAAAAATTTCCTTCCTTACTGTAGACTGGTGAATTTACAGAATTGTCAGCCTTAGTCACTATCTTGACAAATATGGTCTCCCTGTACAATCTCCTCTCTTGGCCGCCAAAAACTGGGATAGTGTCATATGTTAAATCCATCTTGATTGATCCACCAATTTTTGTTCCCCAGGACCTTGATAGCAACATACCAAAACGAGCTGGGATGTCTGCTACCACTATGTCCATTACTACACTTTTTGCTGGGATTTGGGCCAAATTGACTACCAAATCCTTGATCATCCCTAAGCATTTAACTCTTTTGGAATCAAATGAGTAGAGGTCTTTATATGGACGTGTGATCTGTAAACCTAGTTGTTCCATGACTGACAAAGGCATAAGATTGTGGGAAGCTCCAGAATATAGCATACAGTTATGTAATAGCAGGTCATGAATCACTAGAGACACATAGAAGGGAGGAGTAGAGGGATCTACCTCCTCAACATGGGGGCCAAAAAATACCATGGGTCTCTCTTCTTGAAGGTTGAGACTATATGGGATGATTGGTACTTATGGAGGGATCATGAAATATGTGACTTGAGGTTGATATGCTGGCTATTTCAATAGTTCGGTCAAGGGGACTGGGATGTTGACATTTTCAAGTTCCTTTTACAGACTAAAAGCAAGAGGGGACTTTTCTATCACAACTTCTTTTGACTCTTTATTTTCAGCTGGGGGCTGGGCTTCTTTTGACATACATTTGGTAAAAGAAGAAGTGACTACTTTTGAAGAAGAAGGGATTTGATCATTAGACTGCAAAGGTTTTTTTAGAGGATGCTTACCTTTGTCTACAACTTTCTGCATTATAGCCTCGTTCTGAGTAGGTACTTCCTCTTGGGGAAACTCTTCTTCTTGCTCTTAGGTACGAGTCCTCTTTCTAGAAGATCTGAGAGCATATATTCTATTGAAATGCGCTTGAATGAAATCATAAAATTGTTTACAATAATGATAGAACTCTGCTTGATCTTCGTCTCTGATCTTTTCGTCTTCTTGCAATGAACACCCAGCTTCATAATTCCCTCGTAAAGGGCATTCTTCTCCATCACTACTAGAAAAGGGAATATTCACATCCTCCAGTCTATAGGCAATGTCCTCAGTGGAGTCATCTACTAGACTTTCTAAATACAATGGATGAGGTACTTGATCTTGTTGCTCCTTTGCTTCCCCTCGGAATATTTGCAAGGGTGGTTTCCTATACTGAGGATTGTATCCTCTGTTTGGAGCATTCTGGTAATTCCTGAAGGCTGAATTCTTGGCTTCCAGTTCAAGCTTGACCATTTTATTAATTAATTTGATCATTTCTTCCATTTTGTCTGAGTCTCTGTCTTGGTTAGAGGTAGATACCTCTTCTTTGCCCCTTCTTCTGGTATCTTGTTCAGATTTTCCTTTTGATTTACCAGTGGAGGCAAAGTTTGCTTCCAATTCTAATGCATCTGCCTGAGCATCGTCCAGGGTAGCGGGCTTTCTTTCTCTGAGGGAGAAGCCAAATTCTGAATCAAAGGCTGCTACAAAAACAACTTTAGCAGCAGTTTGGTGGGGTTTCATATCAGCAGGTAGACTCAGGTACAATTTATTGAATCTCTTGATAAAGTCTGACACTCCTTCATTGTGTCTCTTCCTTAATGTATTGAACTCAATGAGAGAATTTCCATAATCTTTCTTCTCTCTGCGTTTCCTGAGGAAAGTGTCTTCCATGTTGTCCCAGGTGGTAATAGAATGGCCAGCCAATGTCTTAAACCATTTTCGAGCTTCACCATCTAGAAATTGCACAAACAGTCTCAAAAGCACATCCAAATGTTCAACATTAAAATTCTCTGCAAAGGAGCAGAAAGTCTCAAGATGTTTCTAAGCATCGATTTCATTTTCTCCATTGAATCTGGGCAAGACCTTCAGATAATCTTAGGGCATATCTTTCAGCACTTGGGGTAATGCCAGGGGAGCATATTTATTCATCAAGAAAGCTGGAACATTAGCCATTGGAGGAGGTGTTGGTAGGGCAATATTTTGATGAGTATGAGGAGGAGGGGGAGGTGGAAGAGGAGTATGAATAATAATAGGAATGTATTCAATTTCAGCTTGAGGATTTGAGGGGAAAAAAGGTCTATTAACAGTAGATACTTCGGTTACTTCCTCGACCTCTTCACCCTCAGGAGTAGGGTGAAGACTGTTTTTATTTCTGATACCCTCTTAGGGTGGACTATCTGAGTAATAATAATCAGTATCTCCTATAATGGAGTCTGGAATTTGCAACTGAGAATCTTGAGAGGAGGAGGAAGGAAAATATTCTACAGGCACTTCAGGAATTTGGGAATGGGCTGATTTTCTTTTCCTCCAATTTCTTCTACGTATAATATATTCAGGGTCAAACACTGAAGGTGACTTTGGCTTAGATGAATCTGACCTCATGTGTGGCTTACGAGGAGCCAGGAATGCAAATGGATATAGCAAATAACAAATGTGGAGTCGCAAAGGTGAGGGATATACAACTCTCAACTCTCTGTGCTCACCTACTTAGAGAGTGAATATGATTTTTTCGAGGCCTAGGGATTATAATTTTCTTAACTTTGTCCCCAGAAATGGTGTCAGAAAGATGTTGTAGCTCCTAGAGACAGCCTAGAGTTGTTATAGAGCAGTGCCTAGGACATCTTAGCATAGCAAGGAGTGTATAATATAAGGTATGAAGTTGTCAGCTTCAGCTCACATGCTATCTCCTATAAACAGGTAAATGAAATAGAATGGGACCAAACCCTCAGAAACTGACACAGAGAAAGAGATATTGCAGAGGCAAGATGCAGAACTTCTAATACAAAAGTAATAGACAATTCAGATATATTTTACTGCAAAGCGGGCCGATTTAGAAATACTTCACAGACATAAATTATCAGAGGGTGTATGTAATGAAAGAAATGTTGTGAAGATACTAGTTAAGATTTGAGCTGATACCCAGATATGCAATACCACCATGCATAGGCTTACCAATCTAAGAATCCATACATGATAATAGCATTTTAAAAGCACCCTCCGAAAGTAACTAATATAGCAGAATCACGGTTCAAATGAGTAATGAAATAGAATATCATGCATGAGCCATATTTAAAGCGCTTGATTGATCCAAGTATGGGCATCAAATAGGATGAATCCTTACCAGAAATCAGTGAGCCACTCGCATTCCAAAACATGATACAAGAAAGGTGGGTGAGATGCAATGATATATTAAATAACATATAAAAGAGAGTTACAGACTGTGAAATACCAAAGACCGGAATCCTCTTTGACAGACAGAACTCCTCCTCACTGAGACCCTATGGGCTCTGAGCCTTCATACAAGAGTTTTACAAATTGTATACAAAAATCCTTTCACTGCATAATTTTCTGATAGAAATCTAGAACCCTTACAATGTGTTTCTTCATGGTTTTTATAGGAGAAAACAAAACCTAGTGAAAAAGAGGTAGGTGGTGAACATTTAATTGTATCATTAAAACAAAATGGTGAAAAAGTGCCTGCCCATACTGCTTGACGACGCTGTAGTGCTGAATGTACTCTGTGGCCTGCTCTTTGAGATAAATGCTCTGGGTGAAAATCTCTTCAGGAACACGGCATAGAGTAAAAGTCCAAAACCATTCCGTCCTTTCCTGAAGGAAAAATCGGCTAGAATAAAACCTGGAATGTGTTGATTTTGTGTATCGTACCCTCTGCATTCCCAATCCTGAATTAAGCTTTAAAATCCCCAGTACCGAACACTGAATTCCTCAACCATCTATTGATCTTCCTCTACTGCTCCATAAATGTTTTCATCTGTGAAATCGGCGCCTTGAATATCTCTGCAAGGTTTGATAGATTTTACCCTTGTTTCCTTTAATAGCAGTCATGTCGCAGCAGCTACCCAAGCTTTCTTCATAAATTTAGCCTCTGAAAAATTGTCCTTTGCCACGGCCTTTATCACAACGATTGAGACTGTGAATCATAGTAGTTATTCTCGGTTGTAACCCTACAAAATCCACATACATGTTAAGAAAACAAATGCACGGTAGGGTGGATGCAGTGGAGATGACTGTGTAGCATGGCGAAGTGATGAAATGGCAGAACATGCAGGGTGGTGACGCAAGCTACAGTTGAACAATGGAGGAGGGACTGGCGATAGCTTCCAACGTAAAAGCTTAAAATATGACTTACGAATGGAGAATATGAATGGTGGAGAAAAATTCATTAAACACGTAAGAGCTGTGACGCGTGGACGTACGATGGACTAGGTGGGGAGGGTAACGTGGTGGCATGAGGTCAACGACGGGCATGTGACTCTATTAGGGCCGTCCGATCTTGGTGGACATTGAGGGCTAAAACAATGCCAGAGGACGCTAAACTATGGGCCCAGGGCACTGTACATTAGGACTAACACTCGCGCAACTTCAAAAAGCGACAACCGTCGGATGGAGGCTCACTGATCCGACGGTTCACGTTCATATCGCTGTGTGACTTTGACCAAACACTAATGTGCGATGGGGAGTGGTATTGGAACCATATGCTGGGACGTGTGTTAAGCGATTAGTGGAATCATTAGCTAAAGGGGGAATACCACCTACTGCCGAAAGGCGGTGCGATATAAACCGCTGGTTTTGAACAGGGGATACGAACGCGGGGACCACCAGGGCGGACGGGTAGCAAACCGTTGATCCATGATTTGATCGAACGGCTCAGGACGCGCCCAATACTCTTTGATAAGCGCCCGATGCTTTTGCTCTCAGTTCTGGCTTTCGGTCCCGTGGAAGAAAGGGCGGAGGCTTGGCTGAAGGGCTATGCCATAAATATTTTTAAACATGCATTTCCAGCCTTTGATATGGTGTTTTAGAGGTGGGAAATGATAACGACAGGCTTGAGAATGGTTTTCCAAGGCTGCAAGAGGGAGATTCGAGAGCTTTAAGCAAAATTTCCCATGGAATTTTAAGTGAAAGGGATCATGATCAACAAAGGGTTCGAGTATGACGATAGAAAACATACATAATGGTTCATCGCTATGTCGTTACCTCACCTGCGCACGCCAATGAGTCACCAAACCTTTGAATCATAGCAAAAAGCTATGGATGCCGCTATGAAACTAGAAGCTACACCCAGAGAGGATACGTCAGTAAGGGTCCAACAAATTCAGGAACAGCTGGGAGCTATGCATATGGAAATTCAAAACCTGCGAAAGGAGCAAGGAAAGGATGCCCATGTAGATATATGGTGCATACGATGTCAGGTATCTATACATACGAAGGATTAGTACCCTCTATTGGAAGATTACATGTAGGTGGAAGGACCTAGTCTAGTACGCCCAGGAGCAAGTGGGGAACCCATCCTGTCACGACCAAGCTCGAGTGGACCTGTGCTATGGTGCGACGACTGCCATGTAGCAGGGCTGCATGATACAAACCATTGCCCTTGGCTAGACGCGTATGTCTCAGAATTGAAGCAATAGTGGTGCAAGTTCTGTCGGTCGGTTGGACACAATGAGAAGAACTGTCATACTTATGACTTGATGATAGATCATGGGAACTTGTATAGGGTACAATAAGACCCTATGTCACCAAGAATGTCCACGAGCTTCAGAGGCTCTCCAGCACGCGGCAGAGGAGGTTAGGGAGAAAGTGTAGGACGAGGACGTGGGCAGTTAATATGTTATAACTATGGGGAGTTAGGACACTTCGCTAGGGACTGCCCAAATCCCATCAGGCAATCGTGCAACTATTGTAGAAAGATGGACCATGTGGTTGAAGAGTGCCCAATTTTAATAGCTAAGATGTAGTAAAAACAGCGCACCCCTACACAAAATGTGCGAAGGGTTAAAGCTAAGCTAAGAAATGCAGACCTAGGTGTAAAATTCATAACACACAGTGGTTTAGTTACCCAGGGAGCAAAGGAAGCACCTGATAGGGATCTTACAACCTCTCTGGAAGGATCGAACATCAAGTAAAAAGCAACAATAGCAGCTATTGCGCAGAGGCCACCACACCTCAATATAGAGGAGGGGGTTGAGCCCTTTCTGTAAGAATTTCTGAAGCTGCTACGTAACCCATCGGTTGTCGAGAACCTTCAAGAATTAATGCCTAGCTGCACAGCTAAACTCGATCCGATTCCCAAAATTAAGGATGTACACAAGCTATACAGATATAAAAAACACACCGGAAGGGAGCGGTTGAGTGCACAGATTGGTGACTACGAGATGGATCAAGTTATTTTAGAACTTGGATCAAATGAAAATGTATTACCAAAAAAAACATGGGAACAAATGGGAGAGCCTAAATTGGAATGGTCTACCATCTAGCTGCGCATGGAAAATCTACAGAAGATCCTCCCAGTGGGAATACTTCCAAAAGTCATGGTAGATATCGTCGGGGTAAAATTCCTAGCTGACTTTGAACTAATAGAGATCATGGAAGATACGGATCCCTACCCTACACTCCTAGGACTAGACTGGGCTATAGATATGCGAGGTGTCATCAATCTCAAAAATCATAGCATGGTGTTCGAAAACAATGGTACGCGCGTAATAGTACCACTGGATCCCGCAAAAGGTGCAGAGCCAGCTCATGATGAGGAAGAAATAGATCAAATTTACAAATTGACTACGCAAGATGAAGACCGGATTAACCCCACAGCGGAAGGAGTACTCTGCTAGGAAAAGGATAGTGAATGCTTTTCTGACTCCAATGGGGAAGTGGAAAATTGGCAAGGTCGGTTGCATAAGGTTTCGGTGCTACGATGTCTTCGGGTCACAAGGAACTTCTGCTGCATCTCCGCCGAGGTAAGAGACCTTCCCTACCTTGAGGACATGGGTGAAATTAAGGATTTTTTACGTGCATCCGAAGCTGAAGTTCCCAAGGAACACAAGCTAAGAGAACTTCTACTTTCCCTGTGTAGAGCGTCTTCATGTTGGTGGGATACGCATGGGCCGGTAGTCTGCACTTGGGAGGAGTGTAGGGATAAGATGATCCTGTGATTTGGAGCTCTAGCTAGAAGATGGACCCAAAGTATCCTTGGGTCAGAGGATCCGCGTAGGTATTTTCTAGCATGGGAAACACAAGGGTGTGACAATACTCCAAACGAACAAGTTTTATTGGTTATCCATGACCTAGGATTGCGTCAGACTGCGTGGTATTTAGATGTGGGGTTGTACCAGTACATGCGCAATTGGGAGAATTTGCGAGATGAGTCCCTACAAAAATTTAAGGTGGTAGATGGCACAAAGATGCTATTCACAACCCTACCGCACACAGATGCCCTGACAAAAGTAAAAGCGTGCCTACAAAGTGACGCAGGGCTAGGCCTGCAAATACCAGGATCTTCAAACACAACTGTGCATACATTCAAATCACTTTCAAACTAAAATTCCCATCTGGGCCATCTCAAGCTGTTTTCATTTGCGGAAGCTATTCCAATATAGGTTCATTCCCATGACTCAACCATTCTTCTTTCAGTGCATTTAAACCCAAACTGCATTAGAACTTTTACAAAGGACTTTTGACTATCCACCACTAATTTCCTAGATTTAAAATCCCAACACTTATCAATAACTCACCCTTGTTATTTTATGGTTATGAACCCAAATAAACTACTGTATGTGGTAAATTTCAATCTTTACATCATTGGAAAACACTTCCAATCGAACCAAACATTTGAATGCTTCTATAAACAAAACCAACACTTATGACTGGATAAAAAAATGCACCACATATCAATGAGATTTGCCAAAATACCAGCGTTCCAGAATTCATCACCTCTCATCTAACAATAGCTCAAATGCCAAGAATCCACTTGGGGTTCATTGTTTCTGTACGCCTTTGTTTTTTTAAACACGCTGGACATGGTTAACAAACTCTATACATATGTATTGACTTAATTACCACCATATGCCAGTTCCTTTCAGTGATTCAATACATATCAGTGCAATCACTCAAATATCATTTAGAAATACTTCCAGCAAGTAGCGTTTTCACAATTCATCGATTTCAGGCTTTGTTTAAAATCGAATATCATTAAATAACTGCTTACCATTATAATTCAGAACTCATCTCCTTCTGGTCCCAGATTCAAACGCTGTTACATTTCTGTGCTAAGGGTTTTAACTTACCATTCGAATTCTTGTATTAATCTCCAGACTACGCTTTCAGGTTCTGGAATTCACCGGCGATCAAACTTCTCGATTCCACTGCACGCTGCAATTGAATAAATTGACTGGTTTTTAAAACCTTTGACTCCTTATCCACGTTTCTCTGCAATTGGATTTCTTCATACTATCTGGCAATCTCTACGCACCTTTACAAATCATTTCAATTCGCTTGCGCCCAAACTTGGGACAGATTCTGATAGAAAATTATCAAACAGATTAGCCTTTCATACTAAGGTGATTATCGATTTCAAAACTCAACAACGGTTCTGCATTCAAGACACCCATTTCTCACAACGCGTTACTGAATTGTTGTGACTATCGAACTCAGTTTTATCATATATCCGCCTACACACCTCATGCTTAATTCAATTCTCACCCATTCACTGTTGAATACATATGCTCTTTTTACCATTCACTGCAATAGCCCTTTCGCAATTACAGTGATTATAAACAGAGTTAAAAACCGAGTTCTGCGCTCTTCAATCTGTTTTGTACTCTACGTTGGATTTAAACAACAAAATGTGCATTGGACTTAAACAGTGGCATTTCATACATGATAATCACACAGTATCAAGAGAATTCACTTCTACGCAGAGATTATAAACTTATTTTCGTGCCTCATTTAACAATAAAACAATTACTTCAATTCTATCACTTCAGTAAACAGAGTTTAACCTTCAATTCATTCATTGCTTGCCACTGAACTTGGAGTTTATGTAGATCCATTGAAATTTAATGAAAACAACGCTCCTTCATGCATTTCATCATATGCTTTCATACCTTTGAGTATTTCAACACAATCTTTCAATGCTCTATGCGCACAGTAAATTGACTTCCAACAGAAATTTTCACTTAGAATGGCGCCCTATTAATTTACAAACAGAGATTTTAACACCATTTTACCCTTAATGAATTGCATGGCAGTTTTCACACAAATAAATGTGATTACAATCCCATTGATCATTTCTTCAACAATTCCATGAACTTCAGGAGACAAATATACAATTCCTCAATTAACCAATGTATATAAACTGAACCAAAACAATGACTTACAAACTTTGCTGGCCAGATATTCCAATTCGGTGGCCCTTTACAATTTGCTGAAGGCTTACAGCCTTGTTGTTCAAGCCTACTCCCAATCACACACTCTCTCACAATCTCTACTCACACACAATCTTCCTATTCCTCCATGAATTTATACAATTTTACAAATGATTTAATTAAATGCTCAATCCCTTCAATTCCTCAACCATCCCCTAAATCTCTCAACATCCCTAAAAGGTAGAATTTTATCCCTAAAACTTAGAAACTAATTCCAACTTAGGATCTCTCATTAATTCTAAATAATCTAGAAACTAATTTTTCTCACATTTAAAAATTCTCACAAATAATTAGTTAAAATACAATTAATCACTCAAAACATGAAACCCCCTAGTCTAGATAAAATACAAGGTGAATTTTTGGAGCTGATGCTCCTGCATCACAAAGAGGTACAGTGGCCAAGTTGCTAGAATGATACTTGGACCGCATTACTAAACCTCTAGCATCAGCTTTAATTAAGGATATGTGAGTAGCACGCAGGTGTCCTCCATAATCTATAAATCTGTGGGAAAACCTTCAGGTACAAAAAACGACTATCAAAACACTGCAGATTGGTGTGAAGGGAACCTTAGCATTAAAGAAAATGGGCGGCAAGCCATCAATACAACAATTAGTGGAGATTTCTTTCCAAACGATCGATGGGAATTTTCAAGTGGAGTTTACTCTACCATGGGATGGCCCTGGATAGTATAAGATCAACAGGATGGTTGCGCTTAAGGCATAATATTGTCTCTGTACCCTGCCTCCATTATTCTCCTGCTTGTTTGTTAGTATATTTTACGTTCTCTGGGAAGCCTGCCATTTTGTTGCTATGGCAAACCCTAACTCTTCTGCACCTACCAATTTAGCGCCTGTAGACATCGTGTTGAGAAGGTCCGAGGATTCCAATATTGATACGATGATTGGCCTCTGGCCCCTTGTAGGAAGAATTGACTTTGCACCCCATGTGGAGGGGCACCACAACTGCACGACAGAAGTTCCCACCCTTTACGACCTTGTAACAGTCATAGGGCCTAGCTGGATGGCCTTGGGTGATACCACAGAGGATATGCAATTTCCCCAGATCGCCACCAACACCATCACAACCAAGTCACAGCTAGTCCTGTGCAAGGAAGGAATGAAGTGATATAGGGATATGTTACGACTTGTCCACAGTCCCAGATTACCGACCAACGAAAGTTGTATTTGTTTGCTCCCTCGCACAGTCATAGTTAACGACCACACCCCAACAGCCACAAACCTACAAATAGATTTGGCATATCTATCCAAAGAGGTGCTATAACTATTATACACCACTGTGTTGCAAGAAATTCGTCACCATGGTCGGACTACATGGTAGCAGTGTGAAATACCCCCGGAAGTTAGGACACAACAAGTTGCATGGATCATAGAAGCAACGAATATTATTAAGGAGCAGCTTACTCACGGTGCTCAGTTGGTCAAGATGGCTACGCAGCTCTGGACAATGGTCTGATTCCACCCCATACTTCAGCGTATCCAGGAAGAGTTACAATGAACAGAAGCTGCGTTCGATCAAGTTGAAGCTCCCTTTCCTTCCCACATCTCTCCGCAACGTCTAGCCTTCATGAAAATGATTGTAGATCTCTGCCACACCAAGCACGTTGTTAGGAAACGGTTGAAACCCTGGTGTGATACCACCCTCCAGATCTCTCAAGATGATCATACCGCCATCGCATGCCTCCACCGGATGTTAGAACACATAACCATGGCTCCGGATGGCCCTACCTCCCTGACGCTTGTTAACATCACACAAAGAGCTGCTACCCAAAGTCAGGAAGTGCTCCCTCCGCTCCTCATTGCTCTTGATACCTTGCGTGTGCAGATAGAGACGCACCACCACAGTGACTCGAGATGAGTCACAAGATTGTGTTGGGGGACTGTTGGAATAGGGTCTCCTATGAGTTGTGAAATTGGTCCACTTTTTAGTACTTTTGATTATATTTAGTCGAGTGCAAGGTTTTTGGGGTGGGCCAAAGCCCCGAAAGAATTGTAATGGGTAAAAGGGTAAAACAAGGGGTCTGAAAACCACGGTTTACAGACCATAGGAAAGTTTAAGCTACGTTATTATAAATAGAGGAACATTTTGTATTGTAAAGCAAGAAATAAAGAGGTATTGATTCGAATAGTGGTTTAAGTTGTCTATTTTGGTTTTTGGGGAAAGGACTCCTACTAGCTGTGTGCGCAGAGATCCAGAGTCCAGCTGTGCGTGAACCCTATTGCTATGTGCACATGCTGGGAAGGGGATTGTAAGAAGGAACTGATGAATTGATGAATAAGAAAGGTTGATGGAGAACAGAGTCTATTTGTACTATCTTTTGCGAATTATTGGTACTTACAGCATTCTATACTCTCCATATTTAAGCTGCGAAAATCCTGTGTAAGTGCGTTTACTGTATCTGGATCTATTATGTTCTGTTTTATGCTATGTTGTGCTACTGTCCTAAGAATATATAACTATAGATCTAGCACACGTGGATGCAAAAGAGACCTATCGACCCTGCATGGGAGAGAAAAATTAGGTAATACCAAGTCGAAGGAAGCTCTACTTGCCTTACCTATCCTTTCTCAGGGTATGAAAACCTGGTTCCAACACCCACCCATACTACTTCAGGTGAGACTTTGACCTACAAAAGCAGGTCACTGCCGAAAGGGCCAATAGTGTAGGGGTTTGTTGGCAAACCTTGAACTCTGAACCTGGGTCAGGACCCCTCGAGCCAACATTAACCTTCACCTTAACTATAACCTAACCTTTACCTTAACCTTAACCTTACCTTTACCTTAACCTTAAAATTAACCTTACACTTAACCTTAACCAAACCCTTATCCTTAACCTTAACCTTCCCAAACCCTTAACCTTAACCTTAAACTAACCTTAACCTTACCCTTAACCTAACCTTAACCTTGACTTTACCCTTAACATAACCTTAACCTTATCTTCAACCCTACTAAACCCATGCCCTTATCCTTAACATAACTTTAACATTAACCTTAACCTTAATATTAACCTTAACTTAACCTTAACCTTAACCTAACCTTCACCTTAACCTTGACTTTACCCTTAACCTTAAACTTAGTCTTCGAATAACCATAACCTTAACCTTGACTTTACCCTTAACGTAACCTTAAACGTAACCTAACCTTAACCTTAACCTAACCCTAACCCTGACAAAAACCTTAACATTAACCTTAACCTTAACCTTAACCTTGACCAAACCTTAACCTTAACCTTAACACAACCTTAACCTTAACGTTAAACTCACACTTACCCTTAACCTTACCCTTACCCTTAACCTAACCTTAACCTTAACGTTACCCTTAACCTTAACTATAACCTTAACCTTAAACTTAACCTTAAACTTAAACTTAACCTTACCCTAACCTTACCCTAACCTTCACCTTAACTTTAACCTAACCTTAACCTTGACCTTAACTATCACCTAACCCTAACCTTAACCTTAACCATAACCTTAACCCTAACCATAACCATAGCCTTAACTTTGGTCTTACCCTTAACCTTAACCTTACCCTTAACCTTAACCTGAATAAACATATAACCTTAACCTTAACCTTACCCTAACCTTACCCTAACCCTACCCTTAACCTTAAATTTAACTATAACTCACCCTAAGCGTGACCAAACCCTTAACCGTAACCTTAACCTGACTAAACCGATAACCTTAACCTTAAACTTACCCTTAACCTTCACCTTAACCTTAACCTTCCCCTAACCCTTAAACTTAACTATAACCTTACCCTTAGCCTAACCATCACCCTAACCTTACCCTTAACCTTAACCTTAAATTTACTCTTAAACTAATATTAACCTTAACCTAACCTTAACCTTACCCTTAACCTTGACCTTAACCTTAACCTAACATTAACCTTAACCTTAACTATAACCTAACACAAACCTTGACAAAACCCTAAACCTAACCCTAACCTTGACCGAACCCTTAACATTAACCTTCACCTAACCCTAACCTTGACCAAACCTTTAACATTAACCTTAACCTTAACTTTAACCTAATCTTATCCTTAACCTAACCGTAACCTTAACATAACCTTAACCTTAAATTTACCTTAAGGTTAAGGTTAAGGTAAGTGTAAGGTTAACTATAACCTAACCTTAACTTTAACACTAACGTTATTGCTAGCATTCACCTTAACCTTAATCTTAACCATAACCTTAACCTTAACCTTAACTTTACCCTTAACCTTAACCTTAACCTTGACCTTGACCTTAACTTCACGCTTAATGTAACCTTAACCTTAACCTTAACCTTAACCTAACCTTAACCTTGACTTAAACTAACCTTAACTTGACTAAACCCGCAACCTTAACCTAACCTTAACCTTAACTATAACCTAGCCTTAACCTTGACCTTAACTATAACCTAACCCTAACCTTAACCAAACCCTCCACCTCAGCCTTAACCTAACCTTAACCTAACCTTAACCCTAACTTTACCCTTAACCTTAACCTTAACCTTAACATAACCTTAACCTTAAATTTACCCTTAACCTTCACCTTAACCTTAACCTTAACCTAACCTTAATCTTAACCTTAACCTTACCCTAACCCTACCCTAAACTTAACCTTAACTTTACCCATAACCTTAAGCTTACCATTAACTTAAATTTAACCTTGACCTTGAAAAAACCCTTAACCAAACCTTAACCTTAGCCTTATCCTTATCTTAACCTTAAGGGTAAATTTAAGGTTAAGGGTGAAGGTTATAGTTAAGGTCAAGGTTAAGGTTAAGGTTAGGTTAAGGTTAAGTTTACCCTTACCTTAACCTAACCCTAACCTTGAAAAAACCCTTAATCTTAACCTTAACATTACCCTTAACCTAACCTTAACCTTAACCTTACCCTTAACCTTAACCAAACCCTTAATCTTAACCTTAACCTGAACCTTAACCCTAACCATACCCTTAACCTAACCTTAACCTTGACTTTAACCTAACTTTGACTTTACCCTTTACCTTAAATTAACCTTAACCTTAACCTTAACTTTACCCTTAACCTTAACCTTAACCTTAACCTTAACCTAACATTAACCTCAACATAACTTTAACCTTAACCTTAACCTATCATTAACTTTAACCTAATGTTAACCTTAACCTTAACCTTAACCTTAACTGAACCTAATCTTAACCTTAACTATAACCTAACCCTAACTTTAACCTTAACCTTAACCTTAACCTAACTATAACATTACCCTTAACCTTAACCATAACCATAACCTAACCTTAACCTTACCCTTAACCTTGACCTGAACCTTACCCTTAACCTTACCTTAACCTTAACCTTAACTATAACCTAACCCTAACCTTAACCTTAACCTTAACTATAACCTAACCTAACCTCAACCTCAACCTTAACCTAACCTTAACCTTATCTTAACCTTAACTATAAGCTAACCCTAACCTTCACCAAACTTGAACCTTAACCTTAACTTTGCCCTTAACCTTAACCTTAAACTTCCCATAGCCTTAACCTTAACCTTAACCTTAACCTTGACCTTCCCCTTAACCTTAACTATAACCTTAACCTTAACCTTATCTTAACCTTAACTTAACCCTAACCCTAACCTTTACCTTAACTATAACATTAACATTAGGTTTGGTTAAGGTAAGGTTAAGGTTACGGTTAAGGTTATAGGTTACGTTAGGTTAAGGTTAAGGTTAGGGTTAAGGCTAGGTTAAGGTCAAGGTTAAGGTTAAGGTTAAGGGTAAAGTTAAGGTTAAGGCTAAGGTTAAGGTTATGGGTTTATTCAGGTTAAGGTTAAGGTTATGGTTAGGTTAAGCTTAAGGTTAAGGTTATGGTTATGGGAATGTTAAGGTCAGGGTTAGGTTAAGGTAAAGTCAAGTTTAAGGTTAGGTTAAGGTTAAGGTTACAGGTTTAGTCAGGTTAAGGTTAAGGTTAAGGTTATAGTTAAGATAAGGTTTGGTCAAGGTTAAGTGTAAGGTTAAGGTTAAGGTTAAGGTTAGGTTAAGGTTAAAGTTAAGGTCAAGGTTATGGGTAATGTAGAGATTAAGGTTAAGGCTAAGTTTAAAGTTAGGGTAAGGTTAAGTGTTATGTCAAGGTTAAGGGTTTAGTCAGCTTCAGGTTAAGGTTAAGGTTATGGTTAAGGTTAAGGTTAATGTTAAGGGTCTTGTCAAGGTTAATGTTAGGTTATAGTTAACCTTAAACATATCCTTAATCTTAACCCTAACCTTGACCAAACCCTTAATATTAACCTTAACCTTCCCCTAACCCTAACCTTAACCTTAACCTAAACCTTAACCTAACCTTAACCTTAAGGTTATGGTTAAGTTAAGGTTAAGATAAGGTTAAGGGTAAGGTTAAGGTTAAGGTTTGGTTAAGTTTATGGTTAAGGTAAGGTTAAGGGTAATGTTAAGGTTAAGGTTACCTTAATGTTAAGATAAGGTTAAGGGTAAGGTTAAGGTCAAGGTCAAGGTTATGGTTAGGTTAAGGTTACAGGTTATAGTTAAGGTTAAGGTTAGTTAAGGGTAAGATAAGGTTAACCTAACATTAACCTTGACCTTAACTATAACCTACCTTAACCTTGACCTTAACTATTAGTATGATTATTTCGTCGTAAAAGATCACTTTAGCTATGCATATCAAGTAGCCCTAACATCAAGTATGGCTGCACAATATCTTCAAGTCTGCTGCATAAAATTAGATCTAAGCATAAAAGATATTAAGCAGATAAGATATAAAATGGCTCCATGAATCCAATGAACAAGACAAGAACAATGTATAAAAAAAATCTTATATTATATTAAATAATGGGGCACCTGAGAGGAAAATAAGAAAGGTGTTTTCCAGTTCTCCTCAGTGGGATGGGTTCTTGGAAGTCCTCAGTGTTTCAGATCTAAAATTCCTCTCTTTGGTTAATGTGGAAAACCCTAACAAGCATGGAACTCAATGGGATTTCAAAATTCAAACAAATGGAAATGGTGACCAAGAGTAGATCTAGTGTGATCTAATGCAATGGAGGTGACTAATGAATGCGGAAAACCCTCCTATTTATAACAAACTATTGGGGTGTTCTAGAACTCGGTGCATGAATAAAATATTATTAATCAAATTCTAGAATCACCCTTTAGGAGTATTTTATTATATTTGTTGGAGGAAAAAGGGCTTTTGACTTGGGTCAATTCCTTTATTTATAAATAAAAAATAAATAAATGATTTATTTATTATTTTAAGGGAGATGAGGGGAATATAATTAAATAAATAATTGTTTGTTTAATTATTTATATGTGATTTAGTCAAATTTAACTAAGAATATTATTTAAATAACTTATTCTTAGGAAATAATTAAATAAATAATGATTTATTTAATTGATTACCTTGTTTTGGGTTAAATATGACCAAGAAACATAAACAAATATGGTGAAAGCAATTTTACTTGGGGTAAAATTGGTCTTACATGGTGTACTTGGGTTCATCTAATGATAATGGGTTAGATTACCAAACAATGGTGTAACATTAACTATAACCTAACTCTAACCTTGACCAAACCCTTAACATTAACCTTAACCTTAAGCTTAACCTTGATTTTTCCCTTAACCTAACCTTCCCCTAACCTTAAACTTTACTTAACCTTAACCTAACCTTAACCTTGACCTTAACATTGACCTAACCTTGACCTTGACCTTAACTATAACCTAACCCTAATCTTGATCAAGCCCTTAAACTTAATCTAACCTTGACCTTAACTATAACCTTAACCTTAACCTTAACTTTACCCTTAACCTTAAGCTTAACTTTAACCTTAACCTTCCCCTAAGCTTAACCGTAACCTTAACCTTAAATATAACCTAACCTTAACCAAACCCTTAACCTTAACCTAACTAAACCCGTAACCTTAACCTTAACCTGAACCTTAACCTTCACCCTTAACCTTAAATTTAACCTTAAACTTAACCTTAAGCTTACCCTTAAACTTCACCTTAACCTTAACCTAACCTTAACCTTAACCTTAAGGTTAAGGTTAAGGTTAGGTTAAGGGTAAGGTTAAGTTTAAGGTTAAGGTCAAGGTCAAGGTTAACCATAACCTAACCTTAAACTTAACTTAACCTTAACCTTAACCTTGACCTTAAATATAACCTAACCGTAACCTTGACCAAACCCTTAACCTTAATCCTAACCTGACTAAACCTGTAACCTTAACCTTAACCATAATCTTAACCTCATGTTAAGGTTAAGGTTAGGTTTAAAATTAAAGGTTAAGGTTAAGGTTACAGGTTTAGTCGGGTTAAGGTTAAAGTTAAGGGTTTAGTCAAGGTTAGGTTTAGGTTATAGTTAAATTCAAGGTTAAGGTTAAGGTTAAGGTTAATCTTAGGTCAAGGTTAAGGTCAAGGTTAAGGTTAAGGTTAGGTTAAGGTTAAAAGTGAAGGTTAATGTTAAGGTTATGGATAAGGATATGGTTAAGGTTAGATTAAGTTTCAGGTTAAGGTTAAGGTTAAGGTTAGGTTATAGTGAAGGTAAAGGTTAAGACCCATAACCTTAACCTTGAACTTACCCTTAATATTAACCTTAACCTAACATTAACCTTAACTTTACCCTTCACTAAACCTTAACCTTCACTATAACCTAACCCTAACATTGACCAAACCGTTAACCTTAAAATTAAACTTACTAAACCTGTAACCTTAACCTTAACCTTAACTATAACTTAACCCTAACCTTAACCCTAACCCTAACCTTAACTTTACCATTAACCTAACCTTAACCATAACTATACCCTTAACCTAATCTTAAACTTAACATAACCTTAACCTTACCCTTAACCTTGACCTTAACCTTAACTTAACCTAACCTTAACCTTAACCTTAACTATAACGTAACACTAACCTTGACCAAACCCTTAACCTTAACCTTATCTTAACCTTATCCTAACCTTAAAATTAACCTTAACGAAATTAGAAACTTACCCTTAACCCTAACCATGACCTTAACTATAACCTAACCCTAACCGTGACCAAACCCTTAACCTTAACCTTAACTTGACTAAACCTGTCACCTTAACCTTAACCTTACCCCCTTAACCTTAACCTTAACCTAATATTAATGGTAACTAAAACCTAACCCTAACCTTAACGAAACCCTTAACCTTAACCTTGACCATAACCCTAACCTTAACCTTAACCTTAACCATAACTTGAACCTTAACGTTATGGTTAAGGTAAGGTTAAGATAAGGTTGAGGATAAGGTTAAGGTTAAGGTTAGGTTAAGTTTATGGTTAAGGTAAAGTTAAGGGTAAAGTTAAGGTTAAGGTTAGGTTAAGGTTAAGATAAGGTTAAGGGTAAGGTTAAGGTCATGGTCAAGGTTAAGGTTAAGGTTAAGGTTAGGTTAAGGTTACGGGTTCTAGTTAAGGTTAAGGTTATGTTCAGGGTAAGATAAGGTTATCCTAACCTTAACCTTGACCTTAACTATAACCTAACTATAACCTTGACCAAACCCTTAACATTAACCTTAACTTTAACTTTAACCTTGATTTTACCCTTAAGCTAAAGCTTAACTTTAACCTTAACCTTGACCTTAACCTTAACCTTAAATTTACCCTTAAACTTAAGCTTAAATTTAACCTTAACCTTCCCCTAACCTTAACCATAACCTTAACCTTAACTATAACCTAACCTTAACCAAACCCTCAACCTCAACCTTAACCTAACTAAACCTGTAATCTTAACCTTAACCTTACCCTTAACCTTCACCCTTAACCTTAACCTTAACCTTAACCTTACCTTTAACCTTCACCCTTAACCTTAACCTAACCTTAACCTTAACCTTAACCTTAAGGTTAAGGTTATGGTTATGTTAAGGGTAAGGTTAACTTTAAGGTTAAGGTCAAGGTCAAGGTTAACTTTAACCTAACCTTAAACTTACCTTAACCTTAACCTTAGCCTTCACCTTAACCTAACCTTAACCTTGACCTTAACTATAACATAACCCTAACCTTGACCAAACCCTTAACCTTAACTTATCCTTAACCTTAACCTTAACCATAATATTAACCTCAGGTTAAGGTTAAGGCTAAGGTTAAGGTTAGGTTTAAGGGTAAAGGTTAGGTTAAGGTTATGGGTTTAGTCAAGTTAAGGTTAAGGTTAAGGGTTTGGTCAGGGTTAGGGTAAGGGTTAGGTTATAGTTAAAGTCAAGGTTAAGGTTAAAGTTAAGGTTAATCTTAGCTTAAGGTTAAGGTCAAGGTTAAGGTAAGGTTAAGGTTAAGGGTGAAGGTTAAGGTCAAGGTTATGGATAAGGATATAGTTAAGGTTAGGTTAAGTTTCAGGTTAAGGATAAGGTTAAGGTTACGTTATAGTGTAGTTTAAGGTTAAGACCCATAACCTTAACCTTGAACTTACCCTTAATCTTAACCTTAACCTAACATTAACCTTGAATTTACCCTTAACTAAACCTTAACCTTCACTATAACCTAACCCTACCCTTGACCAAACCCTTAACTTTAACCTTAACCTTAACCTTACTAAACCTGTAACATTAACCTTAACTATAACTTAACCCTAACCTTTAAAAAACCCTAACTTTAACCCTAACCTTAACACTAACCTTAACCTTAGCTTTACCTTTAACCTAACCTTAGCCATAACTATACCCTTAACCTAATCTTAACCTTAACCTAAACTTAACCTTACCCTTAAGCTTGACCTTAACCTTAACTTAACCTAACCTTAACCTTAACCTTAACATTAACCTTAACCTTAGTATAACCTAACACTAACGTAGACCAAACCCTTAACCTTAACCTTATTGTACCTTATCGTAACCTTAAACTTAACCTTAACCAAACTATAAACTTACCCTTAACCCTAACCTTGACCTTAACTATAACCTAACCCTAACCGTGACCAATCCCTTAACCTTAACCGTAACCTGAACCATAACCCTAACCTTAACCTAACCTTAACCTTAACCTTATCCTTAACCTAACTTTAACCTTAACCTAACCTTAACCTTAACTTTAACCTAACTATTACCTTACCCATAACCTTAACCTTGACCTTAACTATAACCTAACCCTAACATTGACCAAACCCTTAACCTTAACCTTAACCTAACTAAACATGTAACCTTACACTTAGGGTTATGTCAAGGTTAAGGTTACGGTTAAGGTTAAGGTTAAGGGTTTGGATAAAGTTAAGGTTAGGTTAAGGTTAAGTTTGATGTTAAGGGTTTGGTCAAGGGTAGGGTTAAGGTTAAGGTTATGGATAATTTAAGGTTAAGTTAAGGTAAGATAAGGTTAAGGTTAAGGTTAGGTTAAGGGTCAAGTAAAGGTTAAGGTTAGCTTAAGGTTCAAGTTAAGGGTTTAGTCAGGTTAAGGTTAGGTTAAGGTTAAGGGTAAAGTCAAGGTTAAGGTTAAGTTTAAGGTTAGGTTAAGGGTAAAGTTAAGGTTAAGGTTAAGGATTGGTCAGGTTAGGGTTAGGTTATAGTTAAGGTTAAGATAAGGTTAAGGTTAAGGTTAAGGTTCAGATAGGGTGAAGGTTAAGGTTTGGTCAATGTTAGGGTTATTTTATAGTTAAATTTAAGGTTAAGGTCAAGGTTAAGGGTAGGCTAAGGTTAAGTTTAGGTTAAGGGTAAATTTAAGGTTATGCTTAGGGTAAAGTTAAGGTTATGCTTAGGATAAGGTTAGGGTTAAGGTCAGAGGAAGGTTAAGGTTAAGGTTAGGTTAAGGGTGAAGTCAAGGTTAACGTTAGGTTAAGGGTATGGGTTTGGTCAAGGTTAGGGTTGGGTTATAGTTACGGTCAGGTTAAGGTTAAGGTTAAGGGTTTGTTCAAGGTTAGCGTTAGGTTAAGGTTAAGGTTAAGGTTAAGTTTAGGGGAAGGTTAAGGTTAAGGTTAAGGTTAAGGGTTTGGTCAATGTTCGAGTTAGGTTACAGTGAAGGTTAAGTTTAGGTTAAGGTTAAGGTTAAGTTTATGGGTTTAGTCAGGTTAAGGTTAAGGTTAAGGTTAAGGTTACGTTAAGTTTAAGGTTAAGGTTAATGTTATGGTTAAGGTTAATATTAGGTTCAGGTGAAGGTTAAGGTTAGATTTAAGGTTAAGATAAGGTTAAGCTTAAGGTTAAGGTTAAGATAAGGTTAAGGTTAAGGTTAAGGTTAGGTTTAGGTTAATGGTGAAGGTTAAGGGTAAGGTTAAGGTTAAGGTTAGATTAAGGTCAAGGTTAAGGTTAAGTTAGGTCAAGGTTAGGTTAAGGGTAACATTAACCTTAACCTTCGCTATAACTTAACCTTAACTATATCCTAACCCTAACCTTAAAAAAACCTTAACCTTAACCTTAACTTAATGATAACCTTAACCTTAATCTTACCTTTAACCTTAACCTTAACCTTAACCTTAACCTAACCTTATACTTGACCTTAACTATAACTTAACCCTAACCTTGACCAAACCTTAACCTTAATGTTAACTTAACCTTAACCTCAACCTTCCCATAACCATAACCTTAACTTTTACTTTACCCTTAACCTTAACCTTAACCTTAACCTTACCCTTACCTAACTATAACCTTACCCTTAACCTTAACCTTGACCTTACCTATAAGGTAACCCTAACCTTAACCTTAACCTTAACCATAAACTTCACCTTAAATATACCCTTAACCTAATATTAACCTTACCCTAACCTTTACCCTAACCTTACCCTGAACCTTAACCTTAACCTGAGGTTAAGATTATGGTTAAGATTAAGGTTAATTATAAGTTAAGGTTGCGGTTAAGGTTAAGGTTAGGGGCTTAGTCAAGGCTAGGGTTAGGTTATAGTTAATGTCGAGCTGAAGGTTAGGTTATAGTTAAGGGTAAAGTCAAGTTTAGGGTTAGGTTAAGGGTAAAGTTAAGGTTAATGTTAGGTTAAGGTTAAGGTTATAGTTAACGTCAAGGAAATATAAGGTTAAGGGTAAGGTTAAGGTTACAGGTTTAGTTAGCTAAAGGTTAAGGTTAAGGTTAAGATGACGTTAAGGGTAAGGTTAATGTTAGGTTAAGGTTAAAGTTAAGGTTAAGGGTAAGTTTAGGGTTAGGTTATAGTTCAGGACAAGTTTAAGGTTAAGGATAAGGAAACCCTTAACCTTAACCTTAACCTAAACCTTTACCCTAACCTTACCCTAACCTTACCCTTAACCTTTCCCTTAACTATAACCTAACCCTAAATTTGACCAAACCCTTAACCTTAACCTTAACCTGACTAAACTCGTAACCTTAACCTTAACCTTACCCTTAACCTTCACTCTTAACCTTAACCTTAACCTTACCCACTTAACTTTAACCTTAACCTGACTAGACTAGTAACCTTAACCTTAACCTAACTAAACCCATAACCTTAACCTTAACCTGGCTAAACCCATAACCTTAACCTTAACCTAACCTTACCCTTAAATTTACCCTAAACCTAACCTTAACCATAACCTTAACCTCAACCTTAACCTCACCTGTACGTAACCTTAACCTTAACCTAACCTTAACCTTAAATTTACCCTTTACCTTACCATTAACATTAAGCTTAACCTTTATTTAACTTTAACCTTAACCTTAACCATAACCTTAACCTTAAACTTAACATTAAATTTTACAATATCCTTACCCTTAATATTAACCTTGACCAAACCCTTAACTTTAAGCTTAACCTAACCTTAACCTTGACCTTAACTATAACCTAACCCTAACCTTTACCAAACCCTTAACATTAACCTTACCTTAACCTTAACCCTAACCTTAACCTTAACTTTACCCTTAACCTAACCTTAACATTACCCTTAACCTTAACCTCAGTATTAACCTTGAATTTACCCTTAATGTAACTTTAAGGTTAATGTTAAGTTAGGTTAAGGTAAGGTTAAGGTTATGGTGAGGTGAAGGTTAGGGTTACGTTAGGGTTTGGTTAAGGTTAGGTTTAGGTTATAGTTAAGGTTAAGGGTTTGGTCAAGGTTTTGGTTAGGTTATAGTTAAGGTCAAGGTTAAGGTTAGGTTAAGGTTATGGTTAAGGTTAAGGTTAAGGTTAGGTAAAGGTTAACCTTAGCCTTAACCTTACCATTAACCTTATCTTAACCTTAACCTTAACATTAACCTTGACCTTAACGTTAACATAACCTTAAACTAACCTAACCCTAACCTCAACCAAACCTTTAATGTTAACTTTACCCTTAACTTAAACTTAACCTTAACTATAACCTTACCCTAACCTTGACCAAACCCTTAACCTTAACCTTATCCTGATTAAACCCATAACCTTAACCTTAACCTTATCTTGACTAAACCCGTAACCTTAACCTTAACGTTACCATAACCTTAACCTTGCCTTAACCTAACTTTAACCTTAACCTTCCCCTAACCTTAACCTTAAACTTACCCTAACCTTACCCCTAACCCTAATCTTGACCAAACCCTTAACCTTAACCTTAACCTTAACCTTAACCTTACCTTAAACTTACCCTTAAACTTCACCTTAACCTCAACCTCAACCTTAACCTTAACCTGCCTAAACCCATCACCCTTAACCTTCGCCTTAACCTTAACCTTGACTTTATCCTTAACCTAACCTTAACCTTAAATATAACCTAACCTTGACCTTAACCTTAACCTTAACCTTAACCTTCACCTTAACCTTAACCTGACTAAACCCGTAACCCTTAACCTTAACCTTATCCTTAACCTTCACCTTAAACTTAACCTTAACTTTATCTTTAACCTAACCTTAACCTTAAATATAACCTAAACCTGACCTTAACCTTGACCTTAACCTTCCCCTTATCCTTAACCTTAACCCTTACCTTGACCTTAACCTAACCTTAAACTTAACCTTAACCTTAACCTTATCTTACCCTTAACCTAACCTTAACCTTAACTATAACCTAACCCTCACCTTAACCTAACCTTAACCTTAACCTTAACCTAACCTTAACCTTCCCTTAACCTTAACCCTAACCTTAACCTTAACTTTACCCTTAACCTAACCTTAACCTTAACTTTAACCTTAACGTCACCTAACCTTAACCTGAACCTTAACCAAACCCTTAACTTGACTTTAACCTTAACCCTAACCTTAACCTTAACTTGAATAAACCCATAAACTTAACCTTTACCTAACCTTAACCTTGACCTTATCCTAAGGTTATGTTAAAGGTTAAGGTTAAGTTAAGGTTAATGTTAAGGGTTTGGTTTAGGTTAAGGTTATAGTTAAGCTTAAGCTTAAGGTTAAGGTTATGGTTAAGATTACCTTACCTTAAGTTAACCCTAACTTAACTTTAACCTTTACGATAACCTTAACCTAACCTTAACTTTAAATTTACCCTTAACCTAATCATAACCTTACATTAACCTTGACCTTAACTATAAACTAACCCTAACCTTGACCAAACCATTAACATTAACCTTAACATAACCCTAACCTTGACCAAACCCTTAACATTAACCTTAACCTTAACCTTATCCAAACCATAACCTTAATCTTAACTCTAGCCTAACCCTAACCTTAACTTTACAATTAACCTAACCTTCACCTTAACCTTAACGTAAACATAACGTTAACTTTACCCTTAACATTAGCCTTAACTTTAACCTTAACCTAACGGTAACCTTAACCTAACCTTAACCTTAACCTTAGCCTAACCATAACCTTAACCTTAACCTTAACCTATCCCTAGCCTTAAATTTATGCTTAACCTAACCTTAACCTTAAGCTTAACATAACACTAACATTAACTTTACCCTTAACCTTAACCTTAACTTTATCTTAACATTAAGCTAACCTTAGCCTTGACTTTACCCTTAACGTAACCTTAACCTTAACCTTAAGCTTTACCTTAACCTTAACCTTAACCTTACCTTAACCTTAACCTTAACCTTACCTTGACCTTAACTATAACCTAACCCTAACCTTGACCAAACCCTTAACCTGAACCTTCACCCTAACCTTACCCTAACCTTATGTTAACCTTAACCTAACCTTAACCTTGATGTTACCCTTAACGTAACCTTAACCTTAACTTTAACCTTAACCTTAACCTTACCTTGACCTTACCCTTAACCTAACATTAACCTTAACCTTGACTTTAACCTTAACCTTATCCTAACCTTGACCTTAACTATAACCTGACCCTAACCTTAACCTTGACCTTAACTATAATCTAACCTTAACCTTGACAAAACCCTTAATGTAACCTTAACCTTGACTTTACCCTTAACGTAACCTTAATCTTGGCCTTATCCTTACCCTTAACATTAACCTTAATATTAACTTTACCCTTAACCTTAACCTAATGTTAACCTTAACCTTGACCTTAACCTTAACCTTACCTGAGCATAAATTTAACCTTAACCTTAACCTTAACCTTAACCTTAACTTTACCCTTAACCTAACCTTAAGTGTTTAGTCAGGTTAAGGTTAGGTTAAGGTTAAGGTTAACGTTATGGGTTTGGTTAAGGTTAGGTTAAGGTTAAGGGTTTGGTCAAGGTTAGGTTTAGGTTATAGTTAAGGTTAAGGTCAAGGTTAAGGTTAACCTTAACCTAAAATTCCCCTAACCTTAGGTGAAATTAAGGTTAAGGTCAAGGGGTTAAGGTTAGGTTAAGCTAAAGTCAAGGTTAAGATTAGGTTAAGGGAAAAGTTAAGATTAAGTTTAAGGTTTGGTCAGGTTAAGGTTAAGGTTAAGGTTAAGGTTAACCTTACTCTTACCTTAAAATTACCCTTAATGTTATCCCTAACCTTAACCTTAACCTAACCCTTACCTTAACTTTACCCTTAACCTAACTTTAACCTTGACTTCACCCTTAACGTAACCTTAACCTTGACCAAACCCTTAATCTTATCCTTAACCTGAACTTTAACCTTCCCCCTATCCTTGACCTTAACCTTAACTTAACCTAAACATTAACCTTAACCTTATCTTAACCTTAACCTTAACCTTAACCTTAACCTTAGCCTTAACCTAAACCTTTACCCAAACTCTTAACCTTAACCTTAACCATGAATTTACCCTTAACCTAACCTTAACCTTGACCTTAACTATAACCTAACCCTAATTTTGACCAAACCCTTAACCTTAACCTTAACCTAACCTTAACCTTGACCTTAACTTTAAGATTATCTCACCCTTAAACTATCCTTAACCTTAAACATAACCTAACCCTAACCTTAAGCTTAACCTAACCTTAACCTTGAGCTTAGCTATTGTTACACAACATTTTGTCACCATCCATGCAATCCCTCATCTCGTACATTGGAGGACTATTCTCATGACCTGTTAATAGTAAAATGTCTTGAAAACACTTTCATGGCATCCTCCTGCATAAGGAAAAAAATTCTCCTAAAGAAAATTTCCTTTTAAATTCCCTAAAAACAAATGTTTTAGCCTTGGCGTGACTAGCCAGTTCATCCCTCGCACCAATGGGGGAAATCCACACTAGAGGGTGCACCAACTGGCGCTCTATCCCTGTGTTTCACTTGCGCCAAGATTATTAAGGGATGTTTTTAAAAAATAAATGGTGGAATTTTGATTCTAACAAACTCCAGAATGAATCATCAAAAGGAGTTGAGTGGTTTGGCTCCGGATCTCCATGTATAGGAAGTGGTTTTCCACCTCTCATGGAACCTTCCTAAGAGGTAGGACCTATCCGTTGATTATAGGGATCCTAACTTCCCTTTCTTCATCTATAAAAGTTTTCCCTCTCCATTAGCAAGCTAGCTGAACTTGTAGGAAGGAAACTATAGCTGGGAAACTATTGAGAGCTGAGCCGAAGAGAATCCCATAAGAGAGAGAGCTTCGGCCAGATTCCCGACACGCTTTGTTGAGACACACTCCACTGAAAGCCCCACCGAAGGAAGATCATAGTGTCAGAGCATTTGGTTGTAATTTCATTTTTGTCATTTATAATATAAGTGACTCTGACTTTGTTTCCATTCTTGTGTTTACTCTTGTATGTGATGCAACTAATTATATCTTCTCTAACTGATATATAGTTACATGCTTTAAGTATTACGTTGTACGTCATCATTTCTCTGCGTGTGCATAGGTGTCTGGACATGACAAATGGGAGGATTGTGATCTGTCAGGCTAGGGACAAGGAGCATCGCTTCTTCATCGACAACAATAGCGTGGGATTCGAGGTAGGCTACCTATCGCGATCTTTGTCTTTCTTGTAACTAGGAGCCAACGTCATTGCATGATTCGATTGTTGCTAGACCCAATCTAGGGCTAGTGGGATTGCTTCTGTTAGCAGAGGGGATTTACCTCCTCAAAAATTTGGCGACTCCGCTGGGGATTCAGTGGGAGTTAGTCCTTCGTCTTTTGGTTGTTTTTGGATTTTGATTGATTTATTTTCTTTTCTGGTTCACCTTCCTTAGTGTTAAACCCCTGCTCAACCCCCAGAAAACCAAATCCAGTCTCTGTTTGCCCATTTTCATTATTTTTCTGGGGTAAACTCGATTGGTGCGATTTTTCCCCTGATAGTCACACCAGTTGGTGCTAGTTGCTAGTTAGGCCCCCGCGCAAATGGCTTTTTGGTGTAGATTACAACCAAACAGGTGTGCCAACTCTACTTGGTGTTAGGGTTTGCTTGCTTTTGGGCTCTCTGAGATTAAATTTTGGTCCTGGTGTAATTTTTCTGATTGATTGAGTGCCTTGGAGTAATTTTTTACTGTGTTTGGCCCTTTTCCACTGGTTTTTTGCCCTTTACTGTCAATTTTTCATTTTATCCCTAGGGCTTCTAGGTGCTTCAGTGTGCTGAGCCTCTCGTGGGAGTTTTGGGTCCTTGCTTTCCTGATCAATTTTGTTTTTGCTTCTCTGCATTTGTCTTGTTCAATCCCATTGAATCATTGTTTTAATTGAGTGATTTTCCTTCCTTTCATTTGATTTTGCTTTGTGTTACTCCAAGCCTAGATTGCACGGTTTGTTTGAGTCTCTTTCGAGATTCTTCTTTTCTTTGAGGGATTGGATCATCAGTTTGAGTCTTGATTATGTGCATTTGTATTGAGTGAACTTGTTTGTTTCAGATCTCTCTCTGTCATTTCTTGAATTGGTGTTTTCATTAGTTTCTCATTCATTTAGTGCATTTTGTTCTAAAATATTGAAAAATACAAAACGAAATCTTTTTCATTTTGATTGGCATAGAGAAAATTGAAAACTCTTTCACATTACTAGTGTTATATAACTCTAGAGAGAAGTTTTCTAGTTTCGTTAGCTTGCATTTGAAACAATAGTGGATGTTTTTGTGTCTTCATTTTGTTTTCATTTTAAAAGCTCTCAACTCTCCCGTAGATAGCTCTTCATTGAACAAAATGATATTTTGTGGCATGTAGTTTGCATTTAGAGGTTTTGTGAGATCTGACATTCGATAGGGCCTTGAAATTGAAACATAAATTGAAGATCAACTTTAAAATTTACTGAATTAACCTAAGGCAACATTGAAAAATTAACAGAACATCTAGTAGTCTAAGGTAGAGATGTGTTCCGGTGTCTTTAAGCCTAGCAACTATCGCTCATCATCTGGCTACAGACATCGCTAGTACAGACTTGTGCTCCCCGTACCGTCGTGTGTATAAAGAGAGAACCCATTAAGTTGAAATTCTTTATCTGTAGGAAGTTGAGTCTACTGCCTTTTACTAGTGATACACCCGACACAGCATTCGAGGAGATTACCTGCATGTACATTAATTCCTCGGTTGATTTCTCTTTCATTTTTTAAAGGTGTATATGGCAATTCATAGATATCTAGTACACCCATTTGCCCAGATTACCAAAGTAGTCATTTTTATCTTTACTGACTCATTAAATTTGAAAAGATAATCAAGTGCTTGTCCTTTCACACTTGTTTCCAAATTTAAAGTGATAGAGTCACCTTTTACTCGTTTCTAGACTCTTAAAACATGAAACAATGAAGTTTCCAGTTTCAATGTGGTAAAATTAATCACCTACGATCACACGCCCATTTAGAGATGGATTTTTTTGGCCTGTTGCTATTTGCCTTGGTTTTTGCCCATGTGTCTTTGTTTTGATCTCTCCCTCTTTTCATTACAGTCACAGTGGCAGAACCCTCAGTTTCGTCTATTGGTAGTCCTTACATAGACGATTCATCAACGGTCTCCCAGTCCTCTACTGAGTATCAACAGCCCATTGTATCCGAGTTTCCCGATGGGGGACTGGTTATATCTGAACTTCCCTTTGGAGGATCAGTTGACTTTAATTGGCCCTTTTCCAATGCTTGGTTTGGATTTGGAGTAGGGGAACACTTCCCTCCTCTTACATTGGGATCACCCTATTTGGATGCTATCATACCTCCTAGTCCCCGTCGTATTTTAGAAGATCTTACGGCAAGGTCAGATATGGACTCATCCAATCCTTCTCCTACTAAGGGAATTCCTACTTCTGGTGAATAATACCAGCTTTTCCCTAAGACATCCCTGAACCTTTTGTTATGTATTCACCTAGTCGTTCGCTCCCAACTGGATATAGGTCTTTAAGTCAGTTCATGGCCGCTATTTCCTCTATCGGAGTATCGAATTCGTCCACGAGGCCGACCATTCCCACGTTGGGAATGTCACTGTCGACGCCTCTCACGACATCTCCTTTTGTTACATTGCACCTGTTAGACCTACTATCTGCATGGCTGCATCTACGCCTGCTGTCACTACTCAGTAAACTAGGACCTCATCAGTTCCTAAAGACGTTTATATAGCTTATGTTATTCTCGAGAACATTTCTCCTGAGGAGTATCGGCTGTCTTTACAACCATCAATCTCTAAGGTTGGTCAATCCTCCAAGGATCTTAACCGTCCTTAATTTTCCATTATGGACCATATGGTTCCCCAATATATGTATTTCCATATCAATATGATGAGCAAGGCAACCCCCTTTGTTTTCTTGCTCATGAGGCTTATCAGTATATTCACGGTTTTCTGTCTACCTAACCTGGGCAACCTTCTAATCAACAAGAGAAAAAAATTCAGGGACGACCTTTGTTCCACCAAGGATATGCTTCTAGCTCACAAGGACAACCCTTCTAGAGACAACCTTCACCCCAACCAGGTTATGCATATGACCCACAAGGACAACCCTTACAGGGACGATGCCTAGCGGGGATTGTTTTATAGTCCGCAAGGGCAGTCTTACAATACTCAAGGTCAACCTCTACATCCTCACCCTGTGATCCAACCAAGGAAACCTCAAGGACTGAAAGGGAAACCAGGGTATCAACCTGGACCATTGTATGGTCATGGGGGGCAAACCCATCCTTCTCAACCGTTGGTGCAACCTCAACAACCTCATTTTCCAATTGGTCTAAATGTTGCATAGTCAGGGCCATCTTATGGTCCTGTCATAGGTCAACCTAGTTATTAGGCACAACCTGGCCCTCTCCTGCCATCAGGCTGACCTTCTCATCTGGAGAAGCCTAGTGTCCTTCATCAACCGGGTCAACCTATTCAACCAGGACAACGTGTTCAACAAGGACAACCTGTTCAACCATGGCAACCTGCACAACCAGGTCAACCTGTTCAACTAGGTCAACCTTTTCAACCAGGACAACCTGCACAACCTGTTAACCCTACTTAGTATCTGATCTATTCTATGCCATAGCCAAATCCACCTCTGCGCCTGATTTATCAGACTCGACAAGGTTCCATTTACCAGCAACCTGTTTGACCCCAATCTCGCTATTACCTTCAAGGTCAGTCTCGACCAGTTTACAACCTACCCCAAGGTTCTGGTTATTACCTTCAAAATCCAGGCTACACTTATACTCCGTAGTCAAATCCATACACTTCTCAAACGGGGCCCACATATAATCAGAATCAGTACCCTGGTTATCAACTCCCGTATCTTGGTTTTCAGCCGCCATATCAACCCAATTATATGGATTATACCCCCTATGGTCAGAATACTCTGGGACAGAACCAATGGGGGCAGAGTTATGCTCAACCAGGTTGGAGTACAGGTACAGGTCCTTATCGGGGACCTGGCATGCATTTTAACTCTCAATTGCCTTTTCTCGCCACGTTGGAATTACTGGACGTATCCAAACTGACCAATGATCCGATTCTTCATAATCCATATTGGTCTCCAGTTACAATGAAGGTGCCTGGTGATTGTCCTAAATTCAAGGATAAATATGGAGAAGACCCCCAAGCACATGTCATGACATACCATTTGTGGTGTTCTTCGAACTCTTGGATAAATGACTCGATTCGTCTACATATTTTCCAGCGCACTCTCACTGGTGTTGCTGCTAAATGGTACATAGAACTACCCCATGGTATTTTTCAATATTTTAATACTCTAGATATGGAATTCCTAACACATTTCCAGTTACCGGTTCATTATGAAGCCGGGACACATCTCCTGACATCTCTGAAATAGGACAAAGCCACTCATATTTCAGATCATATTCACGAGTGGAGACGTCATCGTCGTCTGATCAAGTTTGATATTCCTGATTAGCTTCTAACCCACTGGTTCACTACCTCCTTTGTCAACAAGATTGCATAAGACGTTACTATGGGGGCATGTGTAACCGAGGAACAAGCCATAGCTCATGCCCAGTACCTCGATTTAGTGTACTCTCAGTTCAGCACGTTATACGATATCTTGACTGATGCCCCATGACCAAGCACCTATAAAGCACCAGATACCCCATTGGTTGACGATGTTACTGGTTCCATTTCTCAAACTTCTCAAAAGTCTTCTAATGAGAAGTAGAAATTGAATTCTTCCAACAATTCTGCTCCTCCAGCTACTCCAGATTATGGTAAGACCGCAAAGGTCAATGTCGTTCAGGCCAATCCTACAGATAAGAATTCCAAAGGAAAGAAGAAGGGCAAAGGCAAAGCCAAATCTAAAGCCCCAAAACCAAAATCCTCCAAACCATGTGTTGATGATGGTTTGCAATGAAAACCGACATACCCTTGCCTGATCTATGATGAAGAACACTACACCAAAGATTGTCCCAGAAAATCCAAAGTTAGTCAACTTCTTAAGGGCTCTAAAGGAACTGTGGCAATTCTTAAGGAACCTTTTCCATCTTAGCAAACCTAGATGGTTGAGCAGCCTTCACCATCTGCACCATTTGGGTCTCAGGTTTTCATGATGGATGGTGTTGCACCTGTTTCTATTGCCACTTAGTCGAAGGATTATGTTGGATCATGCCAGGAAGCTAGGAAGGAAGTCGTTGATGGCCCACCTCCCCCACCTACCTCTGGTCCTCTTGAAATTGAGAAGCCCAATGCTAAATGCATTGTACGGCCACCTTCCAAAGGTGTTCTTCGAAAGTCTTCCTATAATCCAAATGCCCGTGCTTCTCAGCATTACAACATTGTTGAGGATCTGGCATAGACACTTTCTGCAATGTCTACGTTGGAAGTACTTCAGATTTTCCCATCTCAATGGAAATATCTGCTATCTGCAATAAGTAAAATTGATCCTACCGATTCTAGCCTTCTCACCTTCGATCTAGAGAATTTCATCCCTCAACTTCCACACCAGATTTCCCTTGTTATACAAGTCGGCATCAACGACCTGAATATTCACAGAGCCATTTTGGGTGAAGGTGCCTCTACATGCGTTATGTCATCTGCTTGCTGGAAGGCCATCATCTCTCTAGCCCTCACTTCATCTCCCAATTCCCTCGAGGCATTCGATGGAAGGGAATCAAAACCCTTGGGTGTTCTCATGAGTATACCGATTACATTGCAAGGTAAAATATTCAACGTTGAAGTGGAAGTTGTTGATGCCAAACTCAAATATAATCTTCTACTTGGTCGCGGTTGGACCCACACCATGTTGTGCGTTCTGTCCACCCTCTTTTTGCTTTTGAAGTTTCCACATGAGAGAAATATTATTACTGTTGACCAATTATCTTTCTTTACCTCATCCTCTGAGAACAACGTGCCATACATGGATCAAATTCGTAATCCCCCCTGTTAGTTTCAGTATCTTCATCCATCCGTCAGTGATCAAAATCCTCTTGTTGCATTGCATATTAGGTGTCTCACTCAGTCAGTTGCATTCCATTAGGAGCATGGATCATCTGACGGTAGTGGCTTGTTTCTCATGTCCCTCATGTGTTTTACCTGCTGGCCTATTTCTGTTCATTAAGATCATTTGCAGTCACTTTTGTCTTATAGTTTGCAAAGAGTCATTTTTAGGGTTTTAGTGTCATTAGGTCTAGGGTTTCATTAATAAGGTTTTCTAAATCCCCCATAATGGTCAGCAGGCACATGAGGAGTTTGAAATAAGTATTCAATAATAAAAATTTCATCATCATATGCTTAATAATGTATTTTTCTTCAAAACTCTATTTTGAAGAAAAATAGAGCATTTCATCTTTATGTATATATGTAGTGTAATTTAAAGTTTTCTCAGTTCTAATAATATTTTCACTGGCAACCCTGGTCACCTTTGTCAAGCTCCAGCCAATCCATTCCCTGCAGGACAAAAAAAAATCATATCATTCAGTCAAAAATCCAAAATGAAGCAAAACAGAGTTTTGAAAAGTGTCGAAATCTGAAACATTACAGAGTGGGTTATTTTTGAAATGAAGAATTAAAGTTCCTTGGTATATAAATCATTTTCATGTTTCAAAATCTCATTTGAATGCCAAGAGGACAAAGTGAGCCAAGGAGAAATTGTGAGGAGTGAAGGAATCAATTTGAAGGGGAAATTGTGCAAATTTCACTGCGTGACGCATTGGCTGGGCGACACGACGCATTGGATGCGTGCGACACATTGGGTCGGTCCCCACTGTGTTGAAATTACTCCTGTGCGGTGCATAGGAGTTACGTGGCACGTTTGGTTTGTTGCACGACGTGTAGGGCTGCAAATTAATTTCATTGCCATTCCTCTCAAAACTTCAAATCTGCTCAGTCACTTCCGGTCCAAGTAAGTTAATAAACGTTGTCACTGCCAATGAACATGTGTCTTGTGATATCTATGAGGATTTAAACAAAAATTCAAACCATATTATCTTGTTCAAAGAATGCTTCTTTAGGGTTTATAAATTTTTTTTTGTGCCTATCATTTCCACTTCCCCACCTTGTTATTCCCTCATCACTGTTATTCTAGTCCCATTAGCGCATTTCCCTATCCCTAAATCACTCATTCCCTATTCCATATTCCCATTATCCCATCCTAATCACAAATTTCCCAAACCCAAATGCTATCCCAAAAACCTAGTGACTGGCCCTAAACTCTTCAATTGACAAATTTCAATTGGAAATATCCCATCATTCCCCCTACCCTCTCCCTCCATATTCCCTCACATATTATCACACATTTGGCAACAAAAACCAAAGACACCAAACTCATGATATTCATCTAAGGCAACATGGACTTTGGAAAACATGGAGACAGATTCTTCTTATGACTGAGATAGTGACTCCACAACTGAATTGCATGCACCTAGGAGACCTCATAAGAGTCGCAGACATGTGAGGGAGGAGCCTACTTCATTGGCTGAGCTGCAGGCATGTCCTCTTGTTGTTTCATGTTTTCAACAATAGTCTTGTTATCAATTTTGTGAAATGGTTGCTAGATTTCACCGTCATTATGAGCTGGCCTGATTTTTTGTGTTGCATTTACATAATGGCCAAGTCACTCTTGCAGGTGTGACATTCACTTTAACACCTGAAACTATCTCTCAAGCAACCAGAATTCCAAATGTTGGAGAGAAATGGAACAAAAGGAAGCAGGTTGATAGGGAACACTATGAGCCATATATCAAGCCTATTTTTTTGAGACAACTCAGTAGAGTTTTTCCCTTTCGGTTTCTAAAGGATTCATATGATCCTTTGATGAAACTCATTATCAAATATTTCAGTTGTGAGGGCCGGTTTTCATGTCTCTATGCCTATCATATCAGGTTGCTGATGCATTTTACCAAGGTGAAAATGATGAACCTCCCTTACTTCATATGACGGAATACTGAGAAGATGACCACCCTCGTGCAAAGGAAAACTCCTGAGAAGTAGTATAGCAGTATTTATCACTTTGCACTCATCAAAATTGTGGTTATGCATCAACTCAGCTTGCAGGATATTTCATGGGAGGATTTCATTTCTAATGATTTCTTCACAGCTTCTCAGGTACCTTCAGAGGCTTTTCATGGGGTAGGTGAACCTTCATATCAGCATGGAGGTCATGAGACACAGATCGCTACTGTGCCGGTGTTTGTCACCTATCAAAGAGGCACCAGAGGGTTGTCTGCAACACTCCTTGGGATTCATGTGGCTCTTTGTTTTGATTATGTGTTTCTATTTGTTAATGTAAGTTTACTAGTGTTTTATGTATATCATTTTCCCTCTTATTTATTCTTAAGTTAAACAAACAAGGATAAAGGTGGAATTCATTAAAATTTGCAGTGCTCTACCTAGGGTTTGTTTAATTTTCTATGTTTTCAACTGTTTGAAGAGGATTCCTGAAATTTTCTTGCCCTCTTCAACTCCTCACCGGTCTAAGCTATCCATTTCATTCAAAATTGAAGTGTAAAAACAATTTCCTACCTTGCCCCATTCAGATCTCTGTAAAAACTAGGCGTCATTCCCCAGACCCAAAGTCTGCCTTTCCCTTTGATCCAACAAACACCCTCAAAATCAACTCAAAATATTTTGCATATATACCTAGCCTAAAATCAGCGTTTATTCAAGTCATCTCAAGCCTCACTAATCATTTTTTTTGCTGATATTAACAAGGAGAGAGCCCTCTCTCGATTTGGTAGGGCTAGCTACCAGGTTAAGCATGGTTTGATGTTACCCTAGATTCTGCCTTTCTCAACCTGAGGTAGATTTAGGCCATAACACCCCCAACAGTATAGGACCTGGTCTTTTCAAGGACCGTGTTCTCATGGGTATTTTTCCCATTCCACCACCGAACATCATTCAAGTCAACATGATCTCTAGGTCAGATGACCCGTGGATCATCCCTTCTCCTAAACAGGTTACCTCTTTTGGAGAATAAATGCCTTTGAACCCAGTTGAAATCCGTTATTGCAAGATTGTTGCAACATCAGATCCTCCTCCTGCTAATAATGCTCCTTTGAGCATGGCTCTTGATATTTTTTCTCAAACCCCTTGCCTCGGCGATGCAGATTCACTCGATCCTTTGAGAACATTTTTTCGTCTGATGAAGCTATCATGGAGACTATGTCTCTCGAAGATCTACCATGGAGTGATGGACATCATCGTTCCTCGTTCATGCCTGACCTGGGGGCAATGTCTAATTGTATCGAGTGTTTTGCATCTCAAGTTCCCTCTTCCCCTCTCCAAATTCCAATATTAACACATGAAGTATTTTCGGAAGGAAATCTGAGTAATATTACCCAAACGATTCCTATCTAAATCTCCGTTAAATCGAGGGTCGTCGAGAAAATCCATGTGGGAGTCACTTATTCTCCTGATGAAATTCAAGTGTACACTAGCCTTTTCCACAAATTCTATGATTTTTTTGCATGGTCTTATGAAGAGATGCCTAGGATCGATCACAGTATCGTCGTGAATGAAATTCCCACCTATCCTGGTGTGAAGCCTGTGCGCTAGAATCTGCGCCCAATGCATCCTCAGAAAGCTGCTATTATAAAAACAAAAGTTGAGAAACTTATTAAAGTAGGCTTCATATATCTGATCCCTCTGATAGAGTGGGTTTCCAATATTGTCGCTATGGATAATAAGAAGGGCACAATTCAAGTCTATGTTGACTACCGAGATATCAATTGGGCTTGCCCTATGGACAACTATCCCACCCCCTTTATAGATGAGATCATTGATGATTGTGTGGGAAGTGAAATATTTTCCCTTATGAACAGTTTTTCGGGTTATAATCAAATCAATATCCTTCCATCCGATCAACATAAGACCGCCTTCATCTGTCCGTGGGGAACGTTCACCCACATGAAGCTCCCTTGCGGCTTAAAAACTACTGGGGCTACCTTCTAGCGTGCCATGTTACACGCATTCATGACATATGTAATGTTGTTTAGCCATACCTAGATGACCTTCCGGCTCATTCAACTCTACGTGAAGACCATTTTGAACATCTCTACCAGAATTTTCTCCGCTCTAGACGTTACAACATCAAGCTTAATCCTCACAAGTGCGTCTTCTGCGTTGACTCTGGTCGTATTTTAGGATTCATTGTCTCTAAGGATGGAATTTTCCTTGACCCTCTCAAGGTCGAGGTTATTTTTAATATCCCCTCCCCATCCTCATTACATCAACTTCAGAGTCTTCATGGGAAAGTGAATTTCTTACGTCACTTTATCTCGAACTATGCGGAGGTAGCCAAATGGTTTACGCGTCTTCTTAATCAGGACATCCCTTTCTATTGGGACGAGATTGCTCAGCAATATTTCGATAACCTTAAGACATTGCTTGTCAATGCTCCATTAATACGTCCTCAAAACCATCATCACGATTTTACTCTCTATTAGGCTGTCGCATTTAGCACAATTGCCATGGTTCTGGTACAGGATGACGATGACGGTAAGGAACACGTGGTTTATTATCTGTCTTGGAATCTCCTCGAAACTAAAACACGTTATGCCCACGTTGAGAAGTTGGTGCTTACCGTTGTCCAGGCCGTTCAATGGTTTCGCCATTACATCCTGTTGCACACGGTAACCGTGATTTGCAACTGCAACCCTATGACTTACATTTTGTCTCGAGAATTGCTGGGGGGCAAGTACTCAAAATGGATTGTGATCCTTCAAGAGTTCGATTTGGAGTTCACTACTGCCAAATCGAAGAAGTCACTGGTTTTTTCTGATCTCATTTTCTCTCTCCCTACCGACTCTATTTCGTCTCAATCCGAGGATCATATCTCAGACGAAACTCTCTTCTTAATCAGTACTCTCGATCCATGGTACGGTGATATCATCGTGTACCTCCATACATATACCTTCTAGTCCAAGTTAAAGAAGGATGTTCGACGCCGTGATCGACACCAGTCGCAACAATATCGCATCATCGGAGATACCCTATACCGGGTCAGAGTCGATTCTGTACTCTGCCAGTGTTTGACCTTAGAAGAGGCTAAGAAAGTTCATAATGACTGTCACAGTGGCACCTGTGGAGGTCACATGTCTGGTTATGCTACCGCCCAGAAGATTCTGCGTGCAGGCTATTTCTGGCCATCTATATTTAAAGATTGTATTGTTGTAGTACGCAAGTGTCATGCGTTCCAGATCTTCCAACGCAAGATGCATGCACCACCCTTCCCATTACATCCTGTCATTACCGTGGGCCCCTTTGCCAAATGAGGCATTTATTTTATGACATGTAACCCTCACTTGGCCAGGGGGCATGCTTATATCATTTTTTTCATAGATTACTTCACCAAGTGGGCCGAAGCGATTCCTACATTGGCCACGGGAGGTAATACAACTGCTAAGTTCATTTTCAACAATGTGATCACGCGTTTCAACGTCCCTCAAGCCATCGTCACTGATCATGGCTCTCATTTTTGGGACTACATGATGGCAGAGCTGACATCGAATTTGGGCTTGCATCATGACAACTCGACGCCATATTACCCCCAAGAAAATGGCCAAGTTGAAGCCATGAACAAAGTTCTTGTCACGATGCTTCAACGAACAATTGGTATACACAAATCGAATTGCCATCTCTAGTTGTTTTTCAACTCTTTTGACCTACCAAACGTTAGTGAAGAGTGTGACTAGATTCACACCATTTCAGTTGTTGTATGGTCTAGAAGCTACTATTCCGGTTGAATGTGAGATCCCTTCACTAAAGTTGGTTGTGGTATTACTACCTAATACTTCTTTGGAGGAAGAACGTCTCCTATATCATGAGAGGTTGGAAAAAAATCGCTGCTTGGATGCTTTGGTTATCGAGGCACAAAAAAAGCGAGTTAAATCTCATTTCGATCAAATAGTTTCTCCGTGCTCCTTTATCGAAGGAGACCTCATCCTCTTATATGATCTAGCTCACGATAAGATTGGGGTAGGCAAGTTCCAACCTATGTGGCATGGGCCCTATATCATTAAATGCGTATTGAAAAATGGGGCTTATGAACTGTTCGATTATGAAGTTCTTCCTTTGGCGCAACCCAGAAATGGGTTGTACCTCAAGAAGTATTATGCTTCAATCATTCTTGCATAGTATATGTACATAGGTGATTTTTTTTCATTTTTGTGCATGTGTGGTGTGGTGTGCTTTGTAAGCATTTTTCTGTTCATTGGGTCTTCCTGATTGTGTAGATGTCTATTAATCCTTATGTCAGTTTCACGGATGGTTCCTCCCGTAGTACCAGGAATCTCTCTTCAGCAGCCTGGGTAATCTACAATCCTGCTGGTGAGTTAGTTAATTTACAAGGTGTTTGTCTAGGGTTTGCTACAAATAATTTCGTGGAATATAGTGCCATTTTGGAATTATTGAACGAGGCCGTTAAACTCAGTATTTTTGCATTACTTGTATATATGGACTCACAACTTGTAGTATTACAGCTCAACGGTCATTATTCAGTTAGAAACCCATGAATTTTAAGACTGTATTGACGTATTCGTTTACTGGAAAGAAATTTTGATTACATCACATATCAGCATATGCCCAGATGAATGAATACATTAACAGATGCAGTAGCCAACATGGTATTAGATAGACATTTACGCAATCTATAAAAAAATCATCATATGTAAGAAAGATCCATGTAGAAATATATATATATATATATGTCGAATTTTTGTAGTGTGTGCATCATATAAAATCAAAAAAATATACATGTTTGTTTTAATAACATCCGGAGATGACATGTCTCTCAAAAATATTAAAATAAAAGCCTAGGCGACTAATCGGAATGGTGCTCATGGTAGGACGTCACTGCTCGCACCAACTGCTTCAGTAAGCAATGGAGGTGACTCAGCACCCCTACGGTGTGCCTCTGGTAAGCCATAGGGACATCATCTAGACGGGAATAGTTTGAAACCCCATGAGCAATCCCCTCGAGGTTCTATACTAGTGCGTCCCCCTTGCCTCCCTCACCTTGAGGGTTGTAAGCGAGCAGAGTCCTCCTCCCTATCGGTGACATCCCAGTAGGCCTCTGGCCCAACGTCTGCATACATATAGGATCAATTGTTAGAACATGCATGTATACCAACAAATCATAAAATTCATAAAAATAAAAAAGAGTCTTACCCAACTCCTCATCCCAGTCCTCTCCTTCTGGGAGCGGAAGGTCTGGGTTTCCCGTGAAATCAGTTCCCGCATAGGGCCAGTCCTCTACGATGATCAACTGTCATCGGAGCCATCTAAAGAAATCGGGCCACCATGACATCTGCGGGCCGCCCCCTACCCTAGGCATTAATGCTGCCCATTGAGCTATGCATGGCTCTCTCAATGGTGGATCCGAGACTATTGCCCCTTGGCCCTGGAGGATAGGTATTCATTCTAAGATGAACAATACCAAGATTGATCCTTACCCAAACTACTTTAGTTTAGCCTTTTTTCATTTGGTCAATTGTTGTTTTACGTTCATAGTCACGGCTGTGGCCCAGTCAAACATTTTTGGATTCATACACTCTGACACTAGGAGGAGCTGTGTTTTGGTAGCCTCGTGCAGTGCCTGCAACCCCGCAACCCGCGTAATGGTATGTAGCACCACTCTAAGTTCTAGTTCAGGAACAGTGTGGATGTCGACTTTGCCGCTACTTGATCCCGTTTTTGCCCCCGGGCACACCCTCTCCATGACCATCGACATTTTTTCACTAGAATGCCTGGTGCCTGTCATAATCCGAACTGGACCTCTACATGACAGTCTAGTGATGAATTAGACATTGGACACTTTGATTTCAAGTACTTGATCTCGAAGTTTAAACTTCTCTTCATCCTCATCCCAGATAATTATCAAATATTGTAATAATTTGGGCTGAGCCTTGAGACATGGTGTTAAGAAGAATTTCTTTAACCCACAATTTCAAGGAGCACTCAGACATTGTTTATTTTCCATTGCTAACTCATCTTCTTCACCGTGCTCCCTTTCTTTCCATTAAATCACCATTTTTTATTTATACCTCCATCAAATTCGTCATAAGCACATTGTAATATCCCTTGGACATTTAAAATGACAATTAATTGGCTCAATTTTTGTTAAATTTGAGTGAAATATTGGGTTGTGTGGTTGGCGCGACTGTTTTGATGACAGTCACGCCACTTGGCGCGACCCCTTTTCAAAAATAGGATGATTGGCACGGGTCCATGCCTGATACCCGTGCCAACTGTGGAAGCCCTAGTTTTTCAAATCCCCCCCTTAGGGATGCCAAATGACAATGAAAATCTAGGAACCATGGCTTAAAAAATGGCTAATGGAAGCGGCTCTTACCTGGAAAAGATGGGATCCAGAATAGTGCACTAGACTGTGCATGACCATCACCGCAAGATCGCAAGGAAATAACTCACTATCGATCGGCAAAGAGGTAAAAAGGTAAAAAGTAAATATGTTTTTAATATTGGTCATATTTATAACTTTTCCAAATAAAATTTAGGTTTTGAGACTTGTTTTTCCAATATTTCATTATGTTTTGTCTAAAAATGGGTTTTACACTTGTTGTTTGTGTAGCGACAGGTTTTCGCATGATTAAGAAGACAACACGAGTTTTATTTTATACTTTTTCAGACTCGTTAAAAAAAATTAAAAGTCACTACTCGAGTCACCTTTTAGCTCTTTTCTGACTCTCTAAAACTGAAAATATCACCGAGTCGCTTCTCGTTTTGAGCTCATTAAATTGGTTGCGAAACGACATCTACCCAGTATAAGTTTACCCTTTTTTCAGGCTAGGATAGATTACTTACAAAAAAGGAATACCCTAGCCTATCACGACTAGGAGGTTCTCTCAGACATAGTTTTCTACCTTTTTGGATATGTGAGACTATCCACGAAAAGGGACTGCTGGAGTTTTCTTTTCCGCTATCTTTTCAAAATCTCTAAACATGAAAAGACGTTGAGTTCTTCCTTTTTCAGACTCGTTAGAAACTGATGACCTCGAACTCCGTCGTAGTGACGTTACTCGATTTCCTCCTTCCTAGGGCTCGTTAAATGTACTACGTCAGATTTTTCCAAAGGACAAAATTATATCGCAAGCATATGCTATCCCCTTCAAGCTTGTTTCCAAAAATAATTTGGGTACTTGCCATAAATGGTGGGGGGAAATGGAAACAGTATTTCCATCGTGTCAGCTGTATGTTGCTCTTGAACATGGCACTTTTCTACATTCGTGTTGGGTTCGCGACATATCATATCATTATCTGCTTACCTACGTGGGTTTGGGTAATCTCTTTTGACCGCTCATCTTCTCTTTGCCACGTCATCATGACCTCAGATCCTTTGATTTCAAACACTGCCAAATCAAGTGTCGTGCCACCGATATGTTCAAGAGAAGTTGGCCTCTGCTGTTTTCAACCTCCCTCTGATTCTCTATTGATATTGATTCACAAACATCGTGTTCCTCTGTCTCGTGTTTGTGATGTGGGAAACACTATGGCCCACCTTCGATCAAGGTCACTTCTTGTCGACTTCAGATCATTATCCAGGAAGCTGATATAGACACTCCTTTTAGGTACCTTGGAGCCTGCATGCCCCAATGGCAGGTTCTTCACATTCGATGCAAGGTTTTCATTATTGGCCTTCGATCGAATGATTCTGCGAGTATTCGATGCCAGCTCACTATTCACATTTCGTGGATTGTACCTATAGTACCTTGAGGGCCATCCTCATTATTGGTGGTTTCTCTCGCGTCTCTTAATGGATTTGATTATTGGCTCGTAATCATAAAATGTTCTTGCATGTTCAACTTCAGCTCACTTATTCACATGCTTGGAGTTGTACTCTGTTCGATTCGAGATGGAGCATGAGACCCTGGATCTTGTCTGATAAAATCGAGGCTGTGGATTCTTTATGGATTATCATGATTGGTTACATGACTCATTTTATTGGATGGATGCGACCATACCTGAGTCTACTTGCTAACCCTTCTTTGTTGGATGGTTGCGTCCATACCTTGGGTCCTAGTTATTGTCCACTCTATTATGGATGGCTGCGCCCATACCACATATCATGTATCAAAGATATCAGTTGTATTCATATTTGAAGGTCTTCCGACAGTAGTGTTTTTAGTTGGGCACGTTCTCATAAAGAATTTCACCCCTCCCTCTCTCTCGAACCTCATGCTTTAGGGGGCATCTGTTACACAACATTTTGTCACCATCCCTATAATCCTTAGTCCCGTACGTTGGAGGACTATTCCAGTGACCTGTGAATAGTAAAATGTCCTGAAAACACTTTCATGGCATTCTCCTACATAAGGAAAAACATTCTCCTGAAGAACATTTCCTTTGAAATTCCCTAAAAACATATGTTTTAGCCTTGGCGCGACTAGCCAGTTCATCCCTCACGCCAATGGGGGAAATCCACACTAGAGGGCACGCCAACTGGTGCTCTGTCCCTGTGTTTCACTCATACCAAGCTTATTAAGGGATGTTTTTTAAAAGTAAATGGTGAAATTTTGATTCTAACAAACTCCAGAATGAATCATCAAAAGGATTTGAGTGGTTTGGCTCCGGATCTCCATGTATAGGAAGTGGTTTTCCACCTCTCATGGAACTTTCCTAAGAGATAGGACCTATCCCATGATTATAGGGATCCAAAATTCCCTTCCTCCATCTATAAAAGCTTTCCCTCTCCATTAGCAAGTTATCTGAACTTGTAGGAAGGAAAATATAGCTAGGAAACTATTGAGAGTTGAGCCAAAGAGAATCCCGTAAGAGAGAGAGCTTCATCTAGATTCGTTACAGGCTTTGTTGAGACACGCTCCGCTGCAAGCCCCACCGAAGGAAGATCATAGCGTCAGAGCATTTGGTTGTAATCTCCTTTTTGTCATTTATAATATAAGTGACTCTGACTTTGGTTCCATTCTTGTGTTTACTCTTTTATGTGATGCAAAAAATTATATCTTCTCTAATGTATATATAGTTACATGCTTTAATTATTATGTTGTACGTCATCGTTTCTCTGCATGTGTACAGGTGTCCGGACATGACGAATGGAAGGATTGTGATCTATCAGGCTAGGCACAAGAAGCACCTCTTCTTCATCAAAAACAACAACGTGGGATTCGAGGTAGGCTACTTATTGCGATCTTTGTATTTCTTGTAACTATGAAGCAATGTTATTGCGTGATTTGATTGTTGCTAGACCCAATCTAGGGCTAGTGGGATTGCCTATATCTGCAGAAGGGATTTAACTCCTCAACAACTATAACCTAACCCTAACCTTGACCAAACCCTTAATATTAACCTTAACCTTAACTATAACCTAACCCTAACCTTGACAAAACTTAACCTTAACCTTAACTTTACCCTTAACCTAATCTTAACGTTAACCTAACCTTAACCTTGAATTTACCTTAACCTAACCTAAAACCCTTAAAATTAACATTAACCTTCCCATAACCATAACCTTATCCTTGAATTTACCCATAACCTAACCTTAACCTTAACCACAACCTGACTAAACCCGTAACCTTAACCTTAACCAAACCTTCACATTGACCTTAACTATAACTTAACCCTAACCTTGACCAAACCTTAACCTTAATGTTAACTTAACGTTCCCATAACCTTAACCTTAAACTTCGCATAACCTTAACCTTAACCTTAACCATAACCTTACCCTTAACCTTAACATTAACCTTCACTATAACCTAACTGTTGAGTCTCAATTCTCAGATCTTTTCCATACACTTTTCTATACCTTTTTCACTCACCTGAACCTCCCAAGTTGTCAATATCATTGTATGTTAATTGCAAAAGAGAATCTAACATGGTTTTTTTAACTATATTTTTGTGTCTCATTGCTTGATTTAGATTTTTCATTTAGCTTCACAAATTGCCACTTTCCGCAACCAAGAACTTTCCTCCAGCCATTTTGTGAAACTCTATGTTACAAGTGTCTACAGGAAAAACGAGCCACATGGGCAATTCAGAAATGATGTGGACATGGTTCGTGTCCTATTAGCTCGAGCAAACTCATCTAAAGAAGCCGCGGTCAAAGGCGTCCACATGGAAGTCAACCATAGAGTCTCACGGTGACAGGACTCTGTTTTGTGTCACGTGAAGGTTCATATGGCTGTTTCTAAGTTGCGGAGGACAAGTCGACATCTGTACATGGCTCCATAGCCAAATTCAAGCATCCACTCCTCATAGATTTACTTTCCAACATGGTCATGATCCTAGATCCGTGGACGTAATGGTCTACGTGTTCTCCACCAGCATAAACTTTAGGAGACAATTATATTTATTTTGTTATATATAATGTGTTTGCATACGCATATAGAGTTAGTCTTGATTAGTCTCTGTTATATTTTATTAGTCTGCTCTGTAATGTAATTACGCTGCCTTTGAGCCGTAATACTACCTTACTATTATGACTGCATTTTAATATAAGAAGACTTTGTTTTCCAACATAATTCGTACTTGAAGATTGTTGCCAAGGCTAGTGTAGAGGGCCCCTGCACTTGCCAAGGTTCTGTGCATTATTGTATAGTTCTTATTTCATTTCTTTAAAGTTCATTGTACCATAATCCATTCACATGTTTATACATTGCATTTTTCATGATACATATGCTTCATTTCTGTTTATAAACTTGCATGCTTTCCATTTCACTTCTGTCTTTCATGTTTTATGTTATTAATCACTGATCAGTGTTCTTGTTTCAGGTTATAGATAGGCAGCCCGGGCATTTTCATAGCTTTGAACAATGCATGGAATTAACACACCGTCGCTAATTTGTTTTTCTAGTTTCGTTTAATTTCAAGATCGCTTGTTTAATTCGCCTGCTCATTTTCTTCAAATAGCTTAAATTTAGATATATTAAACTGTCACAGAACAGCTAAGCCCGAAAGCCACAGCTGGACTGATGGTGAGGGATTGTATTATGAAATGTGTAGTTTGATATTAGTTTTCTTTCTGCAAGTTAGATATATTAAATTGCTCATAACATCTTCAGTTGCCTCCGAAAGCCACAGCTTGACTGATGGTGAGGGATTGAATTATGGATGTGTAGTTTGATATTAGTTTCCTTTCTTCGTAAATTAGATGATTTTATCGAATTTGTTTATGGTTACTTAAAATCAGAAGCTGACTAATGATGAGGGATCGTAATATCAAGCTTGATGTACTGATTTAAATTTACTTTATCAAAAGAACTTTTGGATTTCTTTCAGCATAATTTATTTTGTGTTTAGACAGCAACAAGAATAGTTTGGTTTCATGCTCACTAGTTCACTGTTTTGATTCATTAGATTAGCATCATCTTTTCATTTCAGCAGCGCATTTTCATTTCCTTTCAAGTTTTGTCATCGTAATTTTCAAATTCCTTTTTAAAGTTTCAAGTTGGTAAATCATTATAGAGGATATCATTTCCTTGAACAAACATAACCATACTTGTTTTCATTTTAGAATTTCCATTTCATCTTAGAAAACCAAAAACGACAAAAAGTTAAGAGATAGGTTATCTTGCACATATAGTGTGCCGCACTTCATCAGCTTACGAATCCCGGATTGACAAATTAAATGTAGAAATTTAGGACACACTAAATTGACCAAACATTTTGGCGCCGTTGCCGGGGAAGTGTAACTAGGTAGCCAATTTCTTAAAAAAATAAAAATAAAAAAATAAAAATAAAAAATGACATGCATAGAGCAAGAGATTCTAGGGGAAGGTTTATAGCTAAAGCCAAGAGTTTGATTTTCACAACTCCATCTTCTTCAAGGCATAGACCAGATTCACCACCATATACCCCTAAGCCTTAAGATTTTTGGAACTCAAGGAGCAGCTTAATTAGAGGATTCTCCTATACCATCTACTCAATCCCATTTAGAAAACAAAGAGACTCTCTCTCATCCTCCCTTGGTAGAAGAACTAGAGGACTTTAAGGACTCTAAAGAAACTATCATGGCAGAGGAAGTAATATATGGAGGTAGAGGTAGAGGTAGAAGAGGAGGAAACAATGGAGACAACAATGGTGAAGGAAATAATGGTAGAAATAGGGAAGGAAACAACTTGTTTGGATTCCCTATAGTTGATGAGGAAACTCATGCAACGATGAAAAATATCTCACCATCTGTTCTCCCAAACTTTTATGGATTGCGAAGTGAGGATCCTGAAAAATTTCTGTTTGAGTTTGAAGTTGTGTGCCGAACCTATGACTATATGGAAGACTCTCAAAAACTCAAACTGTTTCCTTCAAATTTGAAGGGATCTGCTTTGAAATGGTTCATGGGATTAGCCACTCAATCTATTAGGACTTGGAATGATATGAAACAAACATTTTTGGATAGATACTTTGACTATTGTATGCCCACCAATCACAAGGATGAGGTATTCAAAATGATGCAAAAAGAAGATGAAAACTTGGAAGATTTACTTGAAAGATTTCAATACAACTTAAAAAGAGAAAAGATGAGCAACTTAGATGATGAAACCTTGAAAGACCTCATATTAAAAGCCATTAGAGATGAATGGATAGATATTTTAAACATGATGGGGAAAGGAGACATTTCTCAACTCCCACTTCATGATATAACAGAACTATGTGTCCATCTCTCAAGAGGAAAATCTAAAACAGGAAAAGGGCGTAGGGATCCTTCTCTTATTAGGGCTAACAAATCTGCAACTAGATCAGTAAGTAAGGCAGATATTGGTAATATGCTTGATGAGTTCAAAACTGATATCTTAGGGAGCCTTAGTGAACAACTAGACACCCTTAAAATCCAAAACAAGCAGAAAGCAAAAACAGACGCTTTAGCCATCTTTTGTCCAAAATGTAGGAAGAAACATGCTTTAAGGGAATGTCCCTTGGATGAAAAAGTTGTAGAAACATGTATGATTTGCTCAGAGAATCATGAGATCAAGGATTGTCCTTCAATTCCTGGACTCAAAGTTTTTTTTCAAGAAGACCCAAATTCAGTAGAATCTCTCTGTTTTGTTGCAAGAAGACCTTGGCAGGGACAACAAACTCAAGGGTTTAACAACCCTATGAATTTTCAAACCGCACCAAATTGGAATCCTTGGCAACAACCTTGGCCTCAACATCAAAATTCATATCAGCCATGGGTACAAGGGATGCAAAATCCTTATGGGAGATTTACTCAATTTTATCAATATCCTCCATCTTTTCAAAATCAACAAGCTCCACAACTTCCAAACCCAAATCCACAACTTTCATTGCCATTTCCACAACAAAAGCCTTCTCAACAAAATCCAAATCCTCAACTCATGATCCCATACCAACAAAAGACAAATCAACTTCTAGCTTAGCCATTGCCAAATCCTAACAATAAGAATCCTCAAAATACTTACATGGTAGAAGGACAACAATTTCCTACCTATATGATTGTTCCTCTCAACGATGTACAACTCAGATCTGGTAGAGTTTTAGAAAAACCTTCTATAGATATTCAAAAGCAAGATACCTCTGAGGAGGATTCTCTTCAAGTCAATAAGGGTTCTGAGGAAGAATCTCTTCAAAATTCAAGCATTCAAAAAGAAAAAGAAAAGTCAACACCCACAACTCCTATAGTTGAGCAACCTGCATCTTCATCTACACCTCCTTTTCCTGAAAGACTACAAATTGACAAGGGGTGGAAAAACAAATCTTGTTGCCTAACTATGAATTTCTAGATGAATTGAAGAATGTTTGTATCAAGATTCCCTTGCTACAAGCCATTCGAGAGATTCCTATTCTAGCAAAAAAAATAAAGGAGTTGAGTTTCAAAAGACCAGGAAGGAAACTAAAAGACACAAGAAGAATCCACCTGGTAGGAAAGATTGTAGATATTATGATGGGAAAAATTACCATGCAGAAGTATGTAGATCCAGGAAGTCCAATTTTCAAGACACATATAAATGGGATAGAAATTCCAAACACATTGATTGACTTAGGCGCTGCTATCAACATTATGAGTAGACAAACTATGGACCAGCTAAAAATTCCTAACCTTGTTTTTACACCTACTTTACTGCAACTTGCAGATCGATCAATTATTAAACCAGATGGTGTATTAGAAGATATTTCAGTCTCCTTAGATTCTTGGGAATATCCAGTAGATTTTATGATTTTGACTCCCAAAAGTAATCTAGGAGGGCACCCACTTATCTTAGGAAGACCTTGGCTAGCCATAGCTGATGCTTTTATTAGTTGTAGATCTGGGGACATGTACATTTCTAATGGTAATTTGACAAAGAAATTCAATTTGTATCCTCCAGCAAAAGCAATTATAGAAGTAGGATACAATGAATGGGTCGATGATGAGGACACTATACAACCTGTCTTTACCATTTCTGAAATCAGTGAGGATAGTCAAATTCTGAACACATTAGAAAATTTTGAGACATCTTCAGAATATGACCCTACACAATTTCAGTTGGAATCTGACATAGAATATTTATCATCAAGACAAATTTCTCTTTACTCTATGGAAGAGTTTGGTAGTTCTACTATTGAGATTTTTCGAGGAAAAACATTGAATATCAACAAACTTTTGGAAAAATCACAACAAGAAGAACTAACCAAAATCTTGCAAAAACATTCTACTGCATTTGCATGGGAGTATACTGACATGAAAGGTATTGATCCTAAGACTTGTATCCATCATATCTATATTGAGGAAAACAGTAGACCAATCAGACAACCTCAAAGAAGGATGAATCCAAATCTTAGGGAGATAGTGAAAGAAGAGCTCCAAAAAATTCTCAATGTAAACTTCATTTATCCAATTTTAGATAGCCGATGGGTTTCTCCTCTGGTTATAGTACCTAAAAAGAATGGTAAATGGAGGGTATGCATTGATTACAGGGAATTGAACAAAGCAACTTTGAAGGATCACTTTCCTTTGCCTTTTATCGATTAGGTATTAGACACATTAGCAGGTAAAAAGTACTTTTCATTTTTGGATGGTTTCAGTGGCTATAATCAAATTCAGGTAGCACCTGAAGATCAAGATAAGACCACATTTACTTGTCCATGGGGAACTTTTTCCTATCGAGTACTTCCTTTTGGGTTATGTAATGCACCTACAACATTCCAAAGAGCAGTACTAGGAATTTTTTCTGATCTAATCCATGATTGTGTAGAGGTTTATATGGATGATTTTACAGTTTATGGTAATTCATTTGAAGAGGCATTAGAAAATTTGGAAAAATTTCTTATAAGATGTAAAGAAACAAACCTTTCATTAAGTCATGAAAAATGCTTTATGATGTTTACCGAAGGGATTGTTTTAGGACATCATATTTCAGGAGATGGGATTAAGGTTGATAGATCAAAAGTTGAAGTCATCTCCAAGTTGCCTATTCCAAATTGTCAAAGAGATGTTAGAAGTTTTCTAGGATTTACTGGTTACTATAGAAGATTTATAGAAAACTTCACTAAAATTGCATCTCAACTCTTCAAATTGCTTACAAAAGATTGTGAATTCAAATGGGATCCTGATTGTCAATCAGCTTTTGAAACTTTGAAAACAAGAATATCTGAAGCACCTATCTTAAGAGGACCAAATTGTAAACTCCCTTTCCATATTTCTACGGATGCTTCAGATACAGCTCTAGGAGCTGTGTTGGGTCAAAAAGATTTAGTTCCTTATGCCATTTATTATACCAGTAAAAATTTGACTCCCATAGAGTTGAACTATACTATGACTGAAAAAGAGTTTTTAGCTGTTGTTCATGCAATTAATAAATTTAGACATTACATAACAGGCTATGAAACTTTTATTCATACTGACCATTATGCAATTAGATATTTAATGAGCAAACCTGTTACTAATGGCATAGTGACAAGATGGCTTTTACTTTTGCAAGAATTCAATATTACTGTGTTGGATAGACCAGGAAAACAGAATACAGTAGCTGATTTCTTGTCTAGAATTCAGAATGCTAAAGAAGATTCTCCTGTAGAGAATAAGTTTCCTGATGAATACTTTTTTGCAGTAACTATTAAGACTCCTTGGTAGGCAGATATTGCTAACTATTTGGTTACAGGGAAACTACCTTCACATTTATTTCCAAGTGAAAAACGAAAAATTATTCAGGAGAGTTCAAAATATTCATGGATTTCTAACGAATTGTTTAAAATAGGGCCAGATCTTGTGATCAGAAGATGTGTCAGGGAAGATGAAATGCCTGATATTCTTAAGGCATGTCATGATGAACCATGCGGCGGACACTTTGCAGAAAAAAGGACGGCCTATAAAATCCTCTCTTTAGGATATTATTGGCCTTCTCTTTTCAAAGATGCAAAACAATATGTCAAAAGGTGTGACAGCTGCCAAAGAGTAGGGAAACCTACCCTTTCAAGTGAAATGCCATTGCAACCAAAGGTACTCATTGAACCCTTTGAAAAATGGGCTTTAGATTTCATTGGACCTATTAATCCACCATCTAAGCAAAAGAAGTATATATTGGTTTGTACTGATTATGTTACTAAATGGGTAGAAGCCAAAGCATTAGTATATGCTACTGAAAATTCAGTTGTTCATTTTCTTTATGAGGATATTTTTACTTGCTTTGGTGTTCCAAGAGAAATTGTGACAGATCAGGGGAGCTAATTCACATCCAATTTGGTGGAGAAATTGATGGAAGAATACAAAATCAAGCACAGAAGATCTACTCCTTACCATCCACAAGCAAATGGTCAAGTGGAGTCCACAAATAAAGTTCTTGAAAGTATCATCACCAAAACTGTTCATCTACATAGAAGAGATTGGGCAGAAAGGCTTCCTGAAGCCTTGTGGGCCTGCAGAACTACATGGAGAAATACAACAGGACATTCTCCCTATGGACTTGTTTATGGGAAAGAAGTCTTGCTCCCCATTGAGTTCCAAGTCAAGGCCTTCAAGATAGCAGTTCAGTTGGGGATGGACTTATCAGAAGCCCAAAAGCATAGAATGGAGCAGTTGAATGAGCTAGATGAGATCAGACAAGAAGCAATTTTAAGAACTGATCTAGTTCAATATCAAAGAGCTAAATGGCATGACAAGTAAATCAAAGAGAAGAAGTTTCAAGAAGGAGATTGGGCATTGTTATTTGATTCCAAGTTTAAATATTTCCAAGGAAAATTTCAGACTCATTGACTTGGGCCATATGAGATTGACAATATCTTTAGCAATGGAGCGGTAAGAATCAAGACCATTGATGAGTTTCAAACTCCTCTTATTGTGAATGGCCATAGATTGAAAATTTATCATAAGCCACTCTCAAAAGAGGATTTTGTCAAAATGTTTCAAGAAAGTTCTGCAATCAGGCTGGTACAGAAGAATTCTTCTTCTCCACCAGCCTAGCTTTTGTTCTTTTCAGTTAAAAAAAATAAAATAAAATGTATAAGCCTGAAAACCAATCACTGATTGGAAGTCTTATACAGAAAATATAGGGTGAAAATCAGGAACACCTGACACTCTATGTTTTCCAAAAAAAATCTCTCTCTTTTATTTCACAAGTCTTGTGACCACCCACTCCATTCCATCCCACTTCATTCCATTTCATTTCACTTCATTTCACTCCATTCCATTTCATTTTATCTGTTTCATTCCATTTCATCAATAAAAATATTTTTCATGACCATTTCCATCTGGTCATTTGTCATCTGTTCATCTCCATCCATCCAAATAATAGCTGTGTCAGTTTCCGCAGCTGACATCTGTTTCCGCAGCTGACTCCAGTTTCCGCAGCCAGAAGCAGATTCCGCAGCTACAACTCTGTTTTCAAAAGAATGTACAGCCAGATGTTATTTCCATAATCATGAAATAAAATGCAGGTGAGAGGATCAAAAAATGAAGACATGGAGCATTCAAGACACCAATGAAGAGCAATTAGTTGAAGACCAAGGGAAAAGGCAAAGATTCCAAAGGTATGAATAAAATTTATTTCAAATAGCATTGAAGAACACATTTTTATATAGTTCTGAACCATGAGCTCTATCCATTATGTGCAATGATTATATTGACAATTCCGTAACCTTTCACGATCTCCATATTATCCTCTCGCATTCATTCTCAAACGGTTCCATCATTAAAACCCCCGATCTTCACTCATGTTCCCATATTCCACCGGTGACAATGAGACGTATTTGATTTGACCACAGACTCTTACAGCCGCATAAATCCATAACCGTTGTTGAAACGTGATCATATTTATTGTGCAACCACCAAAATTTAAAACACTGCCGGATGTGTTATACTCTGTTAATCTCTCTGTCGTGCTCTCTGTTGTGCTCACGAAAACCCCTCTCTGTTCTGTTCACTCCATTCCGCTCTCTATTACGTTATAATCTGTATACCCACTCTCTGACATTTACCCACAGTCATTGTGCTCATCTCTGTGTATTAAATCATTTTGTTTCCATTAAACCCTCACGCAGGCAAATTTGTGAAGAGCAGAAAAGAAAAAAATGGGTAAATTGCTAAGAGCAGAACCGGAAGGACCTAAGTTTATGGAGGGATATCCGCAAGTAAAGGAGATATTGAAGAAAGAAAATTGGTTGCGGTTTATCTAGAAATTCAGAGGTTATCATAAAGAAGTGATGATGGTATTTGCAAGGTCGTTTAATGGCTTGGAAGCAGAGATTGGAGACCTTAAGTTTGCGGTCAATGAAGCATCTATAGCAACAGCCACAGAACTTCTTCAGGAGGGTGAGCGTTGGTTTAAGAATAAAAGCATCAGTGATGAAGCATGGAGAACAATCTTACGAAACCAAGGTATGGACATAACTATTTTTAAAAGAGGAATTCCTGTTCATGCATTGAAAGAGGAATGGGCTACTTTGCTGCTAGTTGTTCAGAAATTCATTACATGTGAAGGCCGTTTTGGGTCCATGTATATGTACCATACCAGGTTACTGATGAATTTTCTAGATAATCAAACTCTCAATATCCCATATTTTATATTCAATAGTTTGAAGGAAATGTCCGTGACTGTTCAGAAGCATTTAGGAGATGTAGAACCCCATCTATATCACCACGGCCTTGTAAAAATTTTGATTGAAAAGGAGTTAAAGGAAAAGAAAAACACATGGGAACAATTTCTGGTTAGAAATTTCTTTGAGGAACCTCAGGAAATTCCTGAAGGTAGTACAACAAGAAGGAGTAGAAGAAAAAGAATAAATGATGAAACCCAAATTACTCCTACTCAAGAAATTCCTGAAGGTAGCACAGCAAGAAGAAGTAGGAGAAAAAGAACAATCGATGAAATCCAAAATACTCCTACTACTACAATTGAAAGAACTGATAGGGAAGAGAGACTGTCAAAGAGGAAGAAGAAAGAAATCAAAGGTAAGAAGCCAATAACACCAAAAGAGAGAAAAACTATTGAGGCTATACATAAAACCCCTTCTTCCGAAGAAGAAGATCACCAAGTGTTATCTGAAAGATTAATTTATCTTCAAAAACAGTCCTATATGGCCAAGAAGACAGAAAAAGGGAAACAAAAACAAAAAGATAGTGTACAATAGCGTGTGAGAAGAAGCAGCAGACTTAAGGGGAAATTGAGGAAAACACAAATGAAGGGTCCTCATTTCATTGATTTGGGAGAGGAGACATCTGAACAGTCCCCATCTGACCATAGTCCATCTCAGTCAGTTAGTGAACCTGGTTCATTTCATTCTCAGTCAGACATTGAACATACTCCATCCCATTCGCAGCAAGATGTTGATGTGAGCCCTTCTCAGCCAGATTTTGAAGATAACTCTCCTTCACGGCATTTTGGGGACAGCCCAATAAAAATGACACCTGTTATAGACCCCAAGCAGCAGGAAGTATATGACTATATGGAATCTTTGGAAAAGGCAGCTACAGGTCCCAGTACTTCGTCCATTCAGCCTCATACAGTACAGGATGATTTAGTCCAATCACTAAAACATGAAGTCTTTGAGATAGAGCTTTTAAATAGGCACATCAAAAATTAAAATGAGACATTGAAAAAACAAGGTAAATTGGACAAAATCATCCATGATAATACCATGCTACATCTATAAATATGGCAGAAGAAGAACAAGAAATTGAAAAGGAAATGCCAGAAGTTGAACAGAGCACTGGTTAATATCAAATTTAGGTGCTTAATGAAGAAACCCAGAATGTTGGCAGCACCAAGGAAGAGGAGGAGAGGATTAGACGTGCTGGCTGAAGTGTCAAGGCATATGAACTGAGAAAGGAATATCAAAGTTTTGGTTGCGTGAGGACATGCAACACCTTCACAGTGGGGGTATGTTGAGTCTCAATTCTGCATCTTTTCCATACACTTTTCTATACCTTTTTCACTCACCTGAACCTCCCAAGTTGTCAATATCATTGTATGTTAATTGCAAAAGAGAATCTAACATGGTTTTTAACTATATTTTTGTGTCTGCTGTTTGATTTAGATTTTGTTCATTTAGCTGCGGAATCTTGCCACTTTCCGCAGCTGCTGCAACTTTCCGCAGCTATTTTGTGAAACTCTATGTTACAGGTGTCTACAGGAGAAACGAGCCACATGGGAAAGTCAGAAATGATGTGGACATGGTTCGTGTCCTATTGGCTCGAGAAAACTCATCTAAAGAAGCTGTAGTCAAAGGCGTCCACATGGAAGTCAACCATAGAGTCTCACAGTGACAGGACTCTGTTTCGTGTCACGTGAAGGTTCATATGGCCATTTCTGAGCTTGCAGAGGACAAGTCGACATCTGTACATGGCTCCATAGCCGAATTCAAGCATCCACTCCTCATAGATTTACTTTCCAACATGGCCATGATCCTAGATCCGTGGACGTAATGGTCTACGTGTTTTGTATTAGCATAAACTTTAGGAAATCAGTTACATTACCTTTTGTTATATATAATGCGTTTGCATACGCATATGGAGTTAGTCGATGTTAGTCTCTGTTATCTTTTATTAGTCTGCTCTGTAATGTAATTACGCTGCCTTAGTGCCGTAATACTACCTTACTGTTATGACTACATTTTAATATAAGAAGACTCTGTTTTCAGACTTAATTCGTACTTGAAGATTGTTGCCAAGGCTGGTGTAGAGGGCCCCTGCTCAGCTGAGGTTATGTGCATTATTGTATAGTTCTTATTTTATTTCTTTAAAGTTCATTGTGCCATAATCCATTCACATGTTTATACATTGCATTTTTCATGATACATATGCTTCATTTATGTTTATAAACTTTCATGTTTTCCATTTCACTTTTGTCTTTCATGTTTTATGTTGTTAATCACTGATCAGTGTTCTTGTTTCAGGTTATAGATAGGCAGCCCGGGCATTTTCATAGCTTTTTGACTAATGACATGGAATTAACATTGTTCTGCTGCTAATTTGTTTTTCTTAGTTTCTGTTTAATTTCAGTACTGCTTTGTTTAATTTAGTTTTGCTCATTTGCTTCAGTAGGTAAATTTAGATATATTAGACTGCTCATAACATCTTCAGTTTCCTCCAAAAGCCACAGCTGGACTGATGGTGAGGGATTGTATTATGAAATGTGTAGTTTAGTATTAGTTTCTTTTCTGCAAATTTAGATATATTAAACTGCTCATAACATCTTCAGTTGCCTCCGAAAGCCACAGCTAGACTTAGGTGAGGGATTGTATTATGAAATGTGTAGTTTGGTATTAGTTTCATTTCTGCAAATTTAGATATATTAAATTGTGCATGACATCTTTAGTTACCTCCGAAAGCCACAACTGGACTGATGGTGAGGGATTGAATTATGAATGTATGGTTTGATATTAGTTTAATTTATGCAAATTAGATATCAGTTACTCAAGTTGTTTATGGTTACTTCCGAAAATCATAGCTAGACTAATGATGAGGGATCAGAAGACAAGTTGATGTAAATTGATTTAAATTTACTTTATTGCAACTTTTGGATTTCTTTCAGCATAATTTATTTTGTGTTTAGACAGCAACAAGAATAGTTTGGTTTCATGCTCACTAGTTCACTGTTTTGATTCATTAGATTAGAAGCATCTTTTCATTTCAGCAGCGCATTTTCATTTCCTTTCAAATATTGTCATTGTAATTTTCAAATTCCTTTTTAAGTTTCAAGTTGGTAAATCATTATAGAGGATATCATTTCCTTGAACAAACATAAACATACTTGTTTTCATTTTAGAATTTCCATTTCATCTTAGAAAACCAAAAACGACAAAAAGTTAAGAAATAGGTTATCTTGCACATATAGTGCGTCGCACTTCATCAGCTTACGAATCCCGGATTGACAAATTAAATGTAGCAATTTAGGACACACTAAATTGACCAAACACTAACCTTAAACTTGACCTTAACTATAACCTAAGCTTGAACTTAACCTTAGCCTTACCTCTACCTTAACCTTAACCTAACCTTACCCTTCCCAAACCCTTAACCTTAACCTTAACGTAACCTTAACCTTACCCTTAACCTAACATTAACCTTGAATTTACCCTTAACATAACCTTAACATTAACTATAACACTACTAAACCCGTACCTTTATCCTTAACATAACCTTACCATTAACCTTAACCTTAACCTTAAATTAACCTTAACCTTGACCTTAACCTAGCCTTCACCTTAACCTTCACTTTACCCTTAACCTTAACCTTAACCTTAACCTTAGTCTTCCGATAACCATAAACTTAACCTTGACTTTACCCTTAACCTAACCTTAAACGTAACCTAACCTTAACCTTAAACTTACCCTAACCCTAACCTTGACCAAACTCTTAACATTAACCTTAAATTTAACCATAACCTTAACCTTAACCTTAACCTAACATTAACCTTAACCTTAACCTTACCCTCAACTTGACCAAACCTTAACCTAACCATAACCTAACCTTAACCTTAACCTTAAACTTGCCCTTACACTTAACCTTACCCTTACCCTTAATCTAACCTTAACCTTAACCTTACCCTTAACCTTAATTATAACCTTAACCTGAACTTTACCATTAACCTTAAACTTAGCCTTAACCTTACCCCAACCTTACCCTAACCTTAACCTTAAATTTAACCTAACTTTAACCTTAACCTTAACCTAACCTTAGCCTTGACCTTAAATATAACCTAACCCTAACCTTAACCTTAAGCATAACCTTAACATTATCCTTCCCATAACCATAAACTTAGCCTTAACCTTGACCTTAACCTTACCCCCTTAACCTTAAACTTTAGCCTCAGTAAACCTGTAACCTTAACCTTAACCTTCACCCTAACCTTACCCTAACCTTACCCTTAACCTTAACTTTAACTATAACCTCACCCTAACCTTGACCAAACCCTTAACCTTAACCTTAACCTGACTAAACCCGTAACCTTAACCTTAACCTTACTCTTAAATTTCACCCTAACCTTGACCAAACCCTGAACCTTAACCTTATCTTAACCTTAACCTAACCTTAACCTTAACCTAACTATAACCTCACCCTAAACCTTAACCTTCACCTTAACTATAACCTAACCCTAACCTTGACCAAACCCTTAACATTAACCTTAACCTAACCCTAACCTGGACCAAACCCTTAACATTAACCTTAACCTAACCCTAACCTTGACCAAACCCTTAACATTAACCTTAACCTTGACAAAATCCTTAACATTAACCTTAACCTTAACCTTAACCTTAACCAAATATTATCCTTAACGTAACCGTAACCTTAACCTAACCTTAACCTTAAATTTACCTTAAGGTTAAGGTTAAGGTAAGTGTAAGGTTAACTATAAGCTAACCTTAAACTTAACCTGTAACTATACCTTAACCTGAACTTTACCCTTAACTTTACTCTTAATGTAACCTTAACCTTAACCTGACCTTAACCTCGACTTAACCTAACCTTAACCTGACTAAAATCGTAACCTTAACATTAACCTAACAGTAATTTAACTATAACCTAACCTTAACCTTGACCTTAACTATAACCTAAACCTAACCATGACCAAACCCTTAACCTTAACATTAACCTAACCTTACCCTAAATTTAACCCTAACCTTACCCTTAACCTTAACCTTAAACTTAATGTAACATTAACCTTAACTTTACCCTTAACCTTCAACTTCACCTTAACCTTAACCTAACCATAATCTAAACCTTAATCTTACCCTAACCCTACCTTAACCTTAATCTTACTCTTAACCTAACCTTAACCTTGACCTTGACCAAACCCTTAACATTAACCTTAACGTTATCCTTATCTTAAACTTAAGGGTAAAGTTAAGGTTAAGGGTCAAGGTTAAGGTTAGGGTTAGGGTTATAGTTAAGGTCAAGGTTAAGGTTAACTTTACCCTTACCTTAACCTTACCGTTAACCTTAACCTTGACCTTGACCTTAACCTTACCCCTAACCTTACCTTAACCATAATCTTAACATTGACCTTAACTATAACCTAACCCTAACCTTGACCAAACCCTTAACCTTAACCTTAACCTTAACTTTACCCTTAACCCGACCTTAACCTTAACCTTACCCTTAACCTTAACCAGACCCTTCATCTTAACCTCAACCTAAACCATAACCCTAACCTTACCCTTAGCCAAACCTTAACCTTGACTTTAACCTTAACCTTGACTTTACCCTGTACCTTAACTTAACCTTAACCTTAACCTTAACCTTAAACTTAACCTTAACCTAACCTTAACCTTGACCTTAACTATAACCTAACCCTAACCTTAACCTTGAATTTACCCTTAACCTTAACCTTACCCTTACCCTAACCTTAACCCTAACCTTACCCTTAACCTTAACCTTAAAATAACTTTAAGCTTAACTTTACCCTTAACCATGACCTTAACCTTAACCTTAACCTTACCCTGACCTTACCCTAACCTTAACCTTAACTTTACCCATAACCTTAACCTTACCCTAACCTTAACCTTGACCTTGACGAAAACCTTAACCTAAACTTAACCTTAACCTAACCCTAACCTAGGTTAAGGTTAAGGTTAAGGGTAAGGGTAAGGTTAGGGTTAAGGTTAAGGGTGAAGGTTAAGGCTAAGGTTACAGTTTTAGTCAGGTTCAGGTTAAGGTTGAGGGTAAATTCAAGTTTAAGGTTAGGTTATGGTTAAGGTTAAGCTTAAGGTTATCGGAAGGTTAAGGTAAAAGATAAGGGTAAGGTTAAGGTTAAGGTTATGGTTAGGCTAAGGTTAAGGTTAAGGGTAAAGTCGGTTACGGGTTTAGTTAGGTTAAGTTTCAGGTTAAGGGTAAGGTTAGGTTAAGGGTAAAGTTAAGGTTAAGAGTAAAGTTAAGGTTAAGGATAAGGTTACCCTAACCTTAACCTTAACTTTACCCATAACCTTAACCTGACCTTTAACCTAACCTTGACCTTGACCTTGCCCAAACCCTTAACCTAACCTTAAACTTCACCTTAACCTTAACCTAACATTAACCTTAACATAACCTTAACATTAACCTTAACCTTAACCTTAACCTAACATTAACCTTAACCTAATCTTAACCTTAACCTTAACCTTAACCTTAACCTTAACTGAACCTAACCTTAACCTTAACTATAACCTAACGCTAACTTTAACTTTAACCTTAACCTTATCCTAACTATAACCTTACCATTAACCTTAACCTTGACCATAACCTAACCTTAACCTTCACTTTACCCTTAACCTAACCTTAACCTTAACCTTAAACTTATTTTAACCTTAACCTAACCTTAACCTTAACTTTACCGTCAACATAACCTTAACCTTAACCTTAACCCTTAACCTAACCTTAACCTTAACCTTAACCTTAACCTTAACCTTAACCTTAACCGTAACCTATACCTTAACTATAACCTAACCCTAACCTTACCATTAACCATAACCTTAACCTTAACCTTCCAATAACCTTAACCTTACCCTTAACCTTAACCTTAACCTTAATTTTAACTATAACCTAACCCTAACCTTAACCTTAACTATAACCTAACCCTAACCTTGACCAAACCTTAATCTTAACCTTAACTTTACCCTTAACCTTAACCTTAAACTTCCCATAACCTTAAACTTAAACTTAACCTTGATCCTATCCTTAACCTTAACCTTACCCTTAACTTTATATTTACCATAACCTAACCCTAACCCTAACCTTTACCTTAAATATAACATTAAGGTTAGGTTAGGTTAAGGTAAGGTTAAGGTTATAGTTAAGGTTATAAGTTACGTTAGGTTAAGGTTAAGGTTAGGGTTAAGGTTAGGTTCAGGTCAAGGTTAAGGTTAAGGTTTAGGGTAAGGTTAAGGTTAAGGTTAAGGTTACGGGTTTAGTCAGGTTAAAGTTATGGTTAGGTTAAGGTTAAGGTTATGGTTATGGGAATGTTATGGTTAAGGTTAAGGGGTTAGGGTTAGGTTAAGGTAAAGTAAAGTTTAAGTTTAGGTTAAGGTTAAGGTTACAGGTTTAGTCAAGTTAAGGTCAACGTTAAGGGTAAGGTGATGGTTATAGATAAGATAATGTTTGGTCAAGGTTAAGGGTAAGGTTAAGGTTGAGGTTAGGGTTAGGTTAAGGTTAAATTTAAGGTTAAGGTTATATGTAATGTAAATATTAAGGTTAAGGTTAGGTTAAGGTCAAGCTTAAGGTTAGGGTAAGGTTAAGTGTTAGGTCAAGGTTAAGGGTTTACTCGGGTTGAGGTTAAGGTTAAGGTTATGGTTAAGGTTAAGTTTAAGGTTAATGTTAAGGGTTCAGTCAAGGTTATGGTTAGGTTATATTTAACCTTAACCTTAACCTTAATATTAACCCTAGCCTTGACCAAATCCTTAACCTTAAGATTCACCTTAACCTTCCTGTAACCTTAACCCTAACCTTAACCTTAACCTAAACTTAACCATCACCTTAACCTGACCCTTACCCTTAACCGTAACCTTAACCTTAGCTTTACCCTTAACCTTGACCTTAACCTTAACCTTAACCTTCGCCTTGTAGGTTTTAACCCTGAACAGAAATATCTACACACGATTCTTATAACAGAAAATAAACAATAGCAAGAGCATAAAACATAAAACAGATAAACACAGAGATTTTCCCCTGGATCTCAAATCGGGACGACCAGCTTGATTTTTCATTATATTCCTTTTATTGTTACAACACATATATATACATGCCGAAGTATACATAAACCCCAATCTATTAACCCTAGATTAAAACATAACCGTAGTCCCCTTGACCGGATCTAATAGAAATACCTAGTAACAAACCATCGAACCCCAAAACCATGTGCAAAACTACGTACAAAACCATGTATGTATCCTAATTCCAACGTGGGGATCAAGTTTCACCTCGTGGCCCCCCAGCTACGCCCCGACGCAACATACAACAAGTGGGGGCCAATCGGGAAAGAATATAATACATACCCAACATTCTCCCACTTGTTGTTTTCTTTCCACAGGGGGCCATAGGAGAGCTTAGTCATTGGGCCAATTCTTCAACACCCATTGTTTCTCTACACCAAGAGAAATTTTGAGTGCTCACAGACTTCATCAATGCATCTGCAACATTCTTCAAAGTGTCCACCTTTACCAGCAACACCCTTTTAGCCTCAACCATATCTCTAACAAAGAGATATTGAACATCAATGTGCTTTGTCTTTGAATGATAAGCAGGGTTCTTAGCCAAGAAAATTGCACTTTGGCTATCACAGTCTATCCTTATAGCTTGCTGTACCAACCCCATACTTGAACACAATATTTGCAACCAAAATGCTTCCTTGCTTGCATGAGTGGATGCTATGTATTCTGCCTCTGTAGTTGAAAGAGCCACTACAGACTGTCTTTTACTCATCCAACTGACTGCGCCTCCAAATAGGCTAAACACATACCCACTTGTAGATCTTCTTTGGTCCAGATCTCCAGCCCAGTCTGCATCAACAAAACCACGAATGTCCAACATTCTTTCCAATCCTGGTCTTCCCCGGTAGCACAAGCCATAATCACTAGTGCCACGTAAATATCTGAAAACCCGCTTCACTACTGTCCAATGCTCCTTCCCTGGGTTTGACATAAACCTGCTCAATACTCCCACTGCATGTGCAATGTCTGGTCTAGTACAGACCATTGCATACATCAAGCTACCCACCGCACTTGCATATGGAACATGGGACATATACTCCTCTTCTTCTTGTGTCTTGGGACACTGTTCATCAGACAGCTTTACACCTACAGGAATAGGAACATTCACCGGTTTACTATCCTGCATATTGAACCTCTGCAATATAGTCTCGACATACTTCCTCTGGTTTAACCAGAGCTTCCTCTTTTCTCGATCTCTCTTAATTTCCATGCCCAAAATATAGTTTGCAGCACCCAGATCCTTCATGTCGAATTTGGAGAACAGTTGGGTCTTCAAATCTTGGATAATTTCTTTGTCATTTCCAATCAACAACATATCATCCACATACAAGACCAAATATATAACACGATCACCAATTAATTTAAAATAAACACAATGATATTCCTTGCTTCTGGTGAAGCCAAGTCCCCGTATATAGGTATCAAATTTCTGATACCACATCCTTGGTGACTGTTTTAACCCATACAGAGACTTCTTCAACCTGCATACTAGTTCTTTCTTACCCTTCACCATAAAGCCTTCAAGTTGCTTCATGTAGATCTCCTCTTCTAGATCCCCGTGAAGAAATGTTGTCTTCACATCCATCTGTTCTATCTCAAAATCAAATGCAGCAGCAACAGATAAAAGTAATCTAATATAAGTAACTTTGGCAACAGGAGAAAAAATATCACCAAAATCAATTCCCGGCACCTGGGAATAACCTTTCGCTACCAACCGAGCTTTGTATTTCTCCACCTTGCCTTCTACATTCATCTTCTTCTTAAACACCCATTTGCTCCCAATGGGCTTCCTTCCAGCTGGCAACTCCACTAGATCCCATGCATCATTTTTGTGCAAGGATGTCATTTCATCAGCCATGGCCTCCTTCCAGAGTTTTCCATCCTCTGAATCTACTGCCTCCCTGACAGTTCTGGGTTCATCATCAGTTATAGTTAAGGCAAAACCTGAACAGAAAGCAGATGGACTATACCTTTCTGGTTTCCTTCTTTCCCGAACTGATCTTCTTAAAGCTGGAGTTTGTGGCTCATCATCTTCTGAGTCTTCTTCTGTTGTAGAGTCGGATTCATCCTCCTTTAGCTCAAATTCTATCTTGTCAGGTTCCTTTGGTAGGACTTAATGTTTAACAACATCTTTCACTTCTCTAAACACCACATCTCTACTGTACACAACCTTCCTTGTTTCTGGGTTCCAAAGCTTGTAACCCTTTAAACCATCCTTATACCCAATAAAGATGCACCTTTCAGATTTATTATCCAACTTGGTCCTTTTCTCCTTTGGAACATATACATATGCATCACATCCAAATACCCTTAGATGTGAAAGAGAGGGTTTCTTACCAGTCCATACCTCATGTGGGGTCTTATCCTCCAATGCTGATGAAGGTGATCTGTTAACTAAGTAACATGCAGTCTCCACTGCCTCTGCCCAGAATTCTTGTCCTAACCTGGTACCACTGAGCATGCTTCTTGCCTTTTCCATCAGTGTTCTGTTCATTCTTTCTGCAACTCCATTTTGCTGAGGTGTGTATGGAGTAGTCTTCTGCCGTCCTATACCACACTTCTTACAGAAATCTTCAAATTCCTTCTTGCAGAACTCCCCACCATTATCCGTCCTCAATGCCTTTATCTTCTTCTCTGTCTGGTTTTCCACCAGAGCCTTAAATTCTTTAAATTTGTCAAAGACTTCAGATTTCTTCCTCAAGAAATATATCCATGTATTCCTTGAGAAGTCATCTATGAATGAAACATACTACACAGACTTTCCCAGTGATGGAACTGACACAGGTCCAAACACATCACTATGCACAAGTTCTAATATCTTGTTTGCCCTCTTAGCACCAGAAGGAAAACTCACCTGATTCTGCTTCCCATATACACAATGTTCACAGAAATCGAAATCCAGAGAAAAATTAGACATACCTTCTACCATACCATTTCTGTGCAGTATCTGAAGGCCCTTCTCTCCAATATGTCCAAGCCTTTGATGCCATAACATGGTCTTTTCTCCAGAGACAGCTAGGCTTTCTCCTCCACTTTCAGGAACCATAGAACTGTTACACCCATCAATAACAGTGCTACCTTGTAGCTTGTACAAAGTTCCAGTCCGAACTCCCCGCATTAATACCAGTGCTCCTCGAACCATCTTGCAGGCATCTTTCTCAAACACTGTTTTTACACCTGCATCATCCATCTTGCTTACAGAAATCAGATTTCTGGCCAATGTAGGAATATGCAGAACACCAGGAAGTGTTCTAATCCTTCCACCTTGCAGCTTCAGCTTGACCTTTCCACGTCCGATGATTCTGGCCTTCCTATCATCCCCTAGGAAGACATCACTACCATCATATTTCTCATACTCGCAGAACCACTCCCTATGGGGAGTGAAGTGAAAGGATGCACCTGAGTCAATCAACCATGACTCATGATCTACATGTGTATTTGAAGAATAAGCCAAATACACATCCCCACCTTCATCCGAGGTGGTTTTTGCCTCTGCAGAAGGAGCTTCATCAGATCCCTTTCCTTTCTCAGGAGCTTTAGATCTGCATTCCTTTTTGTAGTGCCCTTCCTTTCCGCATTTCCAGCACACCTTTACAAACTTTCCAGGAGATTTAGATCTCTCTCTAGATTTAGATCTCCCACTCGAAACCTTATTCTTGTTTCTGTTCTGGGACCTTCCTCGTACAGATAAGGCGTCTCCATTCTGACCCTCCATATTTCTCCGTCTCATTTCCTCCGACAGCAAGGCTGAGACAATGTCATCAAAATTCAAGGTAGTTGTATTGCTACCTATTGCAATAACCAGACTGTCCCACGAGTCTGGTAGAGAGCACAACAAACCGATGCACTTATCTTCATCTGAGATTTTAATATCAACAGACGACAGCTGACTTACCACAGTATTGAAGGCGTTCAGATGCTCTGTCACCGAGTCTCCATCCTTCATCCCTCAGGTTATACAGCTTTTTCCGCAGGAACAACTTATTCACCAGAGACTCAGATTGGTACAAAGTCCCAAGTTTTTCCCACAAATTCTTCGCCGTAGCTTCCCCAGATACATTCAACAATACTGAATCTGACACACACAACCGTATTGTGCTCTTGGCCTTCCGATTCAGTTTCTTCCAGTCTTCATCTGACATTGCCGTTGGTTTAGTACCTGGATCTACCGCGATTCACTAATCTTTATCCACCAACAGATCCTCCATCTTGAGCTTCCACAACTCAAAACTCTGACCATTAAATTTCTCGATCTCTATCTTTCCGCCGCTCGCCATATTCTTTCACTACAAGAATCGATCCCGCAGATCTCCCATGTTATGAATATTTTATTAATTATTAGTTAGATATAGTTATATTAGGGTTTATTAACTGAAAGGGCATGATCAAAGATCATGCCTCTTCGCCAAGGGACACCTTGAGGCTATATTTAAAGCCCAGGCGATCCCTCATTGTAATCATATCATCTTTCATCATTAATAATATATATTTATCAGTTTTACTAGAGTTTTTACACTCCATTGGTATCAGAGCCATCGCTCTTTGGATCTGTGTGATCACCAAAATTAAGGAATTACAGAATTCCAGAAATTGCAATTCCAAAATTGCAAATTTTTTAAAACAAGTGCAAAATTACTTCCGAATTGTTCAGCAGCCATTTCAGAATTTTAAATTCTGCAATTGAAGACGCCAGCAGTCTGAAAAAGTGCGAGATTTGTGGGTCCAAACAATACTCACAGGTTCTGTCCTACGTTGCAGTTCTACTGGTGGCACAAATCTGAGGTTGCTTGACTCATTCCCAATTTTCTCTCCCCAAAACCTACCCCACTCACTCAGCCATCCATCTGTGGCCGTCCACACTCCAACTCCTTCACGTAAAAAATAATAAATAAATAAAATCTGTACAAATCTCCACCAGTTAAAGAGATACGCAACAATAACACATTAGTGTTGGCAGATTTATCAGTAAGTACGCTGCCACTGGAGAAGGATTTGCGCTCTTTTTGGGTGCCATCTACATCACATTCCCAACTATCCCGTCATTGTCATCCTTCTTACCGTCATAACCACTACCATCCATACGTGCACTTAATTCTGGATCGAACTGCGGAACCTACATAAATATATATCCTATACTTCCGCTGCAAATCATACGTTACAGCGTTTAAATGATACGCTCGCCATTCTAAAAATACGGATATAACATAACGGACAGCAAATCGGGGCTCGGTCAAACGACAGCAAATCGGGGCTCGTTTTTAAACCTGGTCAAATATACATCAGCAAATATATATCGATTTCACATTAACACGTCTTTCAGACAGTAACTACTTACTCATTGCGTTAAACGATAGGGCATTTGGAATATACGACACATCGATTTTAAAAAAAAATACGATACAGCGGGTAAAGGGACACAACGTTTTAAACATTACGGGTGTCGTTTTTGCTGAGCGTGGAGGGTTTGCGTTAAAAAAAATTCGTGAACAGTGACTCGTTCAAAAACGGAACGGCGGCACAGTTTTAAAAAAACACACGGTTTTTTTTTTTTAACTATATAAAATATATAACATATAGTTGATTGATAATTATATACATATATATTATATTTATATAATTTATATATATATATATAATTTTCATTTAATAATTATATATATATATATATAACAATTATATAATTAAATTATATATATTATATAATTTTTAATTTAAAATTATATATATATAATAATTATATAGTTTTAGAAAAATAAATAAAAAATTATTAATTAATTAATTCAAAAAAAATTATTAATTAATTAATTAAACATTAATTAATTAATTTTAAAGAAAAAAAGAGGAAAATTTGGCAGAAAAATATCAGTATGTCTTTATCAATGATGACGATTGATCAGATAAAAAGACAAATATGGCTAAAACAAATGGACACTAAGGACAAAGAGAACAAAATATTGCAGAAATTTAATGCGATCATGAACAATATGACAGAACTCTACAGTAAGCTAAATGATAAAATAGATAAGTTAAGTCAGACACAATCCCCAATATCTCCTAACAGGGAACAAAATCAACAAAACAATTCCGCAGATTCAGGGAACTCGGAAGATCATCAGGAAAAGACTGATTCCCCACATCACCATGAAGATACAGATGTTTGTCAACAACAAAATGTTCCATTCCCAGACTTGAACGAAACATGTGAAGCGACAAACACGTCCGAAGCCGCTGATATAACGGCAGAAGCTGTTGAGGCCTTCGGTGATGAAGCAGATATGGTTGTTAAAGATGAAGCATTTGATGATGAGGAGAAGTTACATCCGACAATAATTGTTGGTAACTTACCTCTAAATCTAAAAAGGAATAACAAAAAATCACCAGAAGAACAAGGAATAGCTGGGAAACATGGAAGAGTATTCCAAGATCTAACCCTAAAGGTTCCTTCCGATAGGAAAATCAAACATCCAATAGAAGTCAAGACAGTATCCAACTCTGTCGATATCAGATCTTTTCACTATCCACATCACCAACAGATGGAGCTCGAGAAGATGCTTCACGATCTTTTAAAAATGTGGGACGCAAGAGCTCATCGCTTGAGAAAACCAGACATTCGTCAACGTTGTCCATCATTACGTATGCTTTGAGGACAAAGCATCTTAAGAGAGGGGCAATGTTATGAATATTTTATTAATTATTAGTTAGATATAGTTATATTAGGGTTTATTAACTGAAAGGGCATGATCAAAGATCATGCCTCTTCACCAAGGGACACCTTGAGGCTATATTTAAAGCCCAGGCGATCCCTCATTGTAATCATCTCATCTTTCATCATTAATAATATATATTTATCAGTTTTACCAGAGTTTTTACACTCCATCCCACTGCACAGGGTCTACCACAGGCCCGAGCAAAAAACCCTCAACAACAAAGGCGTCCCCTTGAAGCCGAAATAGCTTTGATACCAAATGTAGGTTTTAACCCTGAACAAAAATATCTACACACGATTCGTATAACAGAAAATAAACAATAGCAAGAGCATAAAACATAAAACAGATAAACACAGAGATTTTCCCCTGGATCCCAAATCGGGACGACCAGCTTGATTTTTCATTATATTCCTTTTAGTGTTACAACACATATATATACATGCCGGAGCATACATAAACCCCAATCCATTAACCCCGGATTAGAACATAACCGTAGTTCCCTTGACCGGATCTACAAAAATACTAGGGGCCGAAAACCATCGAACCCCAAAACCATGTGCAAAACCATGCACAAAACCATGGGCGGATCCGCCTATGAGTGGGTCCGCACAAAAAACAAATTTTGGCCGGGGCGTTGCCCTAGACCCCAACGGTGGGGACTGCTTCACCCCTCGTGACCCCCCAGCTACGCCCGACGCAACATACAGCGCGTGGGGCCAATCGTGGAAAGAATATAACACATACCCAACACCCCTAACCTTAACCTTAACCTTACCCTTAACCTTAACCTTGAATTTACCCTTAACCTTAACCTTAACCTAACCTTACCCTTAACCTTGAGTTTACCCTTAACCTAACCTTAACCTTGACCTAACTATAACCTAACCCTAACCTTGACCAAACCTTAACCATAATCTCAACCTTAACCTTAACCTTAACCTTAACCTTACCCTTAACCTTAATCTTAAGCCTAACCTTAACCCTGACCTTAGCCTAAACCTAACCTTAACCTTAACCTTAACCTTAACCTAACCTTAAACTTATCTTAAGCTTAACCTAACCTTAGCCTTAACTTTACCTTAACCTTGACTTTACCCTTAAGCATAAACTTAACTTAACCTAGCATTAACCTTAACTATAATCTAACCCTAACCTTATCATAACTATAACCTTAAGGTTGATGTTAAGGTTTTGGTCAAGGTTAGGTTTAGGTTATAGTTAAGGTCAAGGTTAAGGTTAGGTTATTGTTAAGGTTAAGGTTAGGTTAAGGTTAAGGTTAAGGTTTGGTCAACGTTAGGGTTAGGTTATAGTTAAGGTCAAGGTTAAGCTTAGGTTAAGTTTAATGTTACATGTTTATTCAGGTTAAGGTTAAGGTTAGGTTAAGAGTAAAGTTAAGGTTAAGACACGTAACCTTAACCTTTACCCTTAACCTTAACCTTAACCTAACAAAACCCGTAACCTTAACCTTAACCTTAACCTAACCTTAACCTTGACCTTAACTATAACCTAACCCTAAACTTAAACTTGACTTTACGATTGACCTTAACCTAGCTTTAACCTTAACCTTCCCATAACCTTAACCTTTACCTAACCTTAACCTTAACCTTAACTTTAACCTGACTAAACACGTAACCTTAACCTTAACCTGACTAAAACGGTAACCTTAACCCTAACCTTTAACCTTGTCCTAACCTTAAACATAACCTTAACCTTAACCTTAACTTTACCCTTAACATAACCTAACCATAACCTAACGTTAACCTTAATCGTAACCTTAACCTTAACCTAACCTTAACCTTAACGCTAACCTTAATCTTAACTTTAACCTTAACCTAACCTTAACCTTAACTTTAACCTTAACTTAACCTTAACCTTAACTTTAACCTAACCGCAACCTTAACCTTACCTTAACCTAACTTAACCTTAACCTTCCCCTAACCTTAACGTTAACCTTAACCCTAACTTTTACCTTAACCTAAACTTAACCTTGACTTTACCATTAACCTTAACCTTAACCTAACTAAACCCGTAACCTTAACTATAACCTAACCCTAACGTTCCCCTAACCAAACCCTTAATGTAACCTTAACCTTAACCTTTACTATAACCTAACCCTAACCTTGATCAAACTCTTAACCTTAACCTTCCCCTAACCTTAACCTTAACCTTTAACCTTAACCTTAACCTTAACCTTAACCAAACATTAAACTTAACCTTAAATTTTCCCATAACCTTCACTATAGCCTAACCTTATCTTTACCTTAACCTTAACCTTAACCTTACCCCTAACCTTACCCTTAACCTAAACCTTAACCTTACCCTTAACCTTGACCTTAATCTAAACTTAACCTTAACTTTACCTTAACCTTGACTTTACCCTTAACCTAACCATAACCTTAACTTTTACCCTTAACCTTAACCTTCACTATAACCTATCCTTAACCTTAACATTAACCGTAACCTTAACTATAACCTAACCCTAACCTTTCCCTAACGATAACCATAACCTTAACCTTAACCGTAACCTAATCCTTTACCCTAACCTTAACCTTAACCTTAAACTTAACCTTAACCTTACCCTTAACCTTATCTTAACTTTACCTTAACCTTATCTTAATGTTTAATTAACCTAACCTTAACCTTGACCTTAACTTTAACCTTATATTACCCTTAACCTATCCTTAACCTCAAATATTAGCTTAACCTTAAGGTTATGGTTAAGGTAAGGTTAAGATAAGGTTAAGGGTATGGTTAAGGTTAAGGTTAGGTTAAGGTTATGGTTAAGGTAAGGTTTAGGGTAAAGTTAAGGTTAAGGTTAGGTTAAGGTTAAGATAAGTTTAAGAGTAAGGTTAAGGTCAAGGTCAAGGTTAATGTTAAGGTTAAGGTTACGGTTAATATAAGGTGAAGGTTAGGTGAAGGTTCTGTTAAGGGTAAGATTAGGTTAACCTAACCTTAACCTTGACCTTAACTATAACCTAACTCTAACCTTGACCAAACCCTTAACATTAACCTTAACCTTAACCTTAACTTTGACTTTACCCTTAACCTAAAATTACCGTAACCTTACCCTAACCATAACCTTTACTTAACCTTAACCTAACGTTAACCTTGACCTTAACCCTAACCTAAGCTTAAACTTGAACTTAACTATAACCTAACCCCAACCTTGACCAAACCCTTAACCTTAATCTAACCTTGACCTTAACTATAACCTTAACCTTAACCTAACTAAACATGTAACCTTAACCTTAACCTTACCCTTAACCTTCACCCTTAACCTTAACATAACCTTAACCTTAACCTTAACCTTACACTTAACCTTCACCTTTAACCTTAACCTAATGTTAACCTTAACCTAATGTTAACCTTAACCTTAAGGTTAATGTTAGGTTAAGGGTAAGGTTAAGGTTAAGGTTAAGGTCAAGGTCAAGGTCAAGGTTAACCTTAACCTAACCTTAACCTTACCTTAACCTTTACCTAACCTTAAACTTAACCTTTACCATAACCTTAAAATTAGCCTTAACCTAACCTTAACCTTGACCTTAATTATAACCTAACCCTAACCTTGACCAAACCCTTAACCTTAACCATAATCTTAACCCAGGTTAAGGTTAAGGTTAAGGGTAAGGTTAGTTTTAAGGGTAAAGGTTAAGGTTAAGATTACAAGTTTAGTCAGGTTAAGGTTAAGGTTAGGTTAAGGTTAAGGTCAAGGTTAAGGTTAAGGCTAGGTTAAGGTTAAGGGTGAAGGTTAAGGTGAAGGTTATGGGTAATGATATGGTTAAGGTTAGGTTATGTCTCAGGTTAAGGTTGTAATATTCCCAATGTGGATTGCTCAGCAAGACAGGCCTGAAAAACACATTTTTTGGGGATGTCTGCTTCAGAAACCAAGGCCAGCCCTTGGATCCCTTAGATCAGAGTATATAAGACCAAAATCCAAGAGGAGTCTGAAAATAAATCACTCTAGGTGGGTTAAACAAATCTCCCAAACCTAGTTGTCTTCATGAAATTGCCCAGTGAAGAGTTGCAGCAGTATAAAACACAATACTAGAGTATCAGCAAGCTAATAACTCTAAAATGTTTTCAGAAACACCTCAAAAGTAATTTTATGTACAACAGAAAGAAGGGAGATTAATTCTATTGACAAAGTATGGGGAAAAGCGGTGATTTTGGCCCTAAAATGAGTGTATTCAAAAATCTGCGTAAAAGTAAGGGAAATGGTGATAGTTTATTTTAGCTTAGGTTCCATGTCAAATTTCAGGTAAAAAAAATGACCCTAGCTATATTAAAAAGTTCCTCCAATCCCGACTAGGCTTAAAAACCCTGATTCCCCATGACTTACAATGTGTAGAATTTTACTGAAGCATGGTGTTGAGGAGGTAAATCCCCTATGCGAACGGAGGCAATCCCACTAGCCCAGATCGGGTCTAGAAATAATCAAGTCATGCAATGACGCATTTTCCATGTTACAAAAAGGCCAAGATTGTGACAAGTAGCCTACCTCAAATCCCACGCAGTTGTCGTTGAAGAAAAGATGACATTTCCCATCCCTCACTCGACAGATCACGATCCTTCCATTCAACACATCTGAACACCTGTACACATGCAAGGAAACAATGACATACAACAAAAAATCTAAATCATCTAACCATACATAAGTTAGAAGGATATAATTCATTGCATAAAGAAATAAACACATGAATGGAACCATAATCAGAGTCTCTAATATTATAAATAACAAAGGAAAGATTACAACCCAAAGCTTTGACGCGATGATCTTCCTTAGGCGGGGATGATAGCGGAGCACGTCTCAACAAATCCTGTCGGGAATCTGGATGAAGCTCTCTCTCTTCGGCTTGGCTCTCAATAGCTGCCCGGCTATGGTTTACTTCCTACAAGTTTAACTAGCTTGCTAAGGGAGAAGGCAAGCTTTTATAGATGGAGGAAGGGGAGTTGGGATCCCTATAATCATGGGATAGGCCTTATCTCTAAGGAAGCTTCCATGATAGGTGGAAAAACACTTTCTATACATGGAGATCTAGAGCCAAACCACCCAACTCCCTTTGATGACTCGTTCAGGAGTTTGTTGGAATCAAACTTCTGCCATTTATTTTTAAAAAGAATCCCGTATTAAGCTTGGCACGTGTGAGACACAGGGATAGAGCGCCATTTGGCGTGCCGACTATGGTGGATTTCCCCTGTTGAAAATGCAGCAAGATGATGGAGCTTAGTGAAATGAAGTCGCCTTCACTAAGTGGGCCCGCAAGCAAATTCTGGCGCAAAATCTATTTTTAGACTATGTCTATTTTTAGACATATGGAGCATGGTCCGGGGATTGCAGTATGAGATTCTTGGAGTATGTTTCATGTTGGTAAAAATATATGGGACTCTATTTTTTGACCTATAGGTCGATAGATCGAAGTCTATTTTTAGACTGCCTATCCTAAAAATAGGGAAGTCAAATATTATTTACCCTTAATAATGTTTGGACTCTAAACTTCAGTTTACCCTCTTGGAGCACTTCAGTTCGAGCTACAGAAGTGGCTCATGCATCTGACAGAGGAATTATGCTATTCCCAAGGGTTTGATGGCAACATGCATGGTTGACTTCAGTTAGGACTTCAGTGGCAGACGTTTGGTGGAGTTAATGAGACAGCTAGTGGAGTTGTGTTTAGTTTAATTTAGTTCAACTAGTTGAGATTAGTTTAACTAGCTAATCAACTAGTTATGAGTGGATTGAATTAAATATTATTTAATTAATTAATTAGTAACTCATTATTCAACTCAAGAACACATTAGTTCACTACAGTGCATGGACAGTTCAGTGGAGACCAGTGAAAGAGGTAGATGAAAGGGTGGAGTTAGCTATCAGTGGCGACATCAGTTGTGCATGAGATTTGCACCACACTTGGAGAAATTTCCCATGATGATTGCGCTGTCAAGCCAAGGAGATTCGAACCTTGGATCTCTCATTAGACCAGCCTTGATTGCGCAATAGAGGCAGGCAATTAGTGGATGTGTTTTGAACCTGTGACTTGTTCAAAACCAAGCTAGTTTGTGTGTAACTTCATGAGATAGTACTGAGTACTTGTGAGGAGTATTGTACTAAGTTTGTTACATGTTTTCTCCATTATAATATACAAAATAGCTGCGGGGTTTTCAGCTATAAGCTTTCCCCATACATACTGTGTTAATGTGTATGATGATTTGATGTGTTATCGCTTGATTTTATTTCCGCATGTGTGATGATCTGAGTGGAAGAGATTATGTGTTGCATATAAATTCGAATTGTATGTGATCAGGATAGTATCGGTGGATAATTAATCATTATTCAGAAAATTTCTACATGGTATCGTAGCTATTGAAGCAGAGATTGATCATCATAGTGATTACAAACTTATTTCGGTAGACAGAGTCTGCATGCAGGCTAGGTAGCCTCCGGATTCATCTTTCTTCGGAACGTGAAAGGTCTGGTAAATGCCCCTTGCAGTCAATCTCTGTGCTAGAAATAATTTTTTCTCACAGATCTAGAGTGGTTGAGCTTTGAGGTGGAATTTGAAATTTTGCAGCAGTTTTGTTTTTTCTTGGTGCCAGTGTTGAAAATGTCTTTCAACGGTTTGTAACTTGAATATGCTCTTGAAGGCAGTTCGAATTATGTTGCATTGAAGGATCGCATGGAGGCAGTATTAGAAGATAATGGTTTGAAGGAGTTCGTAGATACGGATGTTCAAAAGCCCACTGATCCTGCTGAAGTCGAAGCATGGCAAAAGAAGATGGCGAAGTGTCGAAGGATCCTGTTGGAGGGCGTCAAGGATCATATTGTATCCAGCCTGCATGGAAAGGCTTCTCCATATCTAATGTGGAAAGCTTTGACGGATCTATTCCAGAGTAAGAGCGACCAAAGGAAGCTGGCGCTCAAAGATAAGCTCAGGAACATCAAGATGGAGAAAGGCGACAGTATCGCCAAATACCTCATGAAGTTCACTCAATGCAGAGATGAGCTGGGAAGTGTGGGGGTGACTGTCGAAGACGAGGACATGGTCGACCTGGCTCTCCTTGGTCTTCCGAAGGCTTAGCACTCATATCAAGATAGTGTCAATGGTCGGGAGAAGCTGCCGGGATGGGAGCGCCTTTGGGCGGATCTCATGCAGGAGGAGATAAGGAGGACTACTCGGGATGGATCTTCATCAAAGGGAGTTGATGAAGAAAATTGCGCTTTGGTTGCCAAAGCAAAGAAGGGGAAGGGTAAGAAAACTTCTCATTCCGGTGCAAAGGGCAAGAAGCAGGATATGGCGAAAGTGAAGTGTTTTCACTGCCATGATCACGGACATTATACTACCAATTGTCCAAAGAAGAAGAAAAACAAGCAAGCGGGAAGATCTGCAGATGGAGAAGCTTTGGCTTCACAGTTCGAGCTTGACTTTTCACTGATCGCATGCTTGGTTTCAAGTGTGTTGGGATCGGTGTGGTTCTTGGATAGCGGTGCGTCATTTCATATGACGGGAGATTGGGATTTGTTCTCAGATCTGGAGGACAAAGATTTGGGTGTGCACATCGAGATGGGCGATGATGGTAGATACAGTGCGACTGGTATCGGTACCATATCCTTTCAGAGGGAGTCTGGTAAACCCTTTGTACTAAAGGATGTCATGCATGTACCTGGATTGAAGAAGAACTTGATCTCTGTGGCAATGTTGGAGGATAAGGGGTATGATGTGGTCTTCAGCAAAGGAAAAGCCTTCCTGCGCAGTAAGACTACTGGAGAGACCCAGAAGATAGGGGTTTGAACCAAGAACCTTTATCAGTTGCAGGTAGATGGGTGCGCAGGAATGGCATACAAGGCAGGAGAAGTGGTGAGCCAGGATGATGAGGGCGAACTGTGGCACAGGAGATTGGGCCACCTTCACCATGGAGCCTTGAAGATCCTGCAGCAGATTTCTATTGGGCTTCCTAAGGGCACTCTTGCGCAGTCAGATCAGTGCAAGGGGTGTACCTTGGGGAAGTATGTGAAAGCCACCTTTCACGAGAAGGATAGTCGCGCTACGACGATCCTAGAGAGAGTTCACACAGACGTGTGTTGTCCTTTCTCAGTTGCTTCGACAACAAAGCACAAGTATTATGTGATCTTTGTTGATGATTTCTATTGAAAGTGCTGGATCTTCTTCATGCAGAAGAAGAGCGATACATTTGCGAAGTTCTGTGAGTTTAAAGCATTGGTTGAGAAGGAGTCAGGGAAGAAGGCGATTTCTCTAAGGAGTGATAATGGTGGTGAATTCATCTCAGCTGAATTCAAGGAGTTCTGCAGTGCAGAAGGGATTTGGAGAGAGCTCATATCACCCCATAACCCACAGGAGAACGGGGTGGCTGAGCGGAAGAACAGAACGATCGTGGGTGCTGCACGGGCGATGTTGCATGATCAGGGCCTACCCCTTCACTTGTGGGCTGAGGCATGCAATACAGCAGTGTATGTGCAGAACCGTTGTCCTCACAAAGTTCTTGGCATGAGTACACCAGAGGAGGCTTATTCTGGCAAGAGGCCTGATATTTCCCATTTGCGGATTTTCGGATCTCCTGTCTACATGCATGTGACGAAGGATGCGAGAGGGAAGCTGGATCCAACTGCTGAAGTTGGAATATTTGTGGGGTACACTGATACACCTCACAACTATCGGGTGTATGTGCCAGACAGTCGCAAGACTGTTGTGCGACGGGATATAAAATTTCAGGAGGAGAAAGCCATGCGGTGTTCGCTTGAGAGGGAGCTACACTTGCATGCAGATGAGGAGCTGTTAGTTCCTAAGGAGGAGCTTCCGGATGTGGATCAGCCACAAGAGGAGGTTCAGGAGGTGGAAGAAACCACCCATCCAGCGCCAACCATCAGAGGGTGCATGCGCACTACAGAAGCTGAGCGACTGGCTCGGGATGCAGAGAAGGTTGTAGGACCACCTACAGCACAGCGCAGACAGAGACAGTCACTGGATCGGTACACTGGATACATGGCTCTTGTGAGTCAATGTGTTGTGATGGAGCCATCCTCTTTTGAGGAAGCTGTGGAGGAACCCGCATGGGTTGATGCCATGATCGAAGAATATGATTCGATCGTCAGGAACAGTGCATGGGAGATTGCCCCAAGATGGGTGGGGAAATCAGTGGTGGGTTCGCGATGGATCTACAAAGTGAAGCAGGTGGCTGACGGGAGTGTGGAGAAGTACAAGGCAAGATTTGTCACCCATGGATTCTCACAGATCGAGGGGATTGACTATGAGGAGACCTTTGCACCTGTCACAAGGTACTCTTCCATACGGACAATCCTTGCTCTCTCAGCTCAGATGGGGTGGCACATTCATTAGATGGATGTGAAGACTGTGTTCCTCAATGGAGTTATTGAGGAGGAGGTCTACATAGAGCAGCCTGAAGGTTTCGAGATCTTCAGCAGTGAGTCGCATGTGTGCCGACTCAAGAGATCACTGTACGGGCTGAAGCAAGAACCTCGTGCTTGGTACACTCAGATAGACAGCTACTTCACCGGGCTTGGAATCTCCAAGAGTGAGGAGGATCCTAACCTGTACCAGATTGTGGTGGAGGGGAAGCTGTTGATCATCGTACTGTATGTAGATGATCTGATTTTGACTGGCGATGAGCAGTTGATACTTTCATGCAAGGAGGATCTTGCACGAGAGTTTGAGATGAAGGACTTGGGCATTCTTCATTATTTCCTGGGATTGGAGATTTGGCAACGCAGCGGAGGACTGTTTGTTTCTCAGGGCAAGTATGCCCAGGAGATTCTAGAGAGGTTCAACATGCAAGGCTGCAAGCCTGTTGACACTCCTCTTCCTGGTGGTTGGAGGAAGGAGGATGCTACTTCAGCGGAGGTAGTGGATGCCACTGTCTATCGACAGTTGGTGGGGTCGCTTATGTATCTGGTCAATACACGACCCGATATATGCTATTGAGTTAACCAGCTTTCGCAAGCTATGGTTAAGCCTACCAAGCTCTTTTGGAAGGCGGGCAAGCATGTATTGCGCTATATCAGAGGCACATCGGGATATGGTTTATGGTACAGACAGGAGGATGGAGTGAAGCTTTCTGGTTTCACTGATGCAGATTGGGCAGGGAGCCCAACAGACCGGAAGAGCACTTCTGGAGGAGTTTTCAGCATTGGGTCGACAGCAGTTTCCTGGTACAGCAGGAAGCAGAGATCCGTTGCACTCAGTTCAGCAGAGGCCGAGTACATGGCAGCAAGCTTGGCTGCATGTGAGGCTATTTGGATGAGGAAGATCCTCGCAGGTTTGTTCAGGTTGCATTTGGAGCCTACGGTGATCTACTGTGATAACCAGAGCTGCATCAAGCTCTCGGCTAATCCAGTATTTCATGATAGGTCCAAAAATATCGACATCAGGTACCATCATATCAGAGATTGTGTTCAGCGGAGAATCATGATGCTTTCATATGTTCCCATGGAGGATCAGGATGCCGACATCCTGACGAAGGCGCTCACCAGGAGCAAGTTTGAATTCCACAGAGGCAGGATAGGGGTTGCAGATAATCCATATCTTTCTGAGAGGGAGTGTTGAAAATGCAGCAAGATGATGGAGCTTGGTGAAATGAAGTCACCTTCACTAAGTGGGCCCGCAGGCAAATTCTGGCGCAAAATCTATTTTTAGACTATGTCTATTTTTAGACATATGGAGCATGGGCCGGGGATTGCAGTATGAGATTCTTGGAGTATGTGTCATGTTGGTAAAAATATATGGGACTCTATTTTTTGACCTATAGGTTGATAGTTCGAACTCTATTTTTAGACTGCCTATCCTAAAAATAGGGAAGTCAAATATTATTTACCCTTAATAATATTTGGACTCTAAACTTCAGTTTACTCTCTTGGAGCACTTCAGTTCGAGCTACAGAAGTGGCTCATGCATATGACAGAGGAATTACGCTATTCCCAAGGGTTTTATGGCAACATGCATGGTTGACTTCAGTTAGGACTTCAGTGGCAGAAGTTTGGTGGAGTTAATGAGACAGCTAGTGGAGTTGTGTTTGGTTTAATTTAGTTGAACTAGTTGAGATTAGTTTAACTAGCTAATCAACTAGTTATGAGTGGAGTGAATTAAATATTATTTAATTCATTAATTAGTAACTCATTATTCAACTCAAGAACACATCAGTTCACTACAGTGCATGGACAGCTCAGTGGAGACCAGTGAAAGAGGTAGATGAAAGGGTTGAGCTAGCTATTAGTGGCGACATCAGTTGTGCATGAGATTTGCACCACACTTGGAGGAATTTCCCATGATGATTGCACTGTCAATCCAAGGTGATTCAAACCTTGGATCTCTATTTAGACAGGCATGTATTGCGCAATAGAGGCAAGGCAATTGGCGGTGAGTTTTGAACCAGTAACCTGTTCAAAACCAAGCTAGTTTGTGTGTAACTTCATGATATAGTGCTGAGTACTTGTGAGGAGTATTGTAATAAGTTTGTTACATGTTTTCTCCATTATAATATACACAATAGCTGTGGGGTTTTCAGCTATAAGCTTTCCCCATACATACTGTGTTAATGTGTATGATGATTTGATGTGTTATCGCTTGATTTTATTTCCGCATGTGTGATGATCTGAGTGGAAGAGATTATGTGTTGCATATAAATTCGAATTGTATGTGATCAGGATAGTCTCAGTGGATAATTAATCATTATTCAGCAAATTTCTACATCCCCCATTGGCGCAAGGTCTGAACTGGCTAGTCGCGCCAAGGCTAAAACATATGTTTCTTGGGTTTTTCAGAGGAAACTTTCTTCAGGAGAATGTTTGTCCTCATGCAAGGGGATGCCATGAAAGTGTTTTTAGGTCATGTTACTTCTCACAGGTCATGGGAATAGCCCTCCAATGTGAGGGACAAGGGATTGTAGGAACGATGACAAAATACTGTGTAACATATGCCCCGTAAAGCATAAGGTCCGAGAGAGAGGGAGGGGTGAAATGCTTTATGAGAAAGCACCCAACTCAAAACACCACTGTCAAAAAACCTGCGAAGACAAATACAAATGATATCTCATATACATGATATGTGGTATGGGCGCAACCATCCAGAATACAGTGTACAAAAACCAGGATCCAAGGCATGGACACAGCCATCCAGTAAAGAAGGATCAACAAGTAGAATCAGCTATGGTCGCAGCGATCCAATCAAATGAGTCATGTAACTAATCATGATAACCCACAAAAATGTGCAGCCTAGATTTTATCAGAGAAAACCCAGGGTCTTGCACTCCATCTCGACCCGAAAAAAGTACAAGTCCCAGCATGTGAATAAGTGAACTGAAGTCGAACATGCAATAACATCGTCTGATTACCAACTAATAATGAAAGCCATTAATAGACGCAAGAGGTACCAGCAATAATGAGGATGTCCCTCACGGTACTATAGGTACAATCCACGGAATGTGAATAGTGAGCTGGCATCGAACACCTGTAGAACCATTCGATTGAAGGAAAATGATGAAAAGCTTGCGTCGAATGTGAAGAACCTTCCATTAAGGCATGCAGGCTCCAAGGTACCTGAAGGGAGTCTCTAGATCAGCTTCCTGGATAATGAGCTGAAGTCGACAGGAAGTGACCTTGATCGAAGGTGGGTCATAGTGTTCCCCACATCATCGACACGAGACAGAGGAATATGATGTTTATGAATCAGGATCAATAGAGAATCATAGGGAGGTTGAAAAATGTAGAGGCCAACTTCTCTTGAACGTATCAGTGGCACAACACTGGATTTGGCAGTATTTGACATCAAAGGATCTGAGGTCATGAAGATGTGGCAAAGAGCATATGATTGGTCAAAAGATATTACCCAAACCCACGGAGGCAAGCAGAGAATGAGATGAGATGTCCCCAACCCGACACGAATGCAGACCAGTGCCATGTTCAAGAGTGACATACTACCGACATGACAGTGATACTGGTTCGATTTTTCCCCACCATTTCTGACGAGTACCCCAATTATTTTTGGAAACAAGCTTGAAGGGGATAGCATATGCTTGCGATATAAGTTTGTCCTTCAGACAAATCCAACCTAGTACATTTAACGAGCCCTAGGAAGGAGGAACTCGAGGATCGTCATTACGATGGAGTCTGATGTCATCAGGTTTTAACGAGTCTGACAAAGGAAGAACTCGACATCTTTTCATGTTTAGAGAGTTTGAAAAGATAGCTGAAAAGAAAACTCCAACAGTCCCTTTTCGTATATAGTTCCTCAGATCCGAAAAGGTACAAAACTATGTCGGAGAATACCTCCTAGTCACAATAGGCTAGGGTATAATTTTTTCATAAATAATATATCCCAGCCCAAAAAAAGGGTAAAATTATACTGGGTAGATGTCGTTTTGTAGCCAATTTAACGAGATCAAAACGACAAGTTACTTGGAAATCTTTTCATTTTTAGAGAGTCAGAAAAGAGCTAAAATATGACTCTAGTAGTGACTTTTTCGTGCTTTTACCGACTCTGAAAAAGTATAAAATACAACTCGTGTCGTTGTCCTAGTCACGCAAAACCTATCGCTACAAAAAAACCAAGTGTAAAACCCATTTTTTGACAAAAATATGATAAAAATATTGGAAAAATAAGCTTCAAAACCTAATTTTATTTCGAAAAGTTATAAATATGACCAAATATTAAAAACATATTTAATTTTTACTTTTTACCTCTTGTTCAGAGTGAAAGTGAGCTATTTCCCTATGACCTTACAATTGCGATTGTGGACGATCCAGTGCATCATTTCAGATCCCGTCTTTTCCAGGTAAGAGTCGCTTCCATTAGCTACATTTTATTCATTTTTTATAGATTTCCATCGTGATTTGGCATCCCTGAGGGAAGGATTTGCAAATTTTGGGCTTCCATGATTGGCACGGGTATGAGGCATGGACCCGCACCAACTGAGCTCCTTTTGCAAAGGGGTCGCACCATCTGGTGTGACTGTTAGAAAAATAGTCACGCCAATCGCGCAACCTCATTTTGTGCCCAAATTTAACAAAAATTGAACCATTCCATTGAATTTTTGAATGTCCAAGGGATCTTACGATGTGCTTATGACCAATTTGATGCAGGTATAAAGCCACAATGGTGATTGAATGGAAATAAAGGGAGCACAGTGAAGAGGAAAAAATGGAAATGGGGAATGAGCAATGCATGGATGCTCTCTGGAATTGCGAATTAAAGAAATTCTTCTTGAAACCATGTCTCAAGGCACAACCCAAATTATTACAATACTTGATAATTATCTGAGATGAGAATGAAGAGAATTGTAGGCTTCGAGATCAAGTGCTCGAACTTGAGGTATCCGATGTCTACTTCATCACTGGATTATCTCGCAGAGGTCCAGTTCCGATCATGACAGGTACCAAGCCTTCTGGCAAGAAGATGTCGATGGTTATGGAAAGAGTGTGCCTGAGGGCACAAACAAGATCAGGTAATGGTAAAGTGGACATTCACGCTATTCTTGATCTAGCACTCAGAGTGGTGCTACATACTATTACGCAAGCTGTGGGGTCCCAGGCGCCACATGAGGCTACCAAAACATAGCTCCTCCTAGCTTCAGAATGTATGAACCCAACAATACTTTATTGGGCCATAGCCGTAACCATGAATATCAAACGACAATTGACTAAATGTAAAAAGACCAAACTAAAGAAGTTTGGGTACAGGTCAATCTTGGTATCATTTATCCTAGAACGTTTATCTATATTCCAGGGCCAGGGGGTGATAGTCGCAGATCCACCTTTGACAGAGCCATGGATGGCTCGATGGGAAGCATTGATGCCAAGAGTAGGAGGGGGCTAGAAAATGTCATGGCGGCCCAAGTTCTTTGGATGGATTTGACAATAGTTGATCATCGTAGAGGACTGGCCCTATGCTGGTACTGATTTCACATGAGACCCAAACCTTCCACTCCCAAAAGGAGAGGACTGGGATGAGGATCTGGGTAAGACTCTTTTTGATTTTATGAATTTTATGATGATATTTTTTTTGGTATACATGCATGTTCTAACAATTTATCCTATATGTATGTAGATGTTGGCACAGAGAGGCCCGACAGGATGTCACCAATCGCACGGAGGACCCCTCTCGCTTATGACCCTCCAGGCGAGGGGAGCGAGGGGAACGAGTTGGTTCAGAACTTAGAGGGAATCGCCCGTGGGATTCCTGATTATGTTCGCCTAGCTGATGTCCCTATGGCTTATCAGAGGCACATTGTGGGGGTGCCTATTCGCCTTCATCGTTTACTAAGGTGACTGGTGTGGGCAGTAACATGCTACCATGAGCACCATGCTGATTAGTCACCTGGGCTTTTCATATGCATATTTTTGAGAGACATGTTGTCTTCGAATATTATTAAAATAGACATGTATATTTTTGGATTTTATGTGATACGCACACACTGCAAACATTCGACATACATATATATATATATATATATTTTTGCATGGATCTTTTTCACATGTGATGATGTTTTTACAAGTTGTGTAAATGTCTATCTAATACCATATTAGTTACTGTGTCTGTTAAAGTATTCATTCGTCTGGGTATATGTTGATATGTAATGTAATCAAAAGTTCTCTCCAATAAACGAATATGTAGATACAGTCTTAAAATGGATGGGTTCCTAACTAAATAGTGACCATTGAGTTGTAACACTACAAGTTGTGAGTCCAGATATACAAGTAATGCATGAATACCGAGGTTAATGACTTCATTCAATAACTCCAAAATGGCACTATATTCTGTGAAATTATTTGTAGCAGGCCCTAGAAAAACACCTTGTAAATTAACTAACTCACCATCAGGATTGTAGATTACCCAGGCTGCTGAAGATAGATTCTTGGTACTATGGGAGGTACCATTCGCGAAACCGACATAAGGAGTAATAGACATCTACACAACCAGGAAGACCCAATCAACATAAATATGCTTACAAAGCACACCACACCACACATGCACAAAAATGAGGCAATCACCTATGTACACACACTACACAAGAATGATTCAAGCGTAATACTTCTTTAGGTACATCCCATTCCAAGGCTACGCCAAAGGAATACCTTCATAATAGATTAGCTCATAGGCCCCATTTTTCAATACACGTTTAATGATATAAGGCCCATGCCACATAGGCTGGAATTCTCTTGCCCCAAGCTTATCATGTGCTTGATCATACAAAAGGATGAGGTCCCCTTCGATAAAAGAACGTGGAGAAACCGTTTGATCGAAATGAGATTTAACCCGCTTTTTTTGTGCCTCGATAACCAAAGCAGCCAAGCAGCAAGTTTCTTCTATTATTTCAAAATACAGGAGATGTGCTTCCTCCAAGGAAGTGTCGAGAAGTAATTCCACAGCCAACTTCAATGAAGAAATCTCACATTCAACCGAAAGAGTAGCTTCTAGACCACACACCAGCTGGAAAGGTGTGAATCCAGTCATGCTCTTCACTGACGTTAGGTAGGCCCAGAGAGATGAGAACAATTGGATATGCCAGCTAGATTTGTGTATATCAATTGTTTGTTGAAGCATCATGACAAGCACCTTGTTCATGGCCTCAACCTGGCCATTTTCTTGAGGGTAGTATGGCATTGAGCTATCATGATGCAAGCCCAAATTCTATGTTAGCTCTGCCATCATATAGTCCCAAAAATGAGTGCCATGATTGGTGACGATGGCTTGAGGAATATCGAAACGTGTGATCACATGGTTGAAAATGAATTTAGCGGTTGTCTTATTGTCGGCAGCTAATGTAGGCATCGCCTCGGCCCACTTGGTGAAGTAGTCTATGGAAATGATGATATAAGCATGCCCCCCGGTCGAGTGAAGGTTACATGTCATAAAATCAATGCCCCATTTGACAAAAGGGCCTATGGTAATGACAGGATGTAGAGGGAGGGGTGGCACATGCATCTTGCGTTGGAAGATCTGGCATGCATGACACTTTCTTACTGCAACAATACAGTCTTTAAATATAGACAGCCAGAAGTAACCCGTGCGCATAATATTTTGGACGGTAGCATAACCAGACATATGACCGCCACAGGCACCACTTTGACAGTCATTCAGGACTTTCTCAACCTCTTCCAAGGTCAAACATCAGCGGAGCACAAAATCGAATCCGAAACAATATAGGGTATCTTTGACAATGCGATATGGTTGTGATTGATGTTGAACGCGACGTTTAGCATCCTTCGTCAACTCGGATAGGAAGGTAGATGTCTGAAGGTACATGATGATATCACCGTACCAAGGATCAAGAGTGTTGATTAGAAAGCGAGTTTCATCCGGGATATGATCCTCGGATTGAGACGGAACATATTCGGTAGGGAGAGAGCAAATGAGATTTGCAAAAACCAGTGACTTCATCAATTTGGCAGTAGTGAACTCCAAATCGAACTCCTAAAGGATCACAATCCATTTGGAGTACTTTTGCCCCAACAATTGTCGATACAAGATGTAAGTCATGGGGTTGCAGTCGGAAATCATAGTTACTATGCGGAACAAGATGTAATGGCGAAACCGTTGAATGGCCTAGACCATGGAAAGTGCCAACTTCTCGATGTGGGCATAATGCATTTTAGTGTCGAGGATATTCCGAGACAGATAATAAACCACGTGGTCATTTCTGTCATCGTCATCCTGTACCAGAACCATGGCAATTGTGATGAACGCGATAGCCAAATAGAGGGTAAAGTCACGATGATAGTTGGGAGTAAATATTAATGGACCATTAAAAAGCAACGTCTTACATTTATCGAAGGATTACTGAGCAATCTCATCCCAATGGAAGGGAACGTCCTATTTAAGAAGTCACGTAAACCCTTTGGCCACTTCTGCATAGTTCGAGATAAAGCAACGTAAAAAATTCGCTTTCCCTTGAAGACTGTATAGTTGATGAAATGAGGATGGGGATGGGAGATTAACAATAGCCTCGACCTTGAGGGGGTCAAGGCGAATTTCATCTTAAGAGATAATGAATCCAAAAATACGACCAGAGTCAACATAGAAGACACACTTGTGAGGATTGAGCCTAATGTTGTAACATCTGCAACGGAGAAAAATCTAATGGAGGTGTTCGAGATGGTCTTCGCACCGAGCTGAATGAGCCAACAGGTCATCTAGATACAGCTGAAAAAATTACGTATGTCATGAAAGGTGTAGGACATGGAACGCTGGAATGTGGCTCCATCATTTTTTAAGCCGAACAAGAGCTTCTTATAGGAAAAAGTGCCCCGCGGACAGATGAAGGCAGTTTTTTGTTGATCGGAGGGTAAAATATTAATTTGATTATAACTCAAGAAGACATCCATAAGGGAATAGATCTGACTCCCTACACAATCATCGATGATCTGATCTATAAAGCGAGTGGGATAGTTGTCCTTAGGGCAAGCCTGATTAAAGTCTCGGTAGTCAACACAAACCCTAATTTTTCCTTTATTCTTATCTATAGGGAAAATATTGGAAACCCATTCTGTCAGGGGGAATGGATATATGAAGCTCGCTTGAAGAAGTTTCTCAAATTCTGCTTTTATCGCAGTGGCTTCTCGAGGATGCACTGGGCGCAGACACTGATGCATAGGCTTCGCACCCGGATAGGTGGGAATCTCATGCACGATGATACTAGGATCGATCCCAGGCATCTCTTCATAAGACCATGTGAAAACATCTCAGAATTTGTGGAAAAGGCTAGTGTACACTTGAATATCTTTAGGAGAACAAGTGACTCCCATGTGAATGTTCTCGATGACCCCCGGCTTAACGGAGATGTCGATAGGCATTGTTTGGGTAATGTTACTCAGATTTCCTTCTGAAAGTACCTCATGAGTCAATATTGGCATTTGGAGAGGCAGAGGGACCCTGAGATGCAAAACGCTCGAGACAATTGTACATTTCCCCCAGGCTAGGCATGAATGAGGAACGATGATGTCCAGCGCTCCACGGCAGATTTTGAGAGACATAGTCTCAACGATAGCTTCGTCAGATGGAAATACTTCTCTCAAAGTATCAGGCGAATTTGCATCGCCAAGCCAAGGGGATTGAGAATAAACATCAAGAGCCATTCTCAAAGGAGCATGTTTAGCAGGAGGAGGATCTGATGCAGCAACGGTCTCACAATAATTAATTTCAACTGGCGTCAAAGGCATCGATTCTCCAAAAGAGGTCAAATGTTCAGGAGAAGGGATGATCCATGGGTCATCCAACCCAGAGATAATGTTGAATGGAATGGTGTTTAGTGGTGGAAAGGGAAAAATACTCATGAGAACGGGGTCCTTCAAAAGACCAGGTCCTACACTGTCAGGGGGATTAGGAATTTGATCCATGTATGGCACGTTGTTCTCGGAGGATGAGGTAAATAAAGACAAATAATCAACAGTAATAATATTTCCCTCATGTGGAAACTTCAAAACCCGAAAGAGGGTTGATGGAACGCATAGCATGGCGTGGGTCCAACTGTGACCAAGTAGAATATTGTAGTTGAGTTTGGCATCAACCACTTTCACTTCGACGTTGACAGTCTTACTTTGTAATGTGATCGGTAGACTCGTGAGGACACCTAAGGGTTTTGATTCCCTTCCATCGAATGCCTCAAGGGGATTGGGAGATGAAGTGAGGGCTAGAGAGCTAATGGCCTTCCAGCAGGCAGATGACATAATGCAGGTAGAGGCACCTTCGTCCACAACGGCTCTTTGAATGTTGAGGCTGTTGATACCGACTTGTATAACAAGGGTGATTTGATGTGGAAGTTGGGGGACAAAATTCTCTATATCGAAGGTGAGAAGGCTAGAATCAGCAGGATCAATTCCACCGATGGCAGATAACAGAGATTTTTGTTGAGATGGGAAACTTATAAGAACTTCCAACACAGACATTACAAAGGGCGCCTATGCCAAATCCTCAACAATGCTGTAATTTTGAGAAACACGAGCATTTGGATTATAGGAAGACTTTCAAAGAACACCTTTGGAAGGTGGTCGTACAACGCGTTTAGCACTGGGCTTCTCAATTTCTAAAGGACCAGAGGTAGGTGGGGGAGGTGAGCCATCAATGACTTCCTTCCCAACTTCCTTGCGTGATCTGGAATAATCCTTCGAACAAGTGGCAATCAAAACAGGTGCAACAACATTCATCATGAAAACCTAAGACCCAAACGGTGCAGATGGTGACGGCTGCTCGACCATCTGGGTCTGCTGAGATGGAAAAGTTTCCTTAAGAACTATTAGATTTCCCTTAAAGCCTTTAATAATTTGACTAACCTCAGATCGTCGGGGATAATCTTTGGTGTAGTGGTCTTTGTCACATATCAGGAAAGGGTACTTCGTTTTCCATTGTGAACCATCATCAGCACGCGGTTTGGATGATTTTGGTTTTAGGGCATTGGATTTGGCTTTTCCTTTGCCATTCTTCTTCCCTTTGGATGTCTTGTCTAGAGGATTACCCTGAATGGAATTGACCTCCATGTTTTTACCAGAATCTAGAGTGGCGGGAGCAGCAAAATTATTGGAAGAATTCTATTTATACTTCCCATTAGAAGACTTACGAGAAGTCTGAGAGACAGAACCAATAACACCGTCAGCCAATGGGGTAGGTGATGCTTTAGAGGTCCTTGGCCACGGGGCATCATTCAAGATATCATATAACATGTTAGACTGGGAGTACACCAAATTGAGGCACTGGGCATGAGCGGTGGCTTGTTCCTCGGTTACACATGCCTCCACAGTAATGTCCTATGCAATCGTGTTGACAAAGGAGGTAGTGAACCAGTGAGTTAGAAGCTGATCAGGAATGTCAAACTTGATCAGATGACGATGACGTCTCCACTCATGAATATGATCTGAAATATGAGTGGCTTTGTCCTGTTTCAGATATGTCAGGAGATGCATCCCGGCTTCATAACGAACTAGTAACTGGAAATGTGTCAGGAATGCCATAGCTAGAGTATTAAAGTCTTGAAAAATTCCGCAGGGTAGTTATATGTACCATTTAACAGTAGCGCCAGTTAGGGTGCACTAGAAATGACATATAAAGATTGAATCATCAACCCAAGAGTTCAAAGAACACCACAAGTGGTAGGTCATGACATGTGCTTGGAGGTCTTCCTCGGACTTGCCTTCAAATTTGGGACAATCACCAGGTACCTTCGTCAGAACTAGAGGCCAATATGGATTATGAATAATCAGATCATTAGTTAACTTGGACACATATGGTAATTCCAATGTGGTGAGGAAAGGCAACTGAGGATTAAACGGCATGCCAGGTCTTTGATAAGGACCTGTACCCGTACTCCAACCTGGTTGAGCATAACTCTGCCCCCACTTGTTCTATCTTGGAGGATTCTGACCATAGGGGGTATAAGCCATATAATTAGGCTAATACGGTTGCTGAAAACTAGGATACATGGGTTGATAACTGTTGTAGAGGTAAATCCCCTCTGCGGACAAAGGCGATCCCTACTATCCCAGATCGGGTCTAGAAACAATCGTATCACACTAAGGTGCAAGTTCCTAATTGCAATAGACCAAATTGCGACGAAGGCCTTCCTCAAGTCCAACATTGTTGTTCGTAGAGAAGATGGTGCTCCTGTTTCCTTGCTCTAGCAGATCACAATCCTCTCGCTTGCCACGATCGAACACCTGCACACACAAGAAACATGACAAACACAAGCGTAAAACCCGATATATGCAATTATGTATCAGTCAGAGAAGACAAAACTCATGATCATAATGAACAATACGAGTGGAACCATAACCAATAGTCGCTTATCATTAATTCATACAAAGGAAAATACAACCTGGCTCTGACGTTGAATCTTCCTTTGGCAGGTCGTCAACGGAATACGTCTCGATAAAGCTCGTCGGGGATGGGACAAGCCTCTCTCTTTGATCGTCAATATCCTTGCTACTGATTTTTCTCTATGAGGACTATTACAACATTCTTTAGGCTATGAAGGCTCTTGGAGACTAGCTTGCAAAGGAAAATGTCAAGATTATATAGGTGGTGGAAGGGGAGTTGGGATCCCTACAATCATGGGATTGGCCCTATCCTCAAGGAAGCTTCCATGAGAGGTGGAAAACTACTTCCTCTACATGGAGAACTGGAGCCAAACATCCCAACTCGATTTAGAGTCCAGTTCAGGAGTTGGTTGAAGTCAATATTCCGCCATTTATTTTTAAAAAACACTCCTTATTAAGCCTCGCGTGGGTGCTACTCTGGGACAGAGCACCAATTGGCGTGCCCTCTTTGGAGGATTTCCCCCATTAGCGTGGGTATAACACTGAATAGTCACGCCAAGGATAAAAAGGCTATTTTTAGGGTTTTTCTCAAGGAGTGTCTTTAGGGGAATGAAAGTCCATGTTCAAGGGAATGCCATGAAAGTGTTTTTAGATCATGTCACTGCTCACAGGTCACGGAATAAGCCCTCCAATGTGCGGGATGGTGTTTTTCAAGGACGGTGACAAATTGCAGTGTAACATATTCCCCCTAAAGCATGAGGCCTAAAAGAGAGAGAGGGGTGAAATGCTTTATGAGAACATGTGCAACTGAGAACACTGCCATCGGAAAACTTGCGTAGAGAAGTACAACTGATATCTCAAATACATGATATATATGTGGTATGGGCGCAGCCATCCATAACAGAGTCTACAAGAATCCAGATCCAAGGCATGGACGCAGTCATCCAATAAGGATCGATAAAAGAGACTCAGGTATGGTCGCAGCCATCCAAATTGTGAGTCATGTAACCAATCATAATAATCCACAAAATCGTAGCCTGGATTCTAACAGATGAAATCCAGGGTCTTACGCTCCATCTAGACCTGAACAAAGTACAAGTTCAAGCATGTGAATAAGTGAGCTGAAGTCGAACATGCAAGAACATTGCCTGATTACCAACCAGTGATTAATGTTGTTAACATACGCGAGAGGTACCACCAATAATGACAATGGTCCTCAAGGTACTATAGGTACAATCTACAGAATGTGAATCAGTGAGCTGGCGTTGAACACCCATATAATCACTCGATCGGAGGCCAATGATGAAAACCTCACGTCGAACGCAAAGAACCTGCCATTGAGGCATGCAGGCTCCAAGGTACCAGAAGGGAGTCTCTAGATCAACTTCCTGGATAATGAGCTAAATTTGATAGGAAGTGACCTTGATCGAAGGTGGGCCATAGTGTTTCCCACATCATCGACATGAGATAGAGGAACATAATGTATTTGTGAATCAAGACTAGATGAGGATGAGAGAAAGGTTGAAACTTGTAGAGGTCAACTTCTCTTGAACATATCGGCGGCACGACAGTGGATTTGGCAGTATTTGACATCAAAAGATCAGAGGTCATGATGACGGGGCAAAGAGAAGATGAGAGGTCAAAAGGGATCACCCAAACCCACGGAGGCAAGTGGAAAACGAGATGAGATGTCCCCAACCTGACATGAATGTAGACAAGTTCCATGTTCAAGAGCGACATACTGCCGACACGACAATGATGCTGGTTCCTTTTTTCCCCACCATTTCTCGCGATTACCCAAATTATTTTTGGAAAAAAGCTTGAAGGGGATAGCATATGATTTTCATATAAGTTCGCCCTTTAGAAGAATCCATCCTAGTACATTTAACGAGCCCTAGTAAGGAAAAACTCGAATATAGTCATTACGACTGGATCCGATGTCATCAGGGTTTAACAAGTCTGACAAAGGAAAAACTCGGCATATTTTCATGTTTAGAGAGTTTGAAAAGATAGCAGAAATGTAAACTCTGATGGCCCCTTTTCGTAAATATTTTCTCAGATCCAAAAAGGTAGAAAACTATGTCTGAGAAAACCTCCTAGTCGTGATAGGCTAGGGTATTCCTTTTTGGTAAGTAATCTATCCTAGCCCGAAAAAAGGGGTAGATGTATACTGGGTAGATGTTGTTTCAGGACTACTTTAAAAATATCAAAATGACAAGGGACTCGACAATATTTTCATGTTTAGAGAGTCAGAAAAGAGCTGAAATATGACTCCAAAATGACTTTTTGTATTTTTACCGAGTTCAAAAAAGTATAAAATACAACTCGTATCATCGTCGAAGCTGCGAAGAAACCCGTCACTGCACAGAGAATCAAGTGTAAAATCCATTTTTTGACAAAAATATATTAAAATATTGAGAAAAATGACTTCTAAAACCTAATTTTTGACTTGAAAAGTTATAAATAGGCTTCAAATGGTAAAACAAATTTACTTTTACTTTTAACCTTTCTTGGAGAGAAAGAGTCGTCTATTTGTCTGCAAACTTGCGGCAGTGATTGCGACTGATCCAGGTCATCATTCAGATCCTTGTTTGTTCCAGGTAAAATTCACTCCTTTAAGCTCCATTTTAATTCATTTTTTATGAGTTTTCATTGTGCATTAGACCTCTGGAGGAGACATTTTGAAATTTTAGGGCTCTGCCCATTGGCGCAGGTATCGAGCACAGACCCACACCAATGGAATTTTACTCACAAAGGGGTCATGCCAATGGTGCAACGCGGTTTTCCGCTTTATATTTCTCAAATGTGAGCCATCCATGTGGATTTTAAAATGCAACAGAGATGTAACAATTCATTTTTAATCATGTTGATGCAGGTATTCAGGCACAATGGTTATTGAATGGAAGGAGAGGGAACATGGGGAAGAAGATGAAATGGCTATGGAAAACAAAGCCTGTATGAATGCACTTAGGAACTGTGGACTCAAAAAATTCTTCCTTACACCATGCTTATGAGCTCAACCTGATTTTCTGCAGTACTTGGTCAGCATATGGGATGAAAATGAGGAAGTATTCAAACTTCGGGACCAAGTATTAGCTCTTGAGGTCTCCGATGTTTACTTTATAACCGGATTGTCGCGTAGAGTTCCAGTGCCAATCATAACGGGCAACAGACCTTCCAGAGAGAAAATGTACATGGTAATGGCAAGAGTGTGCCCAGGGGCACGAACAGGATTGGGAAGTGGGAAGGTGGAAATCCACATTGTCTGCAACCTAGTACTCAAGGTAGTGCTTCATACCAGTATGCGAGCTGCAGGATTGCAAGCTCCGCATGAGGTAACCAAGGCCTAACTCATACTAGCCTCCGAGTGTATGAATCCTACACTGTTTGATTGGGCTACATTAGTGAAAAGCAATATCAAGAGGCAACTAACAAGATGCAAGCAAGCCAAACTAAAGCTTTTTGGCTACTGTTTCGTTCTGGTGTCGTTCATCCTGGAACGACTACCCATTTTCTAAGGCCAAGGGGCAATAGTTGCCGAGCCAATACCGAGGGAGCCAAGGATGGCTCGCTGGGCAGCACTTATGCCGAGGTCAGGAGGAGGTCAACAGATTTCTTGGAGACCCGAGTTCTTTGGGTGGTTATGGCGTCAACTGATCGTGGTTGAGGATTGGCCTTATGCTGGGACCGATTTCACAGGAGATCCCGATCTTCCGCTCCCGGAGGGGGAGGACTAGGATGAGGAGCTGGGTATGATTCTCTTTTTTATTTTTATGTATTTATGATTTTTTTGGGAATACATGTCCATTCTAAAAATAATTTTACGTGTATGTAGACATTGGCCCAAAGAGGCCCGCGGGCATGTCGCCCATTGTGCGGAGGACCCATCTCATACATGACCCTCAAGATGAGGGTGGTGAAGGGAGCAAGCAGATCCAGAACCTAGAGGGCATTGCCCGGGGAATCCCGGACTATGCACGACTGGCAGATGTCCCATTAGCTTACCAGCGACACACTGTGGGGGTGCCTAGTCACCTCCATAGACTGCTGAGGTGATTGGTGTGCGTGGTGGCGTGTTACCACGAGCACCATGCTGATTAGCTATTCAGGGCTTTCATATGCATATTTTTTGAGAGAAATGTTGTCTCCGGCTATTATCAGACAAACATGTATATTTTTTGACTTTATGTGATGTACTGCAAACTATTCGACACATATATGTATATATCTATTTCTGGACAGATATTTTTACATGTGGTGATGTTTTTATATTCTATGAAAATTTCCAATACAATGTAAGCTAATGTATCAGTTGCATAACAAACGACCCAATGAAAGAGTTCAAAAAATGTATCTAATCACACATTTTATTTTTATACAAGCTTAAAAGCACACATGAAAACACACATGCAAACTATGCTTGGAAATGAGTTTTATTTTTATGCAAGCTTAAAAAACAAATTATGCTTGAGGAAGATGGGCATGCCCCCAACATGGTGTCTCAATTCAAGGTACATGCCCCCAAGCTTCAGTCCATAGGAAATGGAGTGAAGGTTGAAAAAATAATAGATTTGAATTAAATCTAACAAAACTCGAATTGAAGAGGCTCGTGTTTCATTATTTTAATGAGGTTGACACACTTAAAAGAACTATCCTCATAGAAACTTGTTTCATTGTTTTAGGAGCTTGACACAAGAAGAGGAACTGTGCTACAGTGAGCTGAATGGAGGAGGCTCAGGAGAGAGATGATCGGATACATCACGCTCTAGACAATCAAACATTACCCCCAGGCTGGGCATGAAGGAGGAACGATGATGCCCATCGCTCGCAATTGAGACAGGTGCAGCACCATTCATCATAAAGACCTGGGACACAAATGGTACAGATGGTGAAGGCTGTTCAACCAACAGGGTCTGCTGAGATAGGAACGGTTTTTTGAGAACTGTCGAAGTCCCTTTGGAACCTTTGAGAAGTTGACTAATTTCAGATCGTTGGGGACAATCCTTGGTATAATGATCTGCTTCAAAAATAAGGCATGGGTACATTAGTTTATGTTGAGAACCATCCTTAGTATGAGGTTTAGAAGACTCTGGTTTAGGGGCATCGGTTTTGGATTTTCCTTTGCCCTTCTTCTTTCCTTTGGAGGCATTTTCTATAGGATTAGCCTGAACAACATTGACCTCCGCAGTATTTCCAGAATCTGGAGGAGCGAGGAGAGTAGAAATATTGGAAGAATTGGACTTTTTCTTCCCATTCGAAGATTTTCGAGAATTTTGAGACACGAAACCAATAACACCATCCACCGCTGGGGTAGGTGGAGCTTTAGAGGTTCCTGGGTGTGGAGCATCAGTCAAAATATCATACAGCGTGCCGGACTGAGAGTATACCAGATCAAGATACTGGGCACACGCGATGGCCTATTCTTTTGTCACACATGCCCCCATAGCAATATCTTGAGCGATTTTGTTAATAAAGGATGTGGTGAACCAATGAGTTAGTAGTTGATCAGGTATATCAAACGTGATCAACCTACGACGACATCGCCACTCATAAATATGATCGGATATGTGGGTGGCTTTATCCTACTTCAACGAAGTCAGGAGATGCGTCGTGGCTTCATAGAGAACCGGTAATTGAAAGTGAGTCAGAAAATCCATTGCTAAAGTATTGAAATCCTGAAAGATGCCACGAGGTAATTCAATATACCACTTAGCGGCAGCATCGGTAATAGTGCGCTGGAAGAGATGTAGACGAATTGAATCATCAACCCAAGAATTAGATGAACACCACAAATGGTAGGTCATTACATGAGCTTGGGGGTCTTCTCCATCTTTACCTTCAAACTTAGGGTAGTTTCCAGGTAGCTTGGTCAGAACCGGAGGCCAATAAGGATTGTGAAGAATCAGATCATTGGTTAATTTAGAAACATTCGGTAACTCCAAGGTAGCCAAAAATAGCAATTTCGGATTGAACGGCATACCCGACCCTCGATAAGGACAGGTACCTCTACTCCACGCTAGTTGAGTGTATCCTTGCCCCCATGGGTTCTGTCCCGAAGGATTCTGACCATAGGGGGTATAGGGTGTATAGCCAATCTGATTCGATTGTTGGTAACCAGTGTACGAGGTTTGATAACCAGAGTATGGACCCTGATTATATGTTGGTCCCGTTTGAGCAGTCTGTGGATTAGGCTGCTAAGTATAGTTGTAGCTGAGTTGTTGAGTGTAATAATGGGAACCTTGGGGCAGATTATAAGTTGGTCGAGATTTACCGTGAGGGTAGTAACCGCCTTGAGGTTAAGTGGGCTACTGATAGGTGGGACCCTGCTGAGCACGATAATTATGGTGCACTGGTTGATTCGGTTGCGGTATCGAGTAAATCAACTGTTGAGCAGGGTTGACAGGATGTGTAGGCTGGCCTGGTTGGATAGGCTGGCCAGGTTGAACGGGCTGCCTTGGTTGAACAGGTTGCCCTGGGTGAATAGGTTGTGCCGGTTGTGCAGGTTGACCTAGCTGTTGTGGAGCACCAGGTTGTACTGGATGGGCCAGTTGCCCTGGTGGTGGAATGGAGCTAGATGGTGGCTGGTAACTGGTTTGACCTGCCGCAGGACCATAATATGATCTTGGCTAATGTGCAACATTCATACCAATAGAATACTGAGGTTGCATGGGTTGGGAAGGTTGGACCTGCCCCCCAGGACCATATGCTGGCCCTAGTTGGTACCCCGATTGACCTATGAGTCCTTGAGGTTGCCCAGGTTAGACTCTAGGAAGAGGCTGCATAGGTTGACCTGAAGGGTTGTAATACTGTCCTTGCGGACCATATAATGTCCCTTACTAGCCCGAAGGGTAGCCCTGTAAGGGCTGTCCTTGCGGGTCATAAGGATAGCCAGGCTAGCCTGAAGGTTGACCTTGAAAAGGTTGTCCTTGTGGGTTATAAGACTTCCCAGCCTGGTTAGATGGAAAACCCTGAGCATGAAGGTGAGCCTCTAGAGCGGGTAAACGTAAAGGATTCCCGTAATCATCGTACTGATATGGAAAAATGTACACAGGCGTACCGTCCTCTACATAGTGTGAAAAATACGGGTGGTTGGGATCTTGAGAGGATTGTCCGACCTCGGGGTTCGATTGTTGTAAGGATAATCAATACTCCTCAAGATAGATGTTCTCTATCATAGCAGATGCTATATAGGTGTCTTCGGGAAGCGATATGGTCCTTACGGACTGAGTGGTAACAACAGGTGTAGATGCAACCACACAAAGAGTGGGCCTAACGGGTACAAAAGTGACCTGAGGGGATGACGTGATGGGTGTCCTAGGAGACATCCCCAATGAAGGAATAACCAGACTTATAGAAGGATTTTATATCCCCATAGAGGTGACGATGGTCATAATCTGACTCAAAGATCTATACCCTGCTGGTAGCGAAGGACTGGGCGAAGACATAACAGATAATTCAGGGTTGTCTTCTCGGAACAACTGGTAATCTTCACCAGACATGGGGATTTACTCACTAGGAGAATGGCTGGATGCACCCATATCTGAACCTGCCGCTAGATCTTGTAATAGACGGCGAGGACTAGGAGGAATAATAGCATATAGAAAAGGTGAACCCAATGTAAGAGGAGGGAAATGTTCCCCTACTCCAAATCCAGACCAAGGGTCGGATAAGGGTCAATTGAACTCAACTGTTCCTCCAAAGGGAAGCTCAGACAGAACCGGTCCCCCATCAGGAAACTCGGAAACAATGGGCTGCTGATGTTCAGCAGAGGATTGCGAGACCTCTGATGAATCGTCCGTATATGGACTACCAGTAGACGAAACTGAGGATTCCGCCACTGTGACAATAATTACAAAAGGAAAATATCAAACACAACACAGGGGTAAAATGAATCAAGGCACACAATCAAATGGCCAACAAGCAAAATCTAATAGGGTGTGCGATCGCAAGTGATTTATTTTACGACATTGAAACTTAGAAACTTCATCGTTTCATGTTTTAAGAGTCGAGAAAAGGATGAAATATGACTCTATCTCTTTCAGTTTTGAAGCAAGCGTGAAAGGACAAGCGCTTGGTGATCTTTTCAAATTTAAGGAGTCAGATAAGATCAAAATGACTGCTCAGGAATGCTAGGCAAAGGGTGTACCAAATAACCATGAACTGCAACATACACCTTGGTTTCAAAATGAAAGAGAAATCAACCAAGGACTTAACGTACGTGCAGGAAATCTCCCCGAATGTTGTGTCCGGTGTATCACGGGTATAGGGAGGCAGACTCGACTTCCTATGGATAAAGGATAGAAACCTAGTGGGGTCTCCATTTATATACGTGACGGTACAGGGAGCACAAGTCCGTACTAGTGCTGTCTAAAGCCAACAAGCAAACGACAACTACTAGGTTTAAAGATGCCGGAACACGTCTCTACCCTAGACCTCTAAATATTTTGTTAATGTTTTAATGCTGCCTTAGTGTAAATTGAATAAATTTTAATGTTTATCTTCAATTATGTTTCAGTTTCCAAGCCCTAACGAGTATTATGTCTCAAAATCTCCTAAATGCACACTACATGCCACAGTATATCATTTCATTTGATGAAAGCTAATTACGAGAGAGTTAAGAGCTTTTCACACAATAACAAAATGATCAGACAACAACCAATAACGTCTCTAATGCAACTAATGGAAACTAAAAGATTTTCTTCCAAAGTTACAAATCACTAATAACACAAAAAAGATTCAATTTTCATTAACCAATCAAAGAAGAAGAGATCTTTTTTTGTATTTTCAATGTTTAAGAGCAAAGTGCATTAAACAAAATGAAAACTATGAAACAAGCAATTTGAGAAGTGATAGAAAAAGGAGTAAAATAATTCAAATTTCACTCAATGCAAGCACACAATCCAACCTCAAATTGACAAAAAGTCCCTCAAAATCAAGAGACACTGAAAGACTCAAATGAACCATGTAATTTAGGCCCAAAATGAGACAATGCGGGATTCGAATGAGGAAGAAACCAATAACTCAAATAGCGCAATAAAATGATAAAAAACCACTAAACGAATGTAGGGAAGCAATCAAAAGGTTGAATGAACAGATAGAAACCAAAAACTCCCACAGGAGGCTCAAAACACTATAGCACCTAGATGCCCTAGGGCTAGAATGAAAAATCTATAGAAACGGGCATACAACCAAAGGATGAAGGTCACAGTTAGTCAAACAAGGCTCCAGAACATTCAAGCAGTCATAAAAATGAAACCAAACACATAGATCAAGCTCAGAAAGCTCAAAACAGAGCAAACCCTAAAACCTTTCAGGATTGGCGCGACTGTCAGGCTGAATCTAGTGCCATAACAGGATTGGCGTGGGTATTACACTAGAAACATGCGCCAATGGGCATGACTGTTAGGCTAATAAGCGTGCCAGTCGAGTTTAATATGGAAAAATAAAAAAGAGCAATGCAAGGAGTAGACTAGTGATGGTAAAGCTTAAACCAAAAGCCAAACACACAAGAAGAGCCAGCCAAAAGAGCTGATCAAGCAAGCAAAGTCAAGAATCGACCGAAAGACAAGACAATACTCCAAGTGTTCAGTTCATAAACTAGAACGGAGATTGACTGAAGCAGCGTTCATCTACTTTCGCTAATGTAGAGCAAGAGCATTTCGAAGGTTATCTGGTTAACTTTAGGCTCCATCTGTAGTTTATAAAGCAAAAAACAAGCTAAGTCCCTAGTGGAGTTGCCAATTTGTTGTAGAGGTAAGTCCCCTCTGCAGACAGAGGTGTCAGAGCCAGGTTGTATTTTCCTTTGTATGAATTAATGATAAGCGACTATAGGTTATGGTTCCACTCATATTGTTCATTATGATCATGAGTTGTGTCTTCTCTGACTGATACATAATTTCATATATCGGGTTTTACGCTTATGTTTGTCGTTTTTCTTGTGTGTGCAGGTGTTCGATCGCGGCAAGCGAGAGGATTGTGATCTATTGGAGCAAGGAAATGGTAGCGCCATCTTCTCTATGAACAAAGGTGATTGGCATGGTGCCCCTCACACAACTTACAGGGATTGGTAATCTTACCCTGCTTCTTAGGAGCCTTACCAAGAATAGTTTAAAAACACTCCTTAATAAGCTTGGCATGGGTAAAACACGGAGACAGTGTGCCAGTTAGCGCGCCCTCTTTGAAGGATTTCCCCCATTGGTGCGGGTATGACACTGAGTAGTTGCACCAAGGCCAAAAAGGATATTTTTAAGGTTTTTCACAAGGAATTGTCTTCAGGGGAATGAAATTCCTTGTTCAGGGGGATGCCATGAAAGTGGTTTCAGGTCATTTCACTGCTCCCAGGTCAAGGAATAAGCCCTCCAATGTGCGGGATGGGGGATTGCATGGACGGTGACAAATTACTGTGTAACAGATGCCCCCTAAATCATGAGGCTCGAGAGAGAGAGAGGGGTGAAGACAAACGTAATCTTACCTTGCTTCTTAGGAGGCTCTGACCCTGAATCTTCCTTTGGCGAGTTGTCAGCAGAATACGTCTTAGTAAAGCTCGTCGGGGATGGGACAAGCCTCTCTCTTCGATCGTCAATCTCCTTGCTACTGATTTGTCTCTATGAGGACTATTGAAGCATTTTTTTTAGGCTATGAAGGCTCTTGGAGACTAGCTTGCAAAGGGAAATGGCAAGCTTATATAGATGGTTGAAGGGGAGTTGGAATCCCTACAATCATGGGATTGGCCCTATCCTCAAGGAAGCTTCCATGAGAGGTGGAAAACTACTTCCTGTACATGGAGAACCGGAGCCAAACGTCCCAACTCGATTTAGAGTCTAGTTCAGGAGTTGGTTGGAGTCAATCTCGCGCCATTTATTTTTAAAAAACATTCCTTATTAAGCCTGGTGCCGGTGCGACTCTGGGACAGAGTGCCAATTGGTGCACCCTCTTTGGATGATTTCCCCCATTGGCGTGGGTATAACACTGACTAGTTGCGCCAAGGATAAAAAGGCTATTTTTAGGGTTTTTCTCAAGGATTTTTCTTCAGGGGAATGAAAATCCATGTTTGGGGGAATGCCATGAAAGTGTTTTTAGATCATGTCACTGCTCACAGGTCACGGAATAAGCCCTCCAATGTGCGGGATGGGGTATTGCAGGCACGGTGACAAATTGCTGTGTAACAGATGCCCCCTAAAGCATGAGGCCTGAAAGAGAGAGAGGGGCGAAATGCTTTACGAGAACGTGTCCAACTGAGAACACTACCATCGGAGAACCTACGCAGAGAAGTACAACTGATATCTAAAATAAATGATATATATGTGGTATGGGTGCAACCATCCATAACAGAGTATACAAGAATCCAAATCCAAGGCATGGACGTAGCCATCCAATAAGGATCGATAAAAGAGACTCAGGTATGGTCACAGCCATCCAATCAGTGAGTCTTGTAACCAATCATAATAATCCACAAATTCGCAGCCTGGATTCTAATAGACAAAATCCAGGGTCTTGCGCTCCATCTCGACCCGATCAAAGTACAAGTTCAAGCATGTGAATAAGTGAGCTGAAGTCGAACATGCAAGAACATCGTCTGATTACCATCCAATGATGAAAGCTGTTAACAGACGTGAGAGGTACCACCAATAATGACAATGGTCCTCAAGGTACCATAGGTACAATATACGACGTGTGAATTAGTGAGCTGGCATCGAACACCCGTAGAATCACTCGATTGGAGGCCAGTGATGAAAACCTCATGTTGAACGCGAAGAACCTACCATTGAGGCATGCAGGCTCCAAGGTACCAGAAGGGAGTCTCTAGATTAGCTTCCTGGATAATGAGCTCAACTCGACAGGAAGTGACCTTGATCGAAGGTGGGTCATAGTGTTTCCCACATCATCGACACGAGATAGAGGAACATAATGTCTTTGTGAATCAAGATCAGATGAGAATCAGAGGAAGGTTGAAACTTGCAATGTAGGACCCGGTCTCTTCAAAGACCACATCCTCATGGGTATTTTTCCCGCGTGACCACCACACACCGTTCAAGTTAATATGATCTTTAGGTATGACGACCCATGGATTGTCACTTCGCCTGAACAGGTGACTAATTTTGGAGAATCGATTCCCTTAACTCTAGTAGAGATTAATTACTGTGAAATCGTCACCGCATCCAATCCTCCTCCTTCTCAACATGCTCCCTCGAGCATGAATTTAGATATCTATTCTCAATCCCCCTGGCTTGGTGAGGCCTACTCGTCTGATCCTCTTAAAGATATTTTTCCTTCTGATGAAGCCATTGTTGAAACAATGTCTCTTGAGGAGCTACCTTGGAGCGATGGGCATCATCGTTCCTCCTTCATGCCCAGTCTGGGGGCAATGTCCGATTATATAGAGCGTGATGTATCCAATCATCTCTCTCTTGAGCCTCCTCCGTTGAGCTCACCAGAGCACACTTCCTCTTCTTGTGTCAAGCTCCTAAAACAATGAAACAAGTTGCTACGAGGAAATTTCTTTTAAGTGTGTCAACCTCATTAAAATAATGAAACACGAGCCTCTTCAATTCAAGTTTTGTTAGATTTAATTCAAATCTCTTATGTTTTCAACCTTCACTCCATTTCCTATGGACTCAAGCTTGGGGGGCATGTACCTCAAATTGAGACACCATGTTGGGGGCATGCCCGTCTTCCTCAAGCATAGTTTGTGTTTTAAGCTTGCATAAAAATAAAACTCATTTCCAAGCATAGTTTGCATGTGTGTTTTCATGTGTGCTTTTAAGCTTGTATAAAAATAAAATGTGTGATTAGATACATTTTGTGAACTCTTTCATTGGGTCATTTTTTATGCAACTGATACATTAGATTACATTGTATTGGACATTTTCATAGCATATAAAAACATCATCACATGTAAAAAGATCCACCCAGAAATAGATATATAGATATATGTGTCGAATAGTTTGCAGTACATCACATAAAGTCAAAAAATATACATGTTTTTCTGATAATAGCCGGAGACAAAATTTCTCTCAAAAAATATGCATATGAAAGCCCTAAATAAGCTAATCAGCATGGTGCTCGTGGTAGCATGCCACCGCGCGCACCAATCGCCTCAGCAGTCTATGGAGGCAACTAGGCACCCCCACAGTGTGTCACTGGTAAGCTAATGGGACGTCTGCCAACCGTGCATAGTCTGGAATTCCTTGGGAAATGCCCTCTAGGTTCTGGATCAGCTCGCTCCCTTCACCACCCTCAGCTTGAGGGTCATGTACGAGATGGGTCCTCCGTGCAATGGGTGACATGCCCACGGGCCTCCCTAGGCCAATGTCTGCATTCACATAAATTTGTTGTTAGAACGGACATGTATTACCAAAAAAATCATAAATACATAAAAATAAAAAAGAGAATCATACCCAGCTCCTCATTCTAGTCCCCCCCCTCCAGGAGCAGAAGATCGGGATCTCTAGTGAAATCGGTCCCAACATAAGGCCAATCCTCAACCACGATCATTTGACACTGTAACCACCCAAAGAACTCGGGTCTCCAAGACATCTGTTGACCTCCTCCTGACCTGGGCATAAATGCTGCCCAGTGAGCCATCCTTGGCTCCCTTTGTATCGGCTCGGCAACTATTTCCCCTTGGCCGTGGAAAATTGGTAGTCATTCCAGGATGAATGACACCAGAATGGAATCGTAGCCAAACCGCTTTAGTTTGGCTTGCTTGCATATTGTTAGCTGCCTCTTGATATTGCTTGTCACTATTGTAGCCCAATCTAACAGTGTAGGATTCATACACTCAGACACTAGTATGAGTTGGGCTTTGGTTGCCTCATGTGGAGCTTGCGATCCTGTAGCTCGTGTAATGGTATGAAGCATTACCCTGAGTGCTAGGTCGCGGATAGTGTGGATGTCCACCTTCCCGCTTCCCGATCCTGTTTGTGCCCCTGGGCACACTCTTTCCATTACCATTTCCATTTTCTCTCCGGAAGGTCTGCTGCCCGTTATGATTGGCACTGGACCTCTACGCGACAATTCGGTTATAAAGTAAACATCAGAGACCTCAAGAGCTAATAATTGGTCTCGAAGTCTGAATACTTCCTGATTTTCATCCCATATGTTGACCAAGTACTGCAGTAGCTCAGGTTGAGCTCATAAGCATGGCGTAAGGAAGAATTTTTTGAGTCCACAGTTCCTGAGTGCATTCATACAAGCTTCGTTTTCCATAGCCATTTCATCTTCCTTCCCATGTTCCCTCTCCTTCCATTCGATAACCATTGTGCCCGAATACCTACATCAACATGATTGAAAATACATTGTTAGATCTCTGTTGCATTTGAAAATCCACATGGATGGCTCACATTTAAGAAATCTAAAGCGGAAAACTGCATTGCGCCATTGGCGCGACCCCTTTGTGAGTAAAAGTCCATTGGCATGGGTTCGTGCCCAATACCCGCGCCAATGGGCGGAGCCCTAAAATTTCAAAAGGTCTCCTCCAGTGGTCTAATGCACAATGAAAACTCATAAAAAATGAATTAAAATGGAGCTTAAGGGAGCGCCTTTTACCTGGAACAGACGAGGATCTGAATGATGACCTAGATCAATCGCAATCACCGCCGCAAGTTTGCACACAAACAGACCACTGTTGCTCTCCAAGTGAGGTAAAATGTAAAGGTAAATTTGTTTTACCATTTGAAGCATATTTATAGCTTTTCAAGTCAGAAATTAGGTTTTAAAAGTCATTTTTCTCAATATTTTGATATACTTTTGTAGAAAAATTGATTTTACACTTGCTTTTCTGTGCAGCGATAGGTTTCTTCGGAGCTTCGATGGTGATACGAGTTGTATTTTATACTTTTTCGGACTCGGTAAAAACACAAAAAAGTCATTTTGCAGTCATCTTTTAGCTCTTTTCTGACTCTATAAACATGAAAATATTGTCGAGTCCCTTGTCGTTTCGATCTCGTTAAAGTGGCCCTGAAACAACATCTACCCAGTATACGTTTACCCCTTTTTCGGGTTGGGATAGATTACTTACGAAAAAGGAATACCCTAGCCTATCGTGACTAGGAGGTTTTCTCAGACATAGTTTTCTACCTTTTCAGATCTGAGGAACTATTTATGAAAAGGGACCGTCAGAGTTTACTTTTCTGTTGTATTTTCAAACTCTCTAAACATGAAAAGACGCCGAGTTTTTCCTTTGTTAGACTCGTTAAACCATGATGACATTGGATCCAGTCATAATGAAGATATTCGAGTTTCTCCTTCCTAGGGCTCGTTAAATGTACTAGGATGGATTCATCTGAAGGAAGAACTTATATTACAAGCATATGATGTCCCCTTCAAGATTTTTTAAAAAAATAATTGGTGTACTCATCAGGAATGGTGGGGAAAAATGGAACCAACATCATTGTCGTGTTGGCAGTATGTCACTCTTGAACATGGCACTTGTCTGCATTCGTGTTGGGTTGGGGACATCTCGCCTCATTGTCTGATTTCCTTCGTGCGTTTGGGTAATCCATTTTTACCTCTCATCTGCTCTTTGCCTCGTCATCATGACCTTTGATCTGTTGATGTCAAATACTGCCAAATCCACTATCGTGATGTCGATATGTTCAAGAGAAGTTGACCTCTGTAAAATTCTCAACCTTCCTCTGATTCTCATCTGATCCTAATTCACAAAGACATTATGTTCCTCTGTCTCGTGTCGATGATGTGGAAAACACTATGGCCCACCTTCGATCAATATCACTTCATGTCGACTTCAGCTCATTATCCGGGAAGTTGATCTAGAGACTCCCTTCTGGTACCTTTGAGCCTGCATGCCTTAATGGCAGGTTCTTTGAGTTCGACGTGAGTTTTTCATCATTGGCCTCTGATCAAGTGATTCTACGGCTGTTCAACGCTAGCTCATTGATTCACATGCTGTAGATTGTACCTATAGTACCTTGAGGGCCATTGTCATTATTGGTGGTACCTCTCACGTCTGTTAACAACTTTCATCATTGGCTGGTAATTAGGCGATGTTCTTGCATGTTCGACTTCAGCTCACTTATTCACATGCTTGAACTTGTACTTTTTTCAGGTCGATATGGAGCGCAAGACCCTGGATTTCATCTGTTAGAATCTAGGCTGCGATTTTGTGGATTATTATGATTGGTTGCATGACTCATTTATTGGATGGCTACAACCATACCTGAGTCTATCTATCGATCCTTACTGGATGGCTGTGTCCATGCCTTGGGTCTGGATTATTGTATACTCTGCTATGGATGGCTGTGCCCACACCACATATGTCATGTATTTGAGATATCAGTTGTACTTCTCTACGCAGATTTTCCGACGGCAGTGTTTTCAGTTGGACACGTTCTCGTAAAGCATTTCACCCCTCTTTCTCTCTCGAGCCTCATGCTTTAGGGGGCATCTGTTACACATTAATTTGTCACCATCCCTACAATCCCCATATCACACATTGGAGGGTCATTTTTGTGACCAATAATTAGTGTGCCTTGAAAATACCATCATTGCATCCCTTGCCATGAGGACAACATTCCTTCTGTTGATCATTTCTTGAGAAGACCCCTAAAAACACCTATTTTTTCCTTGGCGTTGGTATACCATTATGTACTCGCGTAAATGAGGAAAATTAACACTGAGCCCGTACCAATTGGCACTCTGTCCCAGT